>CM056598.1:30067505-30177344 GCA_029721355.1 Tegillarca granosa | reverse complement strand
AATGAATGTCACGGATCGTGGTTAGAAGATATCTACTTTTAAAAAAATATATTTTAGAAAATCAAAAAAAAATCAGAAATTTGGTAAACTTAATGCAGCTTTAAGCAACAGCAACCGGGCGAAGTATTTCATCCCTATACCAAAACCCCCACCGCAACACAACCAAATGTGACTTAACCCCTTAAGTGATTCCACCCCAGACCATAATTGATCCATCACCAAAGCTATTCACCTTTAGTTACTTACGCATACATCGGCGAATCGATCCCTACGATGTCGACCATTCAGACCAAAAAGAGTGAATCGCAACTCGTCGGTGAAAAAGACCTGTCTTCATTGCCTCATTTGATATACTAGTATTTGGTGGCATGTGCCGCCAACCAAGCCATTCAAACCACGTGGCGTGGATGATTGCAGGACATTGCAGACCATGATGGGTTCCTTGTAGTTTGGGGTTAATATTACGGTTATGATTGCCCATTGTATTGTTAACAGTTTCAGTGGCAATGTTATGGTTGGGTTTTTTTAATTATTGTAGGAAGCCGTGATTTCTATATATTTTTCTTTTTTCGGGGAATTAGCTTATACCAAATGCATGAAATAAACAGAAAAAGTACTTGTCAGTTAGTTCTTTTTAATTTCTGGATGTTCCGACACAAGATGCCTCTTTGCCGGGAACATCTCATTTTATACCGGATTAGGTATTCAGTCATTTGGAGGGTCTTTTCGACTACCCCCCCCCCCCCGAGTAACCTTGACCAATGAAAGTCATGGTCGTTGAGCGACTAACGCCCGGTGAAACCACGTGCGCTTGGTAATCTTTCGAACTGACAAGTACAACCCCTTTCCATTAGGTACTCACGTTATTAAGCCTAAGTCGCTAAACGCAACGACTCTCAAGCTTGCAGCTTTGGGAATTTCACAATGCAAACGAAAAAATATATATACGGGGCATCCCAGTTGGCTTAAGTTATTTCAAAGTTTAATCTCATTACCTTTATGAATGCCTGCAATGTTTGGGGCTTAAACATCACTAAACACACTTTTGTTTCTTGACTATTTATCTAACAATGGAAACGCGATATCTTTAAGAGTCTTAAAGCAAATGGTAGATGATAACATACACATATTTTTAGCTATTTTGTTTCCAAAAATATAATTACGCTCTTGACTTCCAATTTTTCTGTTGTCAATTTTCCATCTCTGTGTGAAAAAAACATTGCTTTTCCTGCTTGTGTGTATTTCACAGGTAATATGGTATGGTAGAGCTAGTTCCCATTACGGGAAATTAATAAGCAAGCTGTCATAAATTGTTTCATGGCCTTTATCACAATATTGTTGATTAATTATCGCTGTATCCAAAATTATCTTTGATATATCTAACATCTCATAGTTCCATGTTCCTTTCATTCTTAATTTTGATTCACACACACCGAAATGCCTGCAACTTTACATCAGACATTAAAGTATATATATATATATATATATATATATATATATATATATATATTATATATATATATTATATATAATATGTATATATATTTACTGATAGAAAGCACTCTTAATTCTGAGATTCAACCTTGTTATAAATTTTGCCTACAAGTTTATCTAACTTGTAGGTCAACCTTCATTAAAGAATGGTTAAATAACCTCAAGTTTGTTAGTAAATTGTAAATGCAAATTTCTATAAATTTAATATGGTGAAAATAATGGATTAAGTTCATAAAATGACCAGGCCCCAGCTTCACAATTAATCACTCAATTGAATGTACACTCAACTCAAATATTTTCTCTCATCTGTATTTTAAAGAAGAAGTTTTTTGAGACAATGTTTTGTTTGTTCAACAAATCTACACTAAACAATATAAATATAACAAAGATATTCAATTTTAACTCTGTAATCATTCTTAAAAACTGACATTGAAATATTCCCTAATTTGAGTTGAGTGTTTACTCAACTGAGTGAATTGTGAAACTGGGGCTAGAGTGGATGACAGGAATCATCATATAGTTTTCTGTCCGTGAGATTATTTTACTTGCATTTATCAAAAAAGACTGTTAGTCCAAAGTTTAAAGGAACCACTGTCATGTGGCAAGAAATTCGACTACCTTTCTAACATGAAAAATTGCTTTGATTGAGATTGTTAGCTAGAAAGTGAGTGACACTGTTCAATACTGAATAGGAACTTTGATGGCAGAGTAGTCGGATTACCCAGGTTACAAATCACTGGCTACATGTCGTTTATGACAGATTCTCTTATGAAAAAGTTTGTCAATTGGCTTCTTGATGGTTAGTGGTTTTCCTCAATAATCCCAAGAAATAATCCTCTCAATATAACAATAAAACACAAACATACCAGTCGTTGTCCAAATCACAATCCCTAAAAACAAAGTAAAAACTTTGAAAACTGGCAAATTTAATTATACAAGTGAACTTCCATCAAGGAAGTGAAGCCGGGTGCTCCAGAAGGTATTACTAAGTACCTCCTGTCTAGCTAGCTACACCCGTCACGTGCAAAGTCAATTTTGAGAATGAAAGGAACAAGGAACTATGGTAAGTCAAATATATCCAGTATAAGTCTGAATACAGTGATTTCATACTTATCAACAATATTGTGATGACGGCCATAAAACTTTTAAGGGCCTTGATTAGCTTTGACTTGCAATATCCTTGAGTCAACAATTTAATTGTAAGCAGTTTGCTTCATTGTAGAAAGTCCTTGTGGTGAGAACAAATTCTCCTGTAACGTATTAACTGTGAAATATATACCCGATACACAGGAGAAGCAGGAATATTACTGCAAAGAAACGGAAAGTTAACAAGTCTTCACGTTTGTCGTATAGCTTCAGATATAAGGTAAACAGTCTTGACTGGGAAGTAAAATCCATCCACTTCACTCCACTTTGATACATCAGTTAGAAAATGAGCCCTTAGCCAATAATTTTCCTCCTTCATTAAAAAAAATATTGTGGTACCTAAATAATGAATAAGAAACAAATCTGAACAATGTGAGTTTATTTATTTGTCATCATATTTAACAACATGTAAGGTGTACAAGGTGATTAACTAGACCCAGATCTACTGAGGATCTTTAAAATGTTTTCCTGGCAGATCTCAGGGCCTACAGGTGGTGATGGAAATAATTTATTATCATTATTATTTTTTCATTTTATAGACTCTGCTAATAATCAACATTTAAAAACAAATATGTATCTATAATTATTCTATTTACATGTTTATATATTAATAATATTTACATCATAAAATTTGAAATAAAATCTTAACAACAGCAACATTTATGCCCAAGTTTTTTTGTAATACATATAATGTTTAAAGACTTTTCATGAACTTTAATAGTTCAGAACCAAAATCATCCTAATTATTTATTTATTTGTTTTCTTTTTTGTCGAGCTTGGCAATTAAAGCATGATGACTGACTGACAGTTAAATTGGTACCTAATTTAATTCAATTTGTCATAGAGAAAATGCATACCAGGAGACAGTCTTGAACAATTCCGTAAATTATCTTTTTCACAGTGCTGTACTTAACAGATTTTCTTATTCAAGACACGATTTTGAGAATTCCTGCATCAATTATAAATTTAACATTTGATGCTCAAATGGAATTTAAACTGCAATTGAAAAAAAAAATTTAGATGATGCAGAACATACACCACATCAGTCGGACATCACTTAAATTGGTCCATATTCTGATTGCATTCAATTGGACCAATGAGATTTTAACCATCAAACGCTCAAATCAAGATTTTTTCACTTGTAAACAGGACATCAGCTTTTGGAGGGTAAAGGAAACGGTAGAAAACCATCAACTTTCGGCAAGTGAATTGACGAACTTTCTCGCACTAGGATAAGCCTGAGCAGGATTGAAACCTAAGTGGTGAAAGACACTGTGAACTACATGTATAAAGCTTGCCTTAGACCACATGGGAACCAAGGTCTCCCAGTTTATGTTTTGAAATTTGAATGTAATAAAAACAAACCAGTATGAACTTATGTTGATGATGATATCAACAAAACAATTCAAATTACGTTTTTAAAAAATTTGACAAATTGTTTGAGATGTAATATATAATTATATAATTATATATATATATATATATATATATATATATATATATATATATATATATATATATATATATATCTATGCTGGTCCGCTAAAAACACTAATTACAGTAAAAGATAAAAGATTTCATTTATGCTCTTTTTATCCCAAAGAAGAAAATGGTACAAAATTCTTAAAAATCTTAAACTAAACACATGAGAGTGGAATAATTAATTACATGTACATGTTATACAAATTTCTGAATCTGATTACTTCTTTACTTTAAAATTTCAGAAGCAATTGAAATAAAAGAATGCAAAATTTAAAAATTAAAACACACTTTAATCATACAAGGGGAGGTAAAAAAAAATTATGAAGATAAAAAGGAAAAACATAACAAGAGGCCAAATAGGGCCTATTGTGCTCACTTGGCACTTTTTGTATTTCAATTTGAAACAGCCATGCTAGACACAATTTAAATATGTGTCAACATAGGTTTTTTCTACAATGAAAATTATTCAATCTGGCCCACTTACTATAAAAAGATACCTTAAAATAACTTTAACTTAGAGGCATATTTTAATAAAAGTACATGTAATCAATGAAAAATTTCAGAAATCTCGTTATACATCTGAAATAGCTATATATCTACTTTCTCTTTCAAATATTTATAAATAAAATCTAACTTTGTAATGGAAATTTAATTTTTTTTCTATTTAAAGTAATGATGGTCATTTCAGATGCATATGATGAATTCATTTTTTTATCCAATCTATTTTAAGTAGTGACAGCCATATTGAATTTGGGATTGCCATGTTGGATACAAATATCATCAGACAAAAAACTTGTATGACAGGTTTTGTTCAAATTGGTCTAATAATTTTAGAAAAGATGTGTATGTAACACATCAACATGGACAAATTCTCTACACAGGATTTAGAATTAGACCAATCTAAAAGAGCCATGGCCTGTTACTTTTCAGTAGGATCTGATAAATTTTGTAAAGTAATACTAGTACTTGAAATACATTGTATTTAGGAAATTTTCCTGTATGTTCTTATACATGTTATAGAACACACAGAAATTTTTCAGATCTTGCCTGACAAGAATAACAGATTACTTTCAGTTTTAATGTGTCTGATAGGGAATTACGCTAAAAAATTTCATTAAAAAAAATAAAAATAATAAAATAAATAAATAAATAAACCTTGAACCATTTTAGTTTAAGTCCTAACTGAAAAATGCTAAACAATTCTGTAATTATCCGAAAAATATTTAAATGGAAGAAACATGTTGTTGCCATGGAGATTTTTACAACAGAAAAGGTAATGTTTATACTGGAAGTTACGTTAAACCATTACAATGTATGTGCATAAGAATCAGCTGTTTCCCTGGTTTTTCAACGTGTAGTTAGCTACATATTACTCTGTGCAGAGATAAACCAAAATGTCTATGGTTATCGTGGATGGGTACAGTAATTTCCCATTATAAGGCTAAAGTAAGTGATAAAATACCAAACTATTATAAAATGTTTGTGAATATTTGGTGCATAAAATGGATTTCTATTGAACTCAAGCATGTAAACAATACCATATGTCAGATATCGTGGTGACAAAGAGGAAATAACTAGGGAAGTGGCAAATAACAGATTCTTACACTAAAGATGTGTAATCTAGAGAGATCTCGGACAAGATGGTGCCCTGGTGGCAGAGTGGTCAGAGGATAAGCTTACAAACCACAATGCCGTTCACTACCCAAGTTCAAATCCCTCCTTAGCAGATCTTAGTGAGAGAACCCTTGTCAGTGTGCTTGTCAATGGCTAGTGTTTTTTTCTCAGAGTACTCGGGATTCCTTTACCATCCAAGGACTGACTGCTCTAATGAAGTGAAAGAATTAAGACTGGGGCATTAAAAACTATTACTTCATTCTACTCTTTGACATGGATAAATTTTTCCTGTCCAGAAAAAAGCTAAAGCAAGTGCTAGGCATTGAAAAATGCATCTGAAGTTGAGATATCTCCGGCTTACACTATTACTGGTGTTGAATTCTTTTTCCAACTCACTTGTAACCTAAAATGAAATATGAATTTTAAACAAATATTTGCATTTTATTTGAATGCTCTGCATTGATTTTTTATGAAGTTTTCTATATAATGATTATGACATTATCAATTTAGTTGGAGTAAATTATTGTGACATGAAAGATAAGGTGACCACACCTGCATGAGATTTCACACGTGTATAACAATATTATGTGTATAATATATTATTAAATACAATTCCGTGCCTATTTGTGTGACTGTGTAATATTTCTATATTAATTGTATCCATCTAATAAAGTGCAAGTACATGTAGATATTACACTCACAACCAATAAATTACATTCATGAATACACAACACACAGTGCTTTGGCTTTATATTCTAATTCTTAAAATCTATGTTACATAAATAAATCTTTTAAACTTTTAAGTTACATAATTCCATTAAGACCAACATTTAAAAAAAATGATATAAAGTTTTGTATCAATGACAAATAACCCCCCCCATTCAGAGAAAAAAAAAATACCCAAAAGGTCTAAATTTCTAATTCTATTCATAATGATAGAAATGAAAATATGATTCAAGTGTTGTATGTATATAATGAAAATCTGATGTTCATGGTAAAAAGTTCTTATCCTGATGACAAAAGATTTAAACATGATGACAAAAAAAATCAAAGTCCTAGTTACCATGGTTACATAAAAACAATAAAAATGAAAATATTATCTATGTGCTACATATTTGTATAATGGATTTCAGACTGACATGTACACACATCATTGTATGATGAACAAGTTATAAAAGTTTATACAAAGTTAAATATTTTATCATCAATAAAATTTAAGGACACGATCACAAGTTCTGTCAATACCTAAAGCATTTCAGTCTAGTTTTGTATATACCTAATGAATTTCAGTCTAACAGCCAAGTTAAAAAGTTCTAAACCTGAAAACAAAGTGCTAAAAGATTGCTACAAAGTTCTATCTTTATTGTTATGATAAAATTTTAAAAACATGATCGGAAATACATGGAAGATAATATTCAGACCAAAACTAAGGTCTATGAGACATAAGTTGAGACTTTAATTTTGGGATTGATATTTAGACATAAACTCGGATGTTTTTGATTTCTAACTTTAATGACACCTGTCCAGATCTAGTGGAATGAAAAAAATAAGACCTGTAAAGATCCACTTTTATGAGAAATTCAGCTGAGATGCATAACTGTGAATGCTAGAAATGACATACACGTATTTCAGAACCTGACCAACTAACAACACAATTCTACAGACTGAAGTATGATATCAAGTGAAATCTACATGTACATGTATAATATGTATAAACTGGGGACAAAAATAGCTTACATGCAAAATTGTGAATTCTGTTCATTATGAATATCTGACAGACATTCGATGATAAATGTTTCAATAATCAACAAATGTTATAAATATGATGAGTAATGGTTAAAATAACAAATGTAAAGATACCGGGAAAACATTTACAAGAAACAGGTGGGTGGGTAGATTCATCATGATTTAACAGGTTTCATGATCTAAAAAAAAAAAAAAAAAAAAAAAATTGGACTTTTAATATACATTTAATTTCACCTTACAGTCAAGTTAAGGCCTCGTCGGTTGATTTTTTAGCTCATCAACCTTCTGACCATATCATATCCTGTATAAATAAAATGATCATGGACGGATTGAAATTTTGAAAATTTCACGGTTAAGTATATACCATCAAGGCATCCCATGGTGATGATTAGACAAACAGACATGACAAACAACATTATACCCTCTCTATATTTTGTAATACTTATATATATATATATATATATATATATATATATATATATATATATATACCTTTCTACTGGACTATGCAGAGACACTCTTCAAAAATCCAAGAGAAAATTATAAGTGTATATTATACTGACCTAAATTTAAAGTACAAATTACTTTATCAACAACATTAAAATTTGAAATATCAATTAATATTAATAAAAAGTAGGTTTTTTATCACATATTTTTGTCACCAACAATCGACACATATAGCAACAATTCAATCTACATGTATTGCGGTCAGTTGACCACTGACATTCACAATAATGGTATTACAAGTAAGGTCCCATGTAACACTAGGCACAAGGAGAATATAATAGGTGTAAAACACAAAATTCTGCTGACACTGCAAAACTATACACTCAATTCCTTCTAAATGGAATGGCTGTAAAATATCACAGTATGTGAATTATCACAAGTTCAAGTAATGACCTCTCTCTTTCTTCTTTCTCACTCGCTCATTCTTTCTTTTTCTTTAGCTGTCAGATCAAGCTGGTTGTTGTTGTTGCTGTTGTGAATGTTGTTGTGAAGGAATTTGTTGTGATTGTTGTATCTGTTGGGACACCTGTTGTGGCGATGCCTGTGGTGGCATCTGTTGCATTTGTTGTGCTGCTTGTTGTTGTTGTTGCTGCTGCAGGAGTATCTGTTGTTGTTGTTCAAGTAGTAGCTGCTGTTGTTGTTGTAACAATTCCTGTTGTTGTTGCTGTTGTTGGCTGCCAGCATGCATCATTTGAGCAACTTTGTACACATACTGAATGTCAGGTCTTTGTTCAGGTACTGGATTTATACAAATGGCTACCAAATTTCTTAGCTGTAAAAAAGCAATGAAAATATTCCTTTAATTCACATTTCCAGCAAGCTTGTGCTAGCCTTCATAGCTAAGTAGTCCAAAACATGCAAGTTTTGAACATAATAACCAAAAAAAATTTGCCTAACAACAGTAAACAAGTGAATGTTAACATGGTTACAGTAATTCTTTCAAAGGGGTGAAGCCTCAGTGACTGAGTGGTCTAACTACACAATTATGGATCACTCTCTCTCACTGCCTAAGTTCAAATCCTGCTCAGACATATCCTAATATGAAAAAGTTAATCAACTTGTTGTTGGTGATCTTCCACAGGTACTCCAATTTTCTCCATCATTTCAGAACTGGCTACCTCAATATAAATGAAAGAATCTTGACTGGGGCTTAAACACTATTAATCTAATCCAACCAATCCTTCACTAGACCTACAAATTAGTCAATGGGCGAGTGTTAACAAGATTTTCATTTGTTCAGACCCTACATAACTGACAACAAATAGAGCCAAAGGAAAGAAAAGAGGACAAATGACATGAATGAGCTAAATGCCACACACACACACACACACACACACACACACACACACAGTAAGTACACTTGGTAGTAAAGATGTTATAGTTATGTGTGTAAAAGTAGATCTATGTACATGTATATCTATATCAACATTAAAAGGGAAGTTTATACAAACATATATTTTGGTATCAAAAATATGTATGGAACTAAAAATGTCTAATACTGAAAATGATGTATGCTGAGGCTCATGTTTACTAATTTGCCTGACAACACACACACACACACACACACACACACACACACACACACACACACACACAGGTAAGTTACCTGTTCTGAGTAACAATCTGCAGGTAAGGGTGGGTAATCACATTGGTCAATTTTCTTGCACAGAGAATATAGATTCATTTTATCACCATAAAAGGGAGACTGAAGAGCTGCCATCTAAGAAAAAAAAATGTATATAGATCTACATATATGTTAAGAAAAACCAATTACAATGTAAAGATATAAAATTTACATATTTAACACTTTTCTGAAATGCTATTGTGTTCTGTCTGAAATGCTAGTGTGGTTTGTCTGAAGTTCTAGTGTGATTTGTCTAAAATGCTAGTGTAATTTGTCGGAAATGCTAGTGTGTTTTGTCTTAAATTCTTATGTGATTTGTCTGAAATGCTAGTTTGTCAGAAATGCTAGTGTGATTTGTCTGAAATGCTAGTGTGTTTTGTCTTAAATTCTTATGTGATTTGTCTGAAATGCTAGTGTGATTTGTCTGAAATGCTAGTGTGTTTTGTCTGAAGTGCTGGTGTGATTTGTCTGAAATGCTAGTGTGATTTGTCTGAAGTGCTAGTGTGATTTGTCTGAAATGCCTGTATGTACACGTAGTTAGAAGTGAAGTGGGCAATGGAGTTTTAAGCTGCCCCAGCAGATATAGAAATTACCACCTACTTGACCACCTGTCTCCTAATTAGAATTGAGGGCAAATAATTAAATTTGGATGTTAGTAAAACATTCAATTTGATTTTACACCTCAATGTCTCACTGAGACTATAGGTTCCAACCACATCTGAATGATACATAAGAATTAACAACTTGCTATACTGCTTCAAAGCTCTGGTGCACCTGGTGTCAAGATAATGTGACTGCCAGAGTGCAATGCTTGTCCAGCAAGTACTTATCAGTGAGCCAGCAACTGAACAAAAACTCGCCCAAAGCAAGCACCAGTACAAAGCAGACCATGAATCACACTAACAGATCCCAGGCACATCCCGCAGGTACTTATTCTCAGATTTATCCTTAAGAGATTAACAAACATGCTCTAATCATCAATACCTAAGAAATTGTTAGCGCAATGTTAAACCACATTACAACCAGCCAACCAAACCAACCAGCCAAACCAACCTACCAAACCAACCAACCAAAACCAACCAAACCAACCTACCAAACCCACCAACCAAACATTTAGGTGATTGACAAATATAAATAGAGCTTCTTACTTCATATAATAAACAGCCAAGTGACCACATGTCAGACTTAAAATTGTAACCGTTTTCATGGATCCTTTCAGGGGACATGTAATATGGTGTACCAACTGCAAAGAGAAACAAAATAAACAGTTACTAGTAGCAAGATCCAAAAAAAAAAAAAATAAAAATAAATAAATAAAATAATAATAATAATAATAATTTAAAAATTCATTCTGGAAATGCATATTGTGAGTTTTAAATATAACCCATTGATGCTTTATTTAAATTAGTAAAATCATATTTTGACCATTATATATATATATATATATATATATATATATAAATAAATATATAAATAAATGAATAAATGATTATAATTATTTTAAAAAAATGAAAATTTAGTTAACAAAAACTTGCTCTGAAAAAAACTCTTAAAAAGAACTTTATAAACATTGAATGTTAACTCTACAGAGTTTTATTTTTTAGAGTAAAAACAAAACTTACCTAATGAATGAGCTGCTGTGGTTTTAGAGCTAAAAAAACGCCCCAATCCTAGATCTCCGAGTTTTACAACACCTTGTGCTGTGATAAATACATTAGCAGGTTTTATATCTGAAAATGAAATAAAACGTCACAGTCATAAAAAAAAATATTCTAACTTTTATGATCCAATATACTTTAAGTGAAAGTTACAAGATATGAAACAAGAGTTTTAGAGAGTCTATTGCCAAGGAAAAAAACTGTGTGCCTTCAAAGTGGTGCTATACTTAAATTGCTGTTTTTATTGTGTTGTTTATCATGGAATCACAATATTTTCAGGTATTCATGTCAAGAGCCAGGTTATTAATCTCTATGGATTAATCCAGGAACAAGGTTGTGTATGCGATAGAGGTGCAAATGCTTATTATTGTCTGCTGTGTACTAGGACACACTCCAGTGGTTTTGCTTGCCTAAAATTACTACCGAATAAAGGTAGTTTCCCCTTGAGAAATAAGACTAAAATTTCCCAATTTGACAACTAAAATTCCCCAAAAGGCAACAGTGACACACAATCAAATAGTTTTAGTTAAATCCAGTTGTCCAAAACTGTTCTGACAGACAAAAAATGTTAGATATTGTCACATTATAAAATCTTTGCAATGAATTTCAAAATTCTGAGCATAATATGTGACATAAAAAGGGTCCAAATTTTCCCAATCAGAAAGGTAGAAGGTAGTTTTTAAAAACCATAGCAAAATCACTGCACTTAAAGTGACTTTTTTGTAAGATGCTAGTTCATTAAGGCAGTATACTGCAGAGAAGCATACCACTCCCCTGTCCAATATTCTGACATCAGGTGAAAGAGCCAATACTCTTTCCATTTAAGGCCAAGTGCCAGGCAAGAAAGCAGTATTATTTCAAGGTCTTATGTATGACCCAGTCAGAGTTCAAACTCATGACCTCCCACTCTTTAAGAAGACACCTTGCCTCTTGACCACTAAGGTGTTGGTGCTATACTTAAGTATTAAAATTTCATCCAGGTCAAAGATGTACAAAGATGTACAAAGATGTACTCCCACTCTTTAAGAAGACACCTTGCCTCTTGACCACTAAGGTGTTGGTGCTATACTTAAGTATTAAAATTTCATCCAGGTCAAAGATGTACAAAGATGTACAATTGAACCAAATTACAATAAATTTGTATATCTGATAATTTCATATACAAGATTTTTCAAAAAATTTCAAAATTCAAAACCATTGCAAATTGCAGTTGTACATGTATATGCTAACAGATGTCCATTGTTCTTACATTCATTCTGACATATCATCTTTACCTCTGTGCATGATCGGCCTGGAATACATGTAAAGCAATACATATCTGTATGAACCCCAACCAGGTCTGACCCAAGTAATTATTCTTTTGCCATGCACTCAGCATTATGAAGTGAAGGTCAAGGTTCTTTTAAATGGGAACATAAAAAAAAAAAAAAACAAGGTCCTGTGTTACAGTGGGCAAGGCATGATAAAAAATCCTGCTGCAAAATGCCATCAGCTCAATGCATAGGCAACATTTCTGCACTTTTGCCTATAGTTGGCGACATCTCAATATAAGTGTAATATTCTTGACAGGGACATTAATCACCATTACTCAACTCAATTCCATAATATAAATCGCAGTTGTACATGTATATCCTGTCATCTACTCTCGACAAATTATCTTTACCTCTGTGCATGATCCGCCTGGAATGCATGTGATCTAAAGCACTACATATCTGTATGAAGTATTTCCATATAGTTTTCTCAGGTATAAGGCGGGTATGTTTCTTAAAATGCTAAAACAAAACAACGAAAAAATTACAGAAACATTACAGTTAACCCATTTAGTACATAATCTGCAATAAGCAAGCAATGATAATTTCTGAAAAAAAAGTCAATTACCGGGTAAAATTAAATCGCAGTATCTGAATTGCTTTAATATTTTTTTATTTGCTTCTTCTGCACATAAAAAACCAACAACGTAAGTTTCAATATACATGTAGATTATTAAAAATATGATAATGCACTTTCTTTTTGTAGAAGTTAATAAAATCTTCATCTTAAAGACATAGGCCAAAATAAATTAATACCTAGATTTTCATCCCCGCCCGTCCCCTATTTTAACACCCACCCGATTTATTTTATTTTGGATTTTAAACTTGTCTTCAGTTTCAATTCCGGCTTTTATAACAAATCTGCTCACTCCATGAGCCATAAGGTAATAAGTAAAAGCTGACTGGTTTCCGATCAAGTTGTGCGTTGTAACAACGAAAGTAGAGTGTTTTGTGCTCCATGAGCCATAGGATTATACGTAGAAGTTGACTGGTGTCCGATCAAGTTGCAGATGGATTTTCAAAAACGAAAGTAGTGTGTTTTGCATATTGGTTGTAGCATGGTATTTATTACAGCCACTGTAAAATTGGGCTTAAAAACAATCAAAAACTGGTCTGGCTGCCAAGTTCCAGACATCATGACATTAAAGGAATTATATAACGACTTTGTAGGTGGTAAACTCGATCATTAACAGCAGTCTGTGGGAGATTCTGAAAAAAAAAACATAAAATAATAAAATCCCCCCCCCCATTTTGAAAACAAATTGGATGAAAATCTAGGTATTAATTTATTATGGCCTTAGAAAGAAAGAAAAAAGAAAAAAGAAAGAGAGAAAGAAAGAAAAAAAATAAATAACAGACTTACTGGGAAAGCATGTAATAAGTTGATTGCATTTGAGAACTATTGGTTTATGTACTTACTTTGATCATCCTAGACAGGTCCCCTGCATCAGCTAATTCGAGGACAATATTCAACTCATTGTTTTCTATAAATGATGACTGATATTTTATAACATTGGGATGATTCAGTTGCTGAAAATCAAAATTAACAAAAAATAAAAGAAGAACTAGCTTTCTTAATGCAATGGTTAATTGGTTTTTTGTTCACATGGCATCAACAATTTTTCAGCTATTTGCAACAGTTTTTTTTTCCTTATTACCATAAAACTCAAGGATAAATCTAAGTTCATCAGATGTGCTAGTTTTGAGCAAGTAATAACTTCCCATTTACTTTGTGTTTTTGGCCCAAGTTTCACAATCAACCAATGTACACTCAACTCAAATTAGAGAATATATTTCAATGTCAATTTTTCAAGACATTACATGTCAAAATTGAATATGTAATGTTATATTTAAATTGTTTAGGGTAGATTTTTGGAACAAAACACCACACTGTCTTAAGAAAACCTTAAATTTTCAAAATATGATGAGAGACTCGGAATATTAGAGTTGGAGTGTACACTCAATTGAGTTAATAATTGTGAAACTGGGGCCAGATCTTCACGTGCACCTTTTGACAACCTGCAGAGGGCTAATACTTTGCTGGCAACGTCACAGATAAACATTGATGACCCCCTAGACTTTCCATACGGGCACGAAGCCAATCAGAAGAGGTCAATGGTAAAGAAACTTGCAACAGAACATTTATAAAGTTATTTGTTAACTTTAATATGGAGCATGCCCTCCTTTGAATATTTAAAGGTATCTTCAAGTAGAAACAGCACCATATTTCACATTTTAGGGGTGTTAGTTTCCATTTTTTCTATCTAAATATATTACACAAATATGTCTACTGACAAATGTCTATTGCTAAAATATCAACTCTATAAATTTTAAATATTTCTTCCAAATGGTAACATTTTGCAAATATCTACTGATCTTTTACTCAAATGTCTATTTGGGTACAGAGAGGTTTAACGGGCATAATTTTGGATAACAGAATCTTTCTGCCCAGGTTTGGATTCCTCTTCTGCAGATCCTAGTGAAAAAAAAAACTGTCTGTTCCCTTCCAAAAGGTTGACACTTTTCTCCGGGCATATCCTGTTTCTCCAGGATTCCAGAGCTGACTGCCTCAATATAAAAGTAAGAATCGTGACAGAGACGTAAAACACCTTTACTCACTTATGCCGCTCAAATGTCAATTTTACTGAAAAATGATATTTACTATAAGCAAAACATACTTGTACATACCTTTAATAAATCTATTTCTTTGATACAATCCTGCCTGGCTTTTGCATCCATCATCTCAAATATCTGAAAGAAATTACAGTAACTTACTAAGACCTTCTTATAATGCCCATCAATAACTCACTGATCAAGGCATTACCTGTATACCTGTAAACCGGTAAAGTTTAAATCTTGTTACAGACTTCCCGAAAGCTGTTGGTCTGTCTGACAAGATGATCAATTTTCACTTGTGAGTTGGTATCAGACCGAATGTCCAGCAGTCTTTTTTTTTTCTGGTTTTTTTTTCAAACTCTGCATCGTTTGATCTTTGGTGTTTGGAAAAGTAGCAGTTGAGTCTGATTTTAAAACAGGATGTCATTGGTTAAAAAGCTTTTGAGTGGCTCAACAATATGTTGGTTACATACAATCATGCAGCTATCTGTGATTATTGCCCTGTTGAAGTATCATGATGGAGCTAAACCAGAGAAAACTATCTTCTGATAAACTGATCATGTTTACAATAGACTAATTTAGTGAATTTAAGCTTTTGAGTGGCTCAATCGATATGCTGGTTACATACAATCATGCAGCTATCTGTAATTATTGCCTTGTTGAAGTATTATGATGGAGCTAAACCGGAGAAAACTATCTTCTGATAAACTGATCATGTTTACAATAGACTAATTATTAGTGAATTTAACTGAGATGTGTCTTGTAAAGCAGACTAACATGTATAAATTACAATTGAAAAAAAAGAATTTTGTTGTATTTTTCCTGTCTGACTGGTTATTTTTGGTCCTACAGAATTTTTTAGTTTTGTCAGACCATCGGCAAGCCAGCTAATAAACTTTTCCACATTAGGATATGTCGAGAGTCTGATGCAATCTTAGGAGTAAGAAACCATGTAACTCATCAGCTCATACTTTGAACCCCTTGGCTATTGAAGCCCCAACCAGATTTACATATAATCATCTTTAGCTCAGGATTGATAATTATACTATGTAACAGGTGGCAATAAACATGCAAAATTACACAACAAAACATGTGGCTTTTAGATATTTGCACTTATCTGTAAGCACATTGGAGAATCATCCCTTGTAAAAAAAAATTAAATGGGCATTTAAGAATAAGCCCAAAAGGCTTTTCAAGCATGCAATTCTATCTATGAAATTTTCTTAAGGAAAATACTGTTTGAAAATACAGACAACCATATATAGCATTTTCTCAGAACTAATTAATAACATGGATACCAAACTTTGTCCAATACATATGGGTAGAGGTTGAGATATAACATTATATCAAACAGTTACCATGGTTACACTAAATTCTTTGTACATCTCAGCCCTCAAAGTGGGTTTCAAAACTAAGTGGCCAGCTGGCCACCAATTTAAATTTTCTGGTGGCCAGTGGAAATTCCAAGTGGGAAGGCAATCTTTTCTTCCAAATGATGAAAAATTAAGGCAACTTTTAGTTATGGAAAACAAAAATGCACATTTTTAAAATTGACTTACAATCACTTACATTAGTGTTATTAATAACAATAATGATGATGTAAAGTGTCCATTATATTGCAACAGTACCATGAAAATTCTGTAACACAGAAATAATATCTGTTCTCTAGTCACAAAAGTTCAAATTTAAAGTGGACAAGCTGGCCACCATTTACAAATTTTAGGTCACCAGACACAATTCCAGGTCGATTTGGCCACCATTTTAGTAGACAAATTTGAGGGCTGCATCTTACCTGTACTTTTTTCAGGGCTACAACGCTTCCATCAAGTTTACATCTGGCTCTGTAAACCTCAGAAAATTGACCTTTCCCAATCTTTTTATCAATTTCAAAATTAGCCAGTCTCCCATATATATTATCTCTCTCCACAATCTGAGATGCAGTGGGTTCTACATCCATAGATTCAGCCATACTTTGAGATCTGAAAATAAACAGAAAAATAAAATGAAACCTCTATTCATTCTCTTTAGCATTATGAAAATTATACATTTATCAGATGAAGAAATAGATTATCTAAAAGTCTAGATAGTTTCAAGTGGAATTTTATTTCAATACAGGTAGGCATTTTTCTTTATTCCGGAAAATAACAGGAAAAAAATCTAAAAAAGGGACAATTTCAAAGCATTTTGTATACAATGTTGTATACAATTGTATTTAATTTTATTAACATTTGGAATTTTCACTAACCATTTGTTGAAAACTAAAAAGCTTTGAACAACAAAGTCCATGTCAATTAAATATTACAGGATAATATGCATCATGTAAAATACATCATCAAACCTTTTTTAAATGACAGGTCAAAAGAAATCGCACTAACATAGTCAGAATTTCCTCTGACCTTAACACTCTCTATATCTGATGGCTGTGTGTAGGGTCAGAGCAATTTCTATATCAAAAGCCTGGTATTTCCCTATACCAACTAGTGTGGTAAAGGGCACCATTAATTTCAGACTGAAAATATTAATAGAAATGTAGAAAATATACTAACTAAAATCATCAGGTGAAAGGTTTGTCTTACAACATGTTTGAAAGTGGGAGTTTTGCATGGTCATGCAGTCTTTTTTGAAAATGGAAGAACTGGTTGATAACATCAACACCAAAGAAATTGATCCAAATTTTCAAACAATCGATGATGACATCTTGAAATATATGTTTTGGTAGACAAATCATTCACCTATCTGTCAAGTAAACACTTTCACATTGCCACTTATATTTTAAGTCTAAAGGGAAATGAAGCGGAACCTCTTCAGACAACAGTTGGTATCAGAAAATCCCAAGTATTTTATATAGAAATTGTTCCGAGTCTACACACAGACATTGAGCAAACTGTGTGTTAGGGTCAGAGGAAATTCGGATTAAGCACCCATGCATCAAACATGTTTCAATACCAACAGTCCAACACCAACTAATGCACATGAGAAATCAGTCATGGCATAATCGGATGATGACTTCTATTCTTTGTAATCAAAGCAAACCAGAAAATTTTTGGACCTAATATGTAAAAAAACAAAACACCAACAACAACACTTTGCAATGCATAGTAAAAATATAAAATCTGAGTAAATGGCCAGCTGAAGGGACAAAAACATTGGGGCCATTGAACATAATGGGCTAATGTACAACCGGACTCTGGCTCTATCTTCATCTATATTCAAGGGGAGAATACAAAATAACAACAACTGAAATTTTTCGTGTTTAGAAAAGTAAAACCAGTGTCTTACCAAATGTGGACGGATTGAGAATAAAAAATAAATTCGTGTATATACTTCAACTATGAATCAGGAAATGAGCAGGTGCGCATGACTGACGTTTTCTTAACAACGCCGTTCGAAGTCCTCTAGTTTTTACGTTTCTAATATATAACTAAGCATAGACGAGCTTACACACAAAGTACGATCAAAAGACGCACTCTTTTACGTAGTTGTTCACTCGGACCGGGCAACCAGTCGCAGTTAAAGTGATCTTGATCATACAAATACTTAACAGTATTGATTTCTGATTGTTAATTATTAAGCCTCATTAGAAAATGATATTAGGTTAAGGCGGAGAAAAACGAAAGCGAAAGTAAGATGCTGTGCTAAGCAGTTTTCTTTGAGGTTTTCAGCCCTTTCGCTAGATTAAACCTTCATAATTCAGAATGGCTGAAGAAAGAGATGTTCAGGTAAACCTAACTTAGTAACTTTTTGTAGGATTTTTTTTCAAATTAAAAACAAACCCCTAAAAAATCGGTGTCGGGTCGATTCGCCCTTATGCCCGTTCGCCCTGGGTCGATTTGCCCCGGGTTTTTCGCCCCCGGAAGTGAGTCGTTTCGCCCTGCAAATATGCTTCCGCCTGGAGCCGCACGTGTAAACATGTATTTGTTTGTGCACAGTTCTTTGTTTTAAAAGTACAATGACCGGGTATTTGTTTCATGTACCGCGGATGACTGCTATTTCTGCTTTGATGTACCGCTGTCCACATACATTAAAGTATCTTGACCCATGAAGACACAAGCTGTGTTGTTTGTTATTGTTTTATGCAACTTATTAAACACTTATGTTGAGAAGTTATGTTATTTTAATGCAAAACAGATAAAAAAATATTTTTGTAAGCAACTTCAATTAAATATGTCAACATTTTAGATTGTTTTTTTTTATTAGTTAATTTAATAAACAATGCGCAGAATCAACCCAGGGCGAATGGGAATAAGGGCGAAAAGACCCGGATTCAAAAAATCGTTCACAAAAATATTTAATTAGCTTTTTAAATTATTTAAAAACAATTTAGTGAGTTTATGGGAGAATACCATGTACCCTTCTGTAGTAATGTTGTACCAGTAGTGGTTGTCCCTCTTTGGTCTGTGAATGTGCACAAAATGAGCAGACGACCTTCGTGCCGAAAACAAACTGTCATACAGTGGTGCACCAGATAGTGGCGGGATTTCCACAAAGAAAGAAATTTGGAGCCATCAAGCGGTGGAGAATTCAGAACTGCCAAATGGCCATCAAATATAAATGTATATAGAAGACAATAACTACATAAATAAGATAATTTTAAT
Source organism: Tegillarca granosa (assembly GCA_029721355.1). NCBI lineage: Eukaryota > Metazoa > Mollusca > Bivalvia > Arcoida > Arcidae > Tegillarca > Tegillarca granosa. The sequence goes on along the minus strand of CM056598.1, from coordinate 30,157,552 downwards.
TTAAAAAAAGGGACCAAAAAAGAGCATCACAATCAAGGCTGAGGTAGTTTATTCAAATTAAAAAACTAATTATTCATACAATTACCCATAAACCAACGTGGTAATGGCGGCCCCCAATGGAGCTCAAACCAAGAAGAAAGTTGGATAGGTTTACTAAATCTTCTCCATTATTTAAGCACATATATATGCCCGTATTATTGATAATATTGCTGAAAAAGTTTGAAGGGTAAAATCGTGTCACTGAAATTACTAAAACTGAAGACAAAAAATTCTGTATATACTGTTATTGAAGTAACAGTAGTGATCACATGATAACTAAAGTTCAATAGTCATCAGAGAACATCAATGATTTTAGTATCTTCAAGACGCCTAAATTCATGGTAGGGTCAAATTCGTGGCAGCTTGTTTACACCGAATATCATTTATAGGAAGTACACTCAAAGTCAAATAGGTGCCCAAAGAGTTAAACTTTCCATACTTAGTTAGAAATTTTTTTTAGATATGTCCTAAACTGGTAAGAAAATATAAAAATATCAAAAGTTTTAATTTTTGACAGATTTCACTATTGCCAAATTATTCTTGAAATTATATCTTTACTTTTAATCACAAGTAAAATAAATAACGATGGAAATTATGTTGTCTGGAAGAAGAAAGTCTGGCTTATACTAGGTCAACATCAGAAACTTTTGTGCCAAGAAATACTAGTTTTGGGTGTCATTAAAATCGTATATTTAGTCAAATTCATTCATTTTTCACTATATAAAATAATGTAAAATGACATGAATCCAGCATGTCATACCGGAATTGCCTGATTGTAATTTATCCTTGTTATAATTTTGTAATCAACAAAAATTGTGTTGTTAATCTTAACTAGACTATTGAAAATTATATTTTTTGAAACAATCAGTGTTTTTAGCCCTAACCAGGAGAAATCTCGTGATACAAGAGACTTCCCATGAAGTTGGTCACGTTTTTTCAAAATGGCGTGTGCGGAGAGAGTTTTGTTTACAAACAATGTTTTCCAGTATATTTAAATGAAAACAACTAAATTTTTCTTCATTTTAAAGCAAAGTGCAAGAAATGTAAAACGGGATTGACTTTTTTTTACTATTTACTTACGATTAACCATTAAATTTAGCAACAAACTGTTAGTACCATGAATTTTGGGGACAGGAGGATACTAGTATGGGGTAGTCCTGAAAATCATGACTCTTAATGGCTTTGCTCTATGGATATGTGTTTCATTTTTCTGAATTTTTTTTGTTTTCTAAAAATATATATATCTAAATATGGATAACTTCTCATCATGATCTGTGAGATTCATTTTCTAAAATTTCAATCCTTTTAGCTGTAAATAAACAGAATCCTCTAACCGGTTGGTCATTGTTTATCGATAATTAAATTATGAGCCGGGAGCATGTGCAAGGATGTATGGAAACTCCAGTAAATCAAAAGTGAAACCTGACAAATTAAATTAATTGTCCATCATTAATATCCAGATGTATTTGCAATGGTGTTATATATCCCTTACTAAGGCACAAATGACAAATTCAATAAAGTTCTTTGTTTAATTTATCGTATTTCACAGTTTTATAAGTTGTGTTTAAATGACCTGTTTTTTATGACATAACCATGTTCTAATATTAGATCCCACATGCTACATCTTACTGGGAAAATATTGTTATTTCTGTATTTATTCGAGCTTTTATTGTTGAACCAAACGTAACATTGTTCATTAGGAACATCATTGATTAGATCAGCACCGTTTTGATTTTTTTCCTTGGAAAGCTTAATGCAGCTTTAAGAGTCATGATTTTCAAGACAATGGTATGGGGGAGTGGGTTTTGGTGAAAGCCAATTGTGCCTGGAGCGTGCAAGGTATAAAGAGTAAATGTGAGTAAATGGAAAACAAAATAGAGTTGTTAATAAACATATTTTACCTATATAGCCCTGGGGCATTTTGTTTGAAACTTTTGAAAAGATGCATTCTTTTATATGGTGTAAAGATTTTACAGTAATCTTAATGTCAGATAATATTATTCCTGAAATATATTAACATGGGGAGGGGAGTAGAGTAAGTTGAGTAATGATGTTTAACATTCCAGTCAAGAATATTTCACTTATATTGAGACGTCGCCAGCTATAGGCGAAAGTGCAGAAATTTTGCCTGTGCGTTGTGCTGATGGCATTATACAGCAGGGTTTTTTTATCGTGCCATGACATGGGACCTCGTTTATTTTAAGTTCCCATCCGAAAAAACCGTGACTTTCATTTCATAATGCCGAGTGCTTTGCGAAAGAACAGTCACTACCCACTTTCAAGTCTTGGGTCAGACCCGGCCGGGGTTTGAACCCATGATCTTCCACTTATGGAGCGAGCACTCTACCAACTGAGCTACCGTACTGGTTTATTGGCAGGGGATATACACTAACAATCCATGTAAGTCTTTCACTGATCACAGGTAACACTATATTATTAATCATGCAATTTACAAGTTGAAAACACACTTTTCAGTCAGATAATGTGATTATTTTGTGTATTTATGCTTTATAGGATTTCAGATTTCAACAACTTTGTCGATTTCGCGTCTTTGGATCACCCAACAGTCTTCCAGTGTCATCACAACAATTAATTGCAGCATCATCAAAATATGGATTACTTTTTGTTGGTGTTGAAAAAGGTAAATAAAATGCCTTAAACAAGGTTAAACATTGGTTTTATGATAAAAAAAAAATTTGTTCCAAGCACTCCCAGAATTTTACATCTAGCTAAATTTGAAGTACTGTTGGTGAAAACAGTAATCCTGAAAATTGGCTTGATTGTAACCTTTTTACCAGGTGCTGGTGCTTAGTTGGACTTATGTCATTATGATTTCATTTAGGTCACAAATTCATTTTACTCATGTTTTATGCTTTATAAAATTGAGACATATTTATCAGTTTCTGGTGTTAATAAAAAATCTTCCATTGAGCTCATGATAAAGCAATTATTATGTATGAGTTGTTTGCTAGTGGAAAGGACAAAAATGTAATTGAAAAGAAAAAATTATTGTATTTAAAATAACCCTTATCTGTGTCTTATTCAAATTTAGATTAAGAGATTTTCGAGTTATAGTATAATATAAGAATTGTCAACTATGATCTCTCTTTCAGGTCTCAAAGTTATTGAAACAGCCCAGTTAAGTTTGATTGATGATAAACATGCAAGTGACAGAACCACAACAATTGTTGAGAAATTCCCAGTTAAAGCCGTTGCAGAATTACCTGCCCCTACTTCATATATTGCACTCAGTTGTGACGACTTAACACTAGCTGTTATTGTCTGTGAAAGCGAAAATGTCCATGCCTTAATGTATGACGTTAGAGTATTCGCCATCCAGGTAAGACATATTTCTATAAGTCTAGGTGGCTGAGTGGTCTAAAGCACGAACTTATGAACTACCAAACCTCCGGCCAAGTCTGACCAAGACTTGAAAATAGGAAGTAACTGTTCTTTCATCAAGCACTTGGCATTTAAAAAATGAAAGTCACGAGCTCCTTCGGATGAGACCTTAAAAAATTGATGCCCCATGTCATGGCAGGTGTGGCACATTGAAGAACCCTCCCTGCACCTTGTCCTGAGCACACTGCAAAGGTAAAAATTTCTGGCACTTCACCTATAGCTGGTGATGTCTGTATAAATGAAATATTCTTGACTGGGATGTAAAAACTTATTAAATCAGTTAAAATCAATGGACCCACTTTGTCAGATCCAAGTGGAGAAAGTTTGTAAGTTCACATGCCTAAAATTGATTGTTTTCTCATGAGACTCTGGTTTTCTCCACCATTCCTGATCTGACTGCCCTGATATTAGTGAAAGAATCTTGACTGACTTTTAAAAAACCATAAAAAAAACTCAACTCAAATGAAAAAGATTTTGTTCCTGTCTCAAACTCAAAATGCTCAATACACAAGTACCGTAGATTCTTACTTTAAGTTTTCTAAGAGTATGATCATGTCAAAATATGAATTTTTCGTTACAAGAAAATTGGGAGGTGGGGGGGGGGGTGTTAATGATATTATAGTGTTTTAATTAGCATTATTTTTGCCCATCTGTATGTTAGATTGATTGGATATTTTCTTGTGAAAGTATGGAAGTCAAATAAGATATTCATTTAAAAAATTTATTTTGCATTAATGGTTTTATTAACCTTTTTTGGACTTTGTCTTCCAGATGGGGGCTTACATTACATAATTCTTCAAAGAATTGATGAATTGTATTCATATTTTCTTTGTATGCTTTCCTTGATGTTATATAAGTCAAATTGCAATTTCATAACTGTGTACTTTGTATTCCAAAATATTTAGGGTTGGGTCTGCAAAATTGGGCTTTTTGATCAATAAATTTAAATAGAATTAGATACACAACTTATTTTAATATTGCACATTTAAGGGTGACAAACAGTCATTTAGACATATTTGTTGAATGTGTGTATGTGTGTGTTTGTGTGTGTTTATAAGCATAATAAAATTTAAATGCTCGATCATTGAATTCACTTTTTGATCATGTTTGCCTCACCTTAAGGGGAGATAACTTTTGTCAAAAGTTGAAAGTTGTTAATTATGCAATGTTAATCTTGGTTTATCATTTTAACCACAAGATGGCTTTAGGAAAATTTTTGTTAAACTATTGTTTTTTATCTTTAAATTAAAAAGGGTAAAAATCCAGAACCTTTTACGAAAGTTCGTCTTGGAGGTGGTGCAGGTGTCAAACCACTGGAGATAGCATGGAACCCTGTCCAGCCTAACACCATGGTGGCATGTTTATCTGATGGGAGTGTGGGACTCTATGAAGTCACAGATAAACTCAAGATATTTAGTCTACCCTCATCCACTGGGGCTAGATGTGGTGAGTCTTAATTCACAAGTATGTTGTAGTCTACTCTACTCTAGGACTGAATGAGCTACAGATTAAAAGTTTTCATTTTTTTTAAATCCAGAGAAAACCTTTTAAAAGTAAAATGCCATAGGTCAAATCTAAACATAAAAAATGCACTCGAGCAATTTTTTTTTTTTTTAAATAAAAAAAAAAGCTATTGGATAAAGAATCTTGATTGCAATGTAAAAACTATTAATTCAATTCATACAAAAAAAAAAAAAAACAAACAAAAAAAAAAAAAAACAAAAACAAACAAAAAAACATCCATTTTCTTTTTTAATCATAATTAATAAAAAATTCTTGACTGCAATTTTATCATCATTAATCAAAACAAAGCAATAAAATACACCTTAATTTATGTTTAGAAAAAAAAAAACAAACAAACAAACAAACGTATAAGGGAAAGAGTCTTAACTGTAGTGTTAAACACCAATCAAAACATAAAAATACCCCAAATTTCTGCTTTTTTAAATATAAAAAAAACCATGAGAGTTAATAAAGAATGTAGTTTGCTCCATCCTGTTATGTATGGTCTTTATGCATACATGTGCATGTAGTAACAAATGTCTTTTATTTTTCTGATTTTAGTTTGCTGGAGTCCAAAGGGAAAACAATGTGTTTTAGGTAAAAGGGATGGAACCCTTGTACAGTATGATCCTGAATTGAAGAAGAAAAGAGAATGGCCATGTCCTAAATCGATTTTAACAGAAGGACAACACACAGGTTAGTTATGATGATGAAAATTAGGATTCATCAAAATGTCATTTGATACGTCACATACGTTCCATTTGTATAGAAGAACTTTTCTCATTGGAAACGGACTCAATGTTTTTGTCATGTGGCACACTTAGTCTAGTGAAACTTACTGAATTTTTTTTTTTTTTTTTGAATAGCTAAGAATTTCAAGAATTTGTGACCTTATTTTTTGCAAGAAAACTTTTAGGTGTTTTGATCATGTGGTACTTTTGTCCAATCTTATTGGAGTTTTTTTTTCAACAGCAACAAATTCCAAGAATTTGTGACATTAGCATTTTTCCTAAAATCTTTAGAGGGTTTAGGCCATGTGTTTCTTTGGAAAATTTTCTTGGGAGTTTTTGTCGGTTCAATACATAATTTTAGTAAGTACATGTAAATTCATGTTGGTTTAACTATAATTACATGTATATTATAATTTCAGTGGTCGGTGTGACCTGGGTGTCAACTTATGTCTTTATTGCTGCATATGTTGCCATTGATGCTGATAGAAGTGTACAACCTACCGTTATACTTATAACTGGCTCTGTAAGTTACAAAAACTGCTAACATGCACTCAGATATTTGTTGATTACATGTATTTCAGATATTTGTCAATTACATGTATTTCAGATATTTGTCAATTACATGTATTTCAGATATTTGTCGATTACATGTATTTCAGATATTTGTTGTACACATGTATTTCAGATATTTGTCAATTACATGTATTACAGATATTTTGTCAATTACATGTATTACAGATATTTGTCAATTACATGTATTTTAAAATGTAGGAACCTTTATTGCTGAGGGGTCTAAAGCACATGGTTGCAGATCACAGCACCTCTCGCCACCAGGGTTTGAATCCCACTTGAGACAGATCCTTGTGTTAGAAAGTTTTCAGTTAGCTTGCCAAAAGTTGCTGGTTTTCTATGGTTACTCCAGTTTCCTCCACTATCCCAAAACCGACGTTCTTAAAATCAGTGAATGAATCTTGACTGGGGTGTAAAACACCATTACTCCCCTCCATAATTTGGACAGATCCTAGTGTGAATAAATTTGTCAGTTCTCTTGATAATTGTTACATGTAGTTGTTTTTAATGTGTACCCAGTTTTTCTTTTCTATTCTGTAACTGACCACTTCAATATAAATGGAAGAATCATGACTAAGGTATTTTTCCATTTTCCCATCCACGCCTTTAGTTTGTGACTGAAAAGATATAATAATATATATATATATATCTAAATCATACAGTAACTGATCACGGTACCTCTCACTGTCTAGGATATATTCCTATTTGGCACATATCTATTAGGACACTCTGGTTTTCTCTGACATCCATGAACTGACTATCTTGTTATTATTGAAACACTGTGTTGTTAAAAACAATTACTCTACACTAAGTCAAAGAATTGTGGAAAATTTAGAAAATTGATTTTTACATTTGGCTGGTAAATTTTCAGTATGAAAATTTGAAAAATAATTTCAATTATAGTTTATTTAGAATAGTTAAAGCTGCGTAAGTTTTCCAAAGAAAAAATTAAAACAGTGCTAATCTAATTAATGATGTTCCTAATGAACAATGTTACATTTGGTTCAACGATAAAAGCTCAAATAAATACAGAAATTACAGTATTTATTTTACCCAGCGAGATGCAGCATTTGGGATCTAATATTAGAACATGGTTACGTCATCAAAACCAGGGTCATTTAAACACAACTTTCAAAATGGTGAAATACGATAAATTAAACACAGAACTTCGTTGAATTTGTCATTTGTGACTTAGTAAGGGAAACATAACACCATTTCAAATACATCTGGATATTAATGAAGGACAATTAATGCAATCTGTCGTGTTTCACCTTCGATTCTAGGGTTTTCCATACATCCGTGCGCATGCTCCAAGCTCATAATTACCATTGTAAAACACTGACCAACTGGTCAGAGGATTCCGTTTATTTACAGCTAAAAGAAATGAAATTTTAGAAAATGAATCTCACAGATCATGGTTAGAGGATATCTTTTTTTAAAAAAATATATTTTTAGAAAATCAAAAAAAATTCAGAAAATTGAAAAACTTAATGCATCTTTAATGATTTGTTTTGTAGAAAGATGCAGCAGCAACTCCAACTTATGTAAATATGGAGGATGTTTGTTATGGTAACGGAGAGGATAGAGACCAGAAATACTTTTTCCATTACATACAGAAATGGTAAATACAGTTGAATCATGTTGGAGCCTTGATGGCCAAGTGGTCTAAAGCACACAAGGGCTGTTTGATATGTAATGTGTATTGTACCATAGTGCTATGATTCAAGATTCCATTGATGATGATAGGCTTGAACAGCTCTATTTAATACCTCTCCAACAGTACAAAAGCATACCTTTAGCTCCTCATAGTTTTAAAATTATAGCCTTTTTGAAAAGAGCTAGTCATTGACTATTGTAAAAAATGGTTTGGAAACATTGAAAATATCGAAGAAAGATCTGTTTGCACAAAACTTGGTAATTCAGTGATGTAGATTTTTATTCAATTGGGGGAAATTTATCGGGGGAAATTTATGGGTCTGATAAGGTACATGTATCTTATAAAGTGGCTGAGTGGTCTAAAGCATATGTATTTAGATATCACAGTATCTCTCACCTTCCAGGTTCAAATCCCAATAAGATCTAAGGGCAGATCCTAGTGTTAAAAAGTTTGTCAGCTTGCTTGCCAATTTTTTTTGTTTTCTCTGGTTATTCCAGTTTCCTCCACCATCCCAAAAAATGACAGCCCAGCCTTAATAACAGTGAAAGAATCTTTACTGGGAAGTAAAACACTGTTACTATACTCATTTGTTGTCATGGTTAAATACGTTTTTTTAGTATTGAGTTAACATTTGAGGGACCCAAAAAATCATTTGACTTATTTCAAAATTAAGATATTGAGTTTGGGAAAACAAGATTATTTTAACCAATCTCAGCCTTCAAGATTTATTGAGTTTGAGATAACTAGATTATAATAACCAATTTCAAAATTTAAGATACATGTATATTGAGTTTGAGATAGCCAGATAATTTTAACCAATCTCAAAGTTTAAGATTTATTGAGTTTGAGATAACTAGATTATTTAAGTATCAAATCAAAAAATTTGAGATAACCTGTATATTGAGTTTGAGATACATGTAACCAGAATTTTTTTAGTACCCAAATCACAAAATTTGAGATACATGTATATTGAGTTTGATATACATGTAACCAGAATTTTTTTAGTACCCAAATCACAAAATTTGAGATACATGTATATTGAGTTTGAGATACATGTAACCAAATTGTTTTAGTACCCAAATCACAAAATTTGAGATACATGTTTATTGAGTTTGAGATAACCAAATTGTTTTAGTACCCAAATCACAAAATTTGAGATACATGTTTATTGAGTTTGAGATAACCAAATTGTTTTAGTGCCCAAATCACAAAATTTGAGATACATGTATATTGAGTTTGAGGTAACCAAATTGTTTTAGTACCCAAATCACAAAATTTGAGATACATGTTTATTAAGTTTGAGATAACCAAATTGTTTTTAGTACCCAAATCACAAAATTTGAGATACATGTATATTGAGTTTGAGATAACCAAATTTTTTTAGTACCCAAATCACAAAATTTGAGATACATGTATATTGAGTTTGAGATAAACAAATTGTTTTAGTACCCAAATCATAAAATTTGAGATACATTTTTATTGAGTTTGAGATAACCAAATTGTTTTAGTGCCCAAATCACAAAATTTGAGATACATGTTATTGAGTTTGAGGTAACCAGATTATTTTAGTATCCAATTGCAATCACAAAATCTGTGATCCATGTATATATGAGTTTTAGAAAACCAGATTATTTTAACTAATTACAGAATGTAAGATAAATGAGTTCAAGATTATGATATAACAGTGTATCTATATCACTCCCAAAATTTGAGGTATCAATGTTCATTATAACCAGACTTACATTATTTTGATAAAATGATGTAGGACAAAAAGACTTAGGAAATAAATGTAAAACATCATGACTCCACATCACTGTCATAACTTTGCAGATGTAGAAATCCCTACTGAAACAATATTGTGCAAAATTTTCTTCAGAGACTTCTTATGCTCTAAGGGGCCTTGGTGGCCAAGTGGTCTAAAGCGCGTGCTTACGGATCACAGCACCGCTCACCACCTAGGTTCGAATCTCACTCAAGACAATTCCTAGTGTGAGAAAGTTTATCAGTTTGCTTGCCTAAGGTCTTGGCACTCCAGTTTTCCTTCACCATCACAGAACTGACTTCCTGAAAATAAGTGAAAGAATCTTAACTGGGGCGTAAAAATGCCATTACTCCACTCCACTCTTATGCTTTAACTCATATTGTTAATTTGCTCTGTTTTAGGGAGATGGTGTTGGCCACTTCAAACAATGCATGTGAGACAGCTATTGTTGGGAAACATTTTGATAACAAGGTAAAGTCATTTATTACCTACTTTATTAGTGACCTAGACAAAAGTTGCTTACCTTTCAGAAAAACTCTGTGTCATTTACCAAGTCAAAGTTCACATGTTTAAAACCTAGTATGCTGGTTTTCAGTTTTTAACATCACCTTTTGGGATTGTGTTTTGACATTGCCCTTTGGGATTGTGCTTTAACATTGCCTTTGGGATTGTGTTTTAACATTGCCTTTGGGATTGTGTTTTAACATTGCCTTTGGGATTGTATTTTAACATTGCCTTTTGGGATTGTGTTTTAACATTGCCTTTGGGATTGTATTTTAACATTGCCTGTTGGGATTGTGTTTTAACATTGGCTTTTGGGGTTGTGTTTTAACATTGCCTTTGGGATTGTATTTTAACATTGCCTGTTGGGATTGTGTTTTAACATTGCCTTTGGGATTGTGTTTTAACATCGCCTTTTTAGGTTGTGTTTTTAACATTGCCTTTGGGATGGTGTTTTAACATTGTCTTTTGAGATTGTGTTTTTACATTGCTTTTGGGATTGTGTTTTAACATTGCCTTTGGGATTGTGTTTTAACATTGCCTTTTGGGATTGTGTTTTAACATTGCCTTTTGGGATTGTGTTTCAACATTGTCTTTTGGGGTTGTGTTTTGACATTGCCTTTTGGGGTTGTGTTTTAAATTGCCTTTGGGATTGTGTTTTTACATTGCCTTTGGGATTGTGTTTTAACATTGCCTTTTGGGATTGTGTTTTCACAGTGTCCTTGGGATTGTGTTTTAACTTTACCTTTGGGATCTAACCTTGCCTTTGGGATCATGTTTTTAACCCTGCCTTTGGCATTGTATTTTAACATTGTCTTTGGGATTGTGTTTTAACATTGTCTTTGGGATTGTGTTTTAACCTTGCCTTTGGGATTGTGTTTTAACATTGCCTTTGGGATTGTGTTTTAACATTGCCTTTTTGGATTGTGTTTTAACATTGCCTTTGGGATGGTGTTTTAACATTGCCTTTGGGATGGTGTTTTAACATTGCCTTTGGGATTGTGTTTTAACCCTGCCTTTGGCATTATATTTTGAAATCGCCTTTGGGATTGTATTTTAACATTGCCTTTTCGTATTCTGTTTTAACATTGCCTTTTTGGATTGTGTTTTAACATTGCCTTTGGGGTTGTTTTTTAACATTGCCTTTGGGATTGTATTTTAACATTGCCTTTGGGATTGTATTTTAACATTGCCTTTTTGGATTGTGTTTTAATTGCCTTTGGGATGGTGTTTTAACATTGCCTTTGGGATTGTGTTTTAACCCTGCCTTTGGCATTATATTTTGAAATTGCCTTTGGGATTGTATTTTAACATTGCCTTTTGGTATTCTGTTTTAACATTGCCTTTTTGGATTGTGTTTTAACATTGCCTTTGGGGTTGTTTTTTAACATTGCCTTTGGGATTGTATTTTAACATTGCCTTTGGGATTGTATTTTAACATTGCCTTTTGGATTGTGTTTTAACATTGCCTTTTGGTATTGTGTTTTGACATTGCCTTTTGGGATTGTGTTTTAACATTGTCTTTGGGATTGTGTTTTAACATTGCCTTTGGGATTGTGTTTTAACATTGCCTTTGGGATTGTGTTTTAATCTTGCCTTTGAGTTTGTGTTTTTACATTTTCTTTGGAATTGTGTTTGAACACTGCCTTTGGGGTTGTATTTTAACATTGCCTTTGGGATTGTATTTTAACATTGTCTTTTTGATTGTGTTTCAACATTGCCTTTTTAGGTTGTGTTTTTAACTTTGCCTTTGGGATGGTGTTTTAACATTGTCTTTTGAGATTGTGTTTTTACATTGCTTTTGGGATTGTGTTGTAACATTGCCTTTGGGATTGTGTTTTAACATTGCCTTTTGGGATTGTGTTTTAACATTGCCTTTTGGGATTGTGTTTCAACATTGTCTTTTGGGGTTGTGTTTTGACATTGCCTTTTGGGGTTGTGTTTTAAATTGCCTTTGGGATTGTGTTTTTACATTGCCTTTGGGGTTGTGTTTTAACATTCCCTTTTGGGGTTGTGTTTTCACAGTGTCCTTGGGATTGTGTTTTAACATTGTCTTTGGGATCTAACCTTGCCTTTGGGATCATGTTTTTAACCTTGCCTTTGGCATTGTATTTAACATTGCTTTTTGGGATTGTGTTTTAACATTGTCTTTGGGATTGTGTTTTAACCTTGCCTTTGGGATTGTGTTTTAAAATGCCTTTTGGTATTGTGTTTTAACATTGCCTTTTTGGATTGTGTTTTAACATTGCCTTTGGAATGGTGTTTTAACATTGCCTTTGGGATTGTGTTTTAACCCTGCCTTTGGCATTGTATTTTGAAATTGCCTTTGGGATTGTATTTTAACATTGCCTTTTGGTATTGTGTTTTAACATTGCCTTTTTGGATTGTGTTTTAACATTGCCTTTGGGGTTGTTTTTTAACATTGCCTTTGGGATTGTATTTTAACATTGCCTTTAGGATTGTATTTTAACATTGCCTTTGGGATTGTGTTTTAACATTGCCTTTTGGTATTGTGTTTTAACATTGCCTTTTGGGATTGTGTTTTAACATTGTCTTTGGGATTGTGTTCTAACATTGCCTTTGGGATTGTGTTTTAACATTGCCTTTGGGATTGTGTTTTAATCTTGCCTTTGAGTTTGTGTTTTTACATTTTCTTTGGGATTGTGTTTGAACACTGCCTTTGGGATTGTGTTTTAACATTGCCTTTGGGATTGTGTTTTAACATTGTCTTTGGGATTGTGTTTTTACATTGCCTTTTGGATTGTGTTTTGAACATTGACTAGTATGTATTTGTTTTTGATTTTTACATTTTATAACAGAATTTTTTTCTGTTGGAGATAAAATTTCCATGTTTTGCAATTGCAAAAAAAATTGTTGAGAAAAAAATGTTGAATTGAATTATAATGATATAAATCCCATTGAGGGCTCTGGTAACAAGAAAAATTTCATTGACATTCAATTTCATGATTTTTGTTTACCCACTAATTAGCGAAATTTAATAATCTCCACAATTTTACAGTAAACATGTGTACATATATTTAATGTCTTTTATACTTGTATACTTATTTTGTTGATAAACCTGTATATGTTTTGATTTTCACATACATAGGGAACAGTATGGGAACGTTGGTGTTTGAATGATTCAGATAGAGCCGAATTGCCCTTGACAGAAGATTACAGTGACACATTTCCTGTTGGTGTTACAGTGGATTTCTCATCACAGTTCCACGTACCATATGGTAAGTCATCATACATGATAAATTCGATAAGGGTCATTATTCTTTTTGTATCAATTGATTGATTGAACGGGGTTTTATGTCCCAGTCAAGAATATTTCACTTATATCAAGACGTCATGAGCTAAAGATGAAGTGGCAGAAATTTTTACCTTTGCAGTGTGCTAAGGGCAATATACAAGGAGGGTTCTTTAACGTGCCACGCCCACAGTGACCCAGGATATCATTTTGTTATGTCTTAACTAAAGGATCCCATTATTCTAAGAGTAGAAATGAATGAAATGATACAACTTTGTCACGATACACTCCTCACTATACGATACATATGTATCATGATACATATTTGGGTAAGTTATTGGCTCTCCATTATTTCAATTAATTGTTGCACAATGCTTTTATGGTTGCTTTCCGTTTTGGAAGAGCCTGGAAAGCAACTAAATGGTGATTGGCTGTGACTCTTTCGGCTGACGAATCAGGACACACTTAGCATTAAGTGTGCAGTCTACACTTCCTGTTAACATTGTTGCTAGTTTTTCTCTTTAGGAGAATTATGAAAAAAAAACAGTATTTTGTAAATAAAAGTATCATATTTAGTTATATAATGGTGATATTCAAAAGATGTGTCATGAATCATATCGTAATGGTAGATGCAGCGATACATCATTGTATTGCCAGAGACCTGTTTTCTTTTGGAAAATTGAAAATTTTTTAATTACACAGGTATAATTGAAAGTTACAAAACAGACATTGGCTATTACTATTTCAACATTTCACGATTTATTTTGTTAAGATTTACAGTTTGAATTTTAAGATTTTAAAGATATGATAATAGTTTAGGTGTAACAATTTTACAGATCATTGTTGCTGCTTTATGGTTTTTACTGGTAATTAGGGTGTCTCAGAAGCCATTTTTAAAATATTTTCAAAAGTGAAAAACTTACGACTAATAAACTAAGAACTTTTCAAAAAGGTTGAGCTATTTCTGATATAATGATTATGATTAGCAGTAATATTTTGCATTGTTGTATGTGTTTTACCTGCTTTCAGTGCTGTCAGTACTTTGATTATATTTATGTTTTTCAGGAGAAAATCAGAAACACCCACCAGCCCCATTGCTTCTGCTTCTGTCAACAGATGGCGTTATTGTACCTTACTATATGATATATACCCATGCTGAGGCTGTATCACTTACAACGCCACCACAGACCCTAACACCAGAGGGAGTTCGCACAAAAAAATGTATGTACTACAGTTTTCCAAATCTTAAAGCTGCATTAATTTTCCTATGCGTAATATATAAACAGCCCATTTATACTTAGCTATGCCTCTCATGAAAAATGTAATACTTAGTTCCATGATAAAACATAATAATATATGTTTTCTGTGATGATGAATTGCATATATATCTCTTTCATTTAATTTTAAAGGGTCATTTTTATCTTTTTTTTGGTTTCTTTTTCAAAAAACCGTGATTTTTCTTATTTCATCCCATATCTTTTTTTTTCATCAAAATGTACATTTACATGCAGGTAAAATTGTATAATGGTGTTGAAGGAAAACTCATTTATTTTGCAGCTGGTTCAGGTTCAGGAACTGTTCAGACAGATGCAGCTCCTGTGGCTGGAACATTTGGCTCCACAATGCCTGGATCAGCAACAGGCAGTGGCACTAAACCAACAACAAGTTTCCAGTTTATACCAGCAGCTTCAAGTTCAGCTTCACCTGGGGGACTGAAAACGGGTCCAAGCTTTCAGTTCACTTCAACAGCAGCTGTGTCTAACACAACAACGAGTATTGGTACTATTGCAGCAGGAGGGACAAACACTGGTCCAAGTTTTCAGTTTGTTTCCAAACCAACAACTACAAATCTCACTGGACCTAGTTTTAGTTTTGTGTCATCAACACCATCTGCTACTACCACTTCTAAGTCATTATTTGGCTCTGGTCCAGGTTTGTTTTCATCTCCTGGAACCACTGGGACACCACCAGCCACTATTGCAGGTTTTGGTTTGAGTGGAAGCTCCACACCACAGGCATCCACAAAAAGCAGTATATTTGCACCTTCAACAGTAGCAACATCTGCTGTTGCATCAACATCAGTAACAACAACACCAGGGTTACCAAAGCCAAGTTTTGCATTTGGAACACCAACACAATCTACAACACCATCTACAGGATCTTCTGGTCCTTCCAGCATTTTTTCATCTGCTGCTAAGCCAGGTTCAGGATTTAGTTTTACACCTACAGCCACTAAACCAACCACAGGATTCAGTTTTACTGCTGGAACTTCAAATTCCTCTGGATTTAGTTTTGGAGGTGCTGGTGCTGCCTTGGTCACAACAGGAATTGAATCTGCCGGCAAATCAACAACAAGCTCTGCGTTTAGTTTTACATCAAGCACAACAAATGCTCTTGTTAAACCATCCATGCCACAGTCATCTACAGGCTTTCCAAAAACAGAACAAACTGCCTCAAAACCTGACGCTTCTAAACCATCTGCTTTTGTTGGATTTGGAACAGCACCTTCAGCAACCCCTGGTGGATCTTTCCTTCAGAATTTGTTGACTTCAGAGACCCCTGGTGGCAATAATCAACCAGCTCCACCTGGATCTGCTGGATTTGTAACACCAAGCAAGCCTTCACCAGCTACAACGGAGAAACAGAGTAAGAATACTTTATTCACCTCATTGTGTCATATCACTTTAACAAATTATCTACAAAATTTTTTTGAATTTACATTTTGGAGCTCATCTGTAAACTTTAAAAGGAAGTTTATGTCATTACCTGTTGAAAACTGATGAGCCTGGTTGTTCAAACAGTCTCTAAATCTTTATCACTGATTATGACAATCACCATATCATTCCGTCAGTGTTTTAATCCTTAGTAAGGCTTATAAAACCATTATATTACATATAATTGTTTGAAAACTTGAGCATTAAAATACCATAATTCCCTTCTTTCAGGAATTACAGTTTAGTAAAAAACTGCCTTAGCGGTCAGTCACCTGCCGATAACGGTCAGGTTGAATCCTGCCCAATGAATTTTACTATATATATGTGTAATTAAATATTTCATTTCATATCTCATATTTATATATAATATTTAATTTTACTATATAATTATATATATATATATATATATATATATATATATATATATATATATATATATATAAATTAAATATTTGATTTCATATCTCATATATACACTTTTGTCCTGTCCCATTATCCCATTACTGGCTTCATAAAACAGGTTTTACAGTATATCACAGAAAAGACTTTTGTACCACAAAGATTTCTGGAGATGAGTGGTCTTGCAAAGTTATCAAAAAGGCATTATAACTACTGTTTGTGTCACTTGTGATTGTGAAAGTGAATTTTGCAAAACTTTCTTAGAAAATCCAATAAATTTGAATTACGTTTGATAATTTTTACTTACTCAAGTCTAGTCATAACGAAAATTAGCTATGCACAATCTGCAATTATTTTAAAACATTTCTGTAGAGTTGAAACATGCTGCTATGAGGATTATACATGTCAAAAATTGAGAATTTTATACCAGAAGTGGATGGTTTTTTGGTGGCAAATTTTGTTGTTTGCACAAAAGAAACCAGCATTTGCTTTGTTTTAAAACATGTAAAACAGTTTCCTTTGTATGGAAAAAATTTTATGGTAATGACTGTTGTGCATAGTGATTTTCATTTATGACTAGACTGAAGTAAGTGAAAATACTGAACTTAATTCAAGTTATTTGGATTTTCTATGAAAATTATTCAAAATTAATTGTCACAAACAAGGTGACGCAAACAGTTGGCTTTTATGGTTTACTTTCTACTTATTAATAAGGTTCCAGTGCACCAAAGACCCAGGTATCCAAGGAAGTGACTCAGCCTCAACCACTTTCATTTAATTTTGCCACAACAGCTAAATCTGGTACAGCCACACAACCTTCTGCCCCTACAGCTTCCCATCTTGCTTCTGGAGCCGGCACTGTACCAGCAACAGCTGGCCAGCAAAGTACAAGGACAAGAACCACTGTTGGACCCAGTACACCAGCTCTAGCAGCTAGTTCTAGCAGTGTCCCAGGTAAGACTTGGGGTATCAATACCCCTTGTAATGGAATAGTGCCAGATATGGCCTATTTAACAGACTATAGTGACAGCACACATGCTGTATAAATAATAAATTAAAATGTCTTCGCATGGCATAGATTCAGTGTCATTTGCAATTTCATATCATTTGCAAAAATTTAGTTCTGGGGTTCAAAATTCCCCAGGTCCTAGGTCCTTGACCTTTTGATTTTACTTTCGGACTCTTGTAATTTTTACTGTAAAAGTCTGATGGACCTGCAATTTTTTGGTTGGGATCAGTTTTAAAATAAACCTTTTTTGCCTATTAAAACATATTAGAATACTCTTTCATAACATATTAAAATCACTAAAGTTATTACAATTTGTCAAAGTTGTTATTATCCAATGAAAATATAATGGGCATAAAGGCTTTGACACAGTTTCGCTTGAGTGTTTGCAAGTTGTATGTGATATATTTGTTTGATCAAGAATGTGAACGAAGTTGATCAACATTTGATTTTAGCGTGCATGGACCTTCCCAGAGCACCACGTGGTACCTCATGGCGCTTTAGTTCTATAGAATCGCTTAAGTGACATTTTCCCACAATAACAACGTTTCTTTGGGAGTGTTTGACGTAAATGTTATCCATTTCATTCCACACAAATGTTAAGAGGTCACATGGTACACTGACAAGTTCCATTAGAATTATTTGTTCATCCCATGTTCCCTTCTTGAAACAAATATTCAAATACCAATTTACTATTTGAATACCTTCAAAACTCTCTTTGTATTCAGATATTTGAACATTCGTTTCAGCCCTATATGTATAACAATATTCAGATATTCGAACACTTGTTTCAGCTCTACTTATCCCAACATCAGATATTCGAACACTCGTTTCAGCTCCATGTATCACAGTACATTTTTATTACAGATGAATCTTCAGGTGTCATTGCACAAGGTCCAGGTTTTACGACACTTACAGCTCCATTATTGACTGACCCTCTGGACAATACATTTTTTAACAAAATAAAATAAATCACAATATATTTTATCTACAGGTGAATCATCATGTGTCACTGCACCAGGTCCAGGTTTAACAACACTTACAACACCATTATTGACTGACCCTCTGGACAATACATTTTTTAACAAAATAAAATAAATCACAATATATTTTATCTACAGGTGAATCTTCAGGTGTCACTGCACCAGGTCCAGGTTTAATGACACTTACAGCACCATTATTGACTGACCTTCTGGACAATACATTTTATTAACTAAATAAAATAAATCACAGTATATTTTATCTACAGGTGAATCATCATGTGTCACTGCACCAGGTCCAGGTTTAACGACACTTACAACACCATTATTGACTGACCCTCTGGACAATACATTTTTTAACAAAATAAAATAAATCACAATATATTTTATCTACAGGTGAATCATCAGGTGTCACTGCACCAGGTCCAGGTTTAACGACACCTACAACACCATCATCGACTGACCCTCTGGACAACACATTTACAAAGAGTATATTAGAAGAGGTTTGTCATTACTCTGTCCATTCTAAATGAACTTTAGACTCTTTAGCAGGCATTTGATAGAATTTTTATATTTTTTAAGTGTTGGTACATGTAGTTTGTGAAAACAATTTTTGTCGAGCCTGGCATAACCATAAGGTGAGACTTAGGTGTTACTTTTAAGGTGTCGTCAGGGGCGTGTCAAAATGTGAAAGTTTATGTTAAAGTAATGTATTTTCTACCCGATAAAAAACTAACCAGGCAAGACATTTAAATCCATGGAATTCTTGTATATCTTGTATATCCATTATATATATATATATATATATATATATATATATATATATATATATATATATATATATATATATATATACACACAAGGTTGAAAATAACAAAATAACTAAGGTGACATTTTGCTAACGTTTTCATTCTTCAAGCTTATCATAATAACAAACCATGGTTATGACGTCATGGTATCGATTGAGGTGTCATATATATATATATATATATATATATATATATATATATATATATATATATAAATATTTGGATACATTTGACATCCCATAGTTCCATGTTCCTTTCATTCTCAGTTTTGATTTTACGTGTGACAGACATACTGTAGCTAGCTGGACAGGAAGTACAGGATAACCTGACCTCACTTCCCCAGATAGAAGTTGACATGTTGTAATGAAAACTGGCAAATTCAGTTTACCGTCTAATTCAGGTATAATGTAGCACTAGTTTATCAAGGTTTTGAATACGAAAATCAGACCAATATTGTATAATTTTTTTTTTAATCTCGCATGATTCTTTTTTTTTAGATGGCTCATTTTGAACAGGAAATAAGTAGTTTTAAAAGCAGAGCAGGACAGAATCAGGCTGTTGTCGGAACTCGTGAGGAGATGATAAAAATAAAGAAACAGACAGATGATATGGATGGTTTCTGTCAGGAAATCAGGAAAACTACAAAAGTAAGACCGATTTAATCAGCTTTTTGTAGCAATGTTTTATGCCTCAGACATTTCTTTTTACATATAGTGAGCGAGTCCTTCAAGGGGGCGAAAAAAAGCTGTTTCAACCTGTGTGAGAAAAATGCATGTTGCATGATACTTCAAATGTTTTTAAGGTTACATTAATAAAACAGTATTAGATTTCATTGTGTTTGTTGTTAAAAGATTGTTGAACGTATACATGTTGTTATTGTTCCTGCATTGAATGATGTAACTTGGTGTGTTTTCACACATCCAACAATAATATACATTGTCATGTAATTCATTTGAAAAAAAAAAAATTCTTTTTTGGTACAAAATCAAAAACTGCCTTAATGACATTTAATTTAGTTAGAGAGTTATAAACATGTTCACTCTTAAAACAAATAGCTGATAAACTGCTGATGAAAGGTGAAACAACAGTACAACCAACCAACCAATCAAACAATGAAGAGCTAAATATATAACAGAAATAGCTGTTAATTTTTGTTGTGCCATAAGTGCACATTTTGGAAAATCATTCCTTATCAGTGACACTAGGGGCTGAAAAGATTGATAGATAAAAACAAGCAAAACATTTGAAAATTTATGAATCCAAAGTTCCAAAATTATATGAATCCAAATCCATCTAAGGAATGCTTTGTATGAGGGAACAAACCTTAAGTTTTAAATAAATTTCAAAAATTTAGACCTCTGAAAATTTTGCTAAATGGTATATTTTCTGACAGCACACAGAACTGCCTACTGAGTTAAGGATACCCTCGGATAGTTTTACTCCACCAGCAGCGGTAAATAATATAACAGAAATACCTGTTTAATTTTGATATGCCATATGTGCTCACTAACTCGAAAATGCTCTTTTATTTCTCTTCACAGGAACAGAACAAAGAAATAGAAGAACAGAAATCACTATGTTTGGATCTTCATGCTATGATTGAAGATTGTCGTGTACGTGAGCAGAGAAACTATGACCCCAAATATGAACATCTTTTGAGATCACGAGCATTAGACCCAACAAGTCAGGAGCAGTTACGTCAACTACAACAACAGTTTCAAATCTTGGATCAAGGGCTCCGAGATGTGGATGCTATTTTAGATCAAGAATGGGATGATTATCAGAATCAGAGAAAGAATAGAAGCAGGTAATTGTGCATGTAACAACATGTTCATAATATTGTTAACTACTTATAGATACTGATTATTGATTGGATAAGCTATATCACATGACCAGGATTTGGATATGATACTTTCTTTAATTGGATACTTCTTTCATAGATTCACACCATTGTCATCATGTCTAGATTTTATCAGCTCACCTGAGCACAAAGTGCTCATGTGAGCTATTGGTATCAATAGAGGCAGACCCTCCATCATCCGTCCGTCCGTCAACAATTGCCAACGACTTCTTCTCAGAAACTTTTGGTCACATTTTGTTTAAACTTGGTCAAAAGCATCTATAGAACATTGCCTTTCAGATTTTTGTTTTTGATTGCCATAGCTACCAAATGTGGGTCACAATGACCTACATAGTTAAAAACCTAAAAAAAAATCTTCTTCTCCAAAACCACTTCACTGAGATAAAATCTGATGTGATATTTGGCATCTACGGCATCTTATTTACCAAGTTTGTGAATTTCAAGAATTTTTGTGAAAAATTAGGTTTTGCGTTTTTGCATTTAATTTTTGTATATGGTAAATAGTACTTTTTTACAAAAAATTACAATAATGAATAAATTAAGGTGAATTCTTTTTCCAAACATCAATTTCTTGTGTGAAGAAACATATATTTGACAATTTTCATGAAATTCTGTAAAATACAAGTCGCTTTTTTCGGCCTTTTTCATTTGCAATTCTAGCAACCCAAGGGTCGAGGGTTCAATCCCACTGGGGCCACTTTTTTTTTTTTTTTAATTTTTTTTTTTTTTTTTTTTTAATTTCTAAATTTTTTTACTTACAATGGTGCATGGAAGAGATTTTATGAATTTTTACTTTTTAGTGTAATTATTTTTTTTGAAATACATGTGATACTGCAACCCAAGGGTCGAGGGTTCAAATCCCAGTGGAGCCATGGAAGAATTTTTATGATTTTTTAGCTCACCTGGCTTTAGCCAGCGTGAGCTTATGGTATGATGCGGCGTGTGTATGTGCGTGCGTGCGTGCGTCCGTAAACTTTACATTTTAATCTTCTTCTCCAAAACCACTGGGCCAAATTTGATGAAACTTGGTAACCATTATGCCTGGGTGAAGCCCTTTCAGATTTGCAAAAATGAAGGAGTTATGTCCCCTTGGGGCCCCATAAGGGGGGAAATAGTGAAAAACTTTAAAAATCTTCTCCTCTGAATGTACAAGAGATATACCTTAGTTATTTCATTTATACCATCCCTAGGTCATCTAGTTTCAGATTTGCACAAAAGGTAGCCATGAGGCTCAAAATGGGGGAAATTATAAGGTACTAAGTGGGAAAATTGCTTAAAATTATATATTTGTCACTATATCTTGAAAACAATTGACTTTTTGTATAGGCATGTATATTAGAATATTGTAGGTATTGACATGACAATCATTTTGATATATGGTTCAAGGTCATATGTTGAAAGGTCAAGGTCACAGCTGCAAAAAAAAAACTTAAATTGCTTATTATCTTGAAAACAATTGACTTTTTGTATAGGCATGTATATTAGAATATTGTAGGTATTGTGACAAAGATCATTTTGATATATGATACAAGGTCATATGTTCAAAGGTCAAGGACACAGCTGCAAAAGAAGACTTAAATTGCTAATTATCTTGAAAACTATGAACTTTTTGTATAAGCAAGTATATTAGAATATTGTAGGTATTGACATGACAATCATTTTGATATATGGATCAAGGTCATATGTTGAAAGGTCAAGGTCACAGCTGCAAAAGAAGTCTTAAATTGCTAATTATCTTGTAAACTATGTACTTTTTGTATAGGCATGTATATTAGAATATTGTAGGTATTGACATGACGATCATTTTGATATATGGTTCAAGATCATATGTTGAAAGGTCAAGGTCACAGCTGCAAAAGAAGACTTAAATTGCTAATTATCTTGTAAACTATGAACTTTTTGTATAGGCATGTATATTAGAATATTGTAGGTATTGACATGACGATCATTTTGATATATGGATCAAGGTCATATGTTGAAAGGTCAAGGTCACAGCTGCAAAAGAAGACTTAAATTGCTAATTATCTTGAAAACTATAAACTTTTTGTATGGGCATGTATATTAGAATATTGTAGGTATTGTGACAAAGATCATTTTGATATATGAAACAAGGTCATATGTTCAAAGGTCAAGGTCACAGCTGCAAAAGAAGACTTTAATTGCTAATTATCTTGAAAACTATGAACTTTTTGTATAGGCATGTATATTAGAATGTTGTAGGTATTGACATGACGATCATTTTGATATATGGTTCAAGATCATATGTTGAAAGGTCAAGGTCACAGCTTCAAAAAAGACTTAAAATGCTAATTATCTTGTAAACTATGAACTTTTTGTATAGGCATGTATATTAGAATATTGTAGGTATTGTGACAAAGATCATTTTGATATATGGATCAAGGTCATATGTTGAAAGGTCAAGGTCACAGCTGCAAAAGAAGACTTAAATTGCTAATTATCTTGTAAACTATGTACTTTTTGTATAGGCATGTATATTAGAATATTGTAGGTATTGTGACAAAGATCATTTTGATATATGGATCAAGGTCATATGTTGAAAGGTCAAGGTCACAGCTGCAAAAGAAGACTTAAATTGCTAATTATCTTGTAAACTATGTACTTTTTGTATAGGCATGTATATTAGAATATTGTAGGTATTGACATGACGATCATTTTGATATATGGTTCAAGATCATATGTTGAAAGGTCAAGGTCACAGCTGCAAAAGAAGACTTAAATTGCTAATTATCTTGTAAACTATTAACTTTTTGTATAGGCATGTATATTAGAATATTGTAGGTATTGACATGACGATCATTTTGATATATGGATCAAGGTCATATGTTGAAAGGTCAAGGTCACAGCTGCAAAAGAAGACTTAAATTGCTAATTATCTTGAAAACTATAAACTTTTTGTATGGGCATGTATATTAGAATATTGTAGGTATTGACATGACAATCATTTTGATGTATGGTTCAAGATCATATGTTGAAAGGTCAAGGTCACAGCTGCAAAAAAAAAGACTTAAATTGCTTATTATCTTGAAAATAATTGACTTTTTGTATAGGCATGTATATTAGAATATTGTAGGTATTGTGACAAAGATCATTTTGATATATGAAACAAGGTCATATGTTCAAAGGTCAAGGTCACAGCTGCAAAAGAAGACTTTAATTGCTAATTATCTTGAAAACTATGAACTTTTTGTATAGGCATGTATATTAGAATGTTGTAGGTATTGACATGACGATCATTTTGATATATGGTTCAAGATCATATGTTGAAAGGTCAAGGTCACAGCTTCAAAAAAGACTTAAAATGCTAATTATCTTGTAAACTATGAACTTTTTGTATAGGCATGTATATTAGAATATTGTAGGTATTGTGACAAAAATCATTTTGATATATGATACAAGGTCATATGTTGAAAGGTCAAGGTCACAGCTGCAAAAAAAGACTTAAATTGATAATTATCTTGAAAACTATAAACTTTTTGTATGGGCATGTATATTAGAATATTGTAGGTATTGACATGACAATCATTTTGATGTATGGTTCAAGATCATATGTTGAAAGGTCAAGGTCACAGCTGCAAAAAAAAAAGACTTAAATTGCTTATTATTTTGAAAATAATTGACTTTTTGTATAGGCATGTATATTAGAATATTGTAGGTATTGTGACAAAGATCATTTTGATATATGATACAAGGTCATATGTTCAAAGGTCAAGGTCACAGCTGCAAAAGAAGACTTAAATTGCTAATTATCTTGAAAACTTTGAACTTTTTGTATAGGCATGTATATTAGAATGTTGTAGGTATTGACATGACGATCATTTTGATATATGGATCAAGGTCATATGTTGAAAGGTCAAGGTCACAGCTGCAAAAGAAGACTTAAATTGCTAATTATCTTGAAAACTATAAACTTTTTGTATGGGCATGTATATTAGATTATTTTAGGTATTGACATGACAATTATTTTGATATATGGTTCAAGATCATATGTTGAAAGGTCAAGGTCACAGCTGCAAAAAAAAAGACTTAAATTGCTTATTATCTTGAAAACAATATTGAGTGCGGAAGGTCCTTAGGTGGTATAGATTCAAAATTGTATCCGACATGTCTGTCAGAAATCCAAGATGGCTGCCATTACTATAAATAGCAAAAATAAAAAAATGGCCATTTTGGGTTGATTTTTGTACTGATTTTGTTGAAATTTGAAACATAGAAAATAGATGTCGGGGGATAAAACATATATAACAGGTTTTTCCTTACGAATTTTCGTTTGTGTAATAATTACGTAATATGCAAATAAGGTTTATTTTTAGCCATAATCTTTGAAAATCTTCTTCTCTTAAAGTACGTGGCCAATTGAAAGGATATGGAAGTGTGGAAGGTCCTTGGGTGGTATAGATTCAAAATTGTATCCAACATTTCTGTCGGAAATCCAAGATGGCCGCCGTTACTTTAAAGTAGCAAAAATCGAAAAATGGCCATTATGGGTTTATTTACATGTATATACTGATTTTGTTGAAATTTATAACATAGAAACTAGATGTTGGGGATAAAACATATGTAATGGGTTTTTCTGTACAATTTTCCATTTTTGCAATAATTATGTAACATGCAAATAAGATTTATTTCAGCCTAAATCTTCTGAAAGTACATGGCCAATTGAAAGAAATTTTATGATTCATAGCGCTTGAAATAATAGAAAATAAGGATATTGCTAGTGAGTTTGTTTACATTTTATTGATTGAATATATTTAAAAAGAAAAAGCAAAGAACAAATAAGGATGTGCCAGGTGAGCGATACAGGCCCTATTGGGCCTCTTGTTTACTTTTTAGGTTGCCATAGCTACATTGACCTAAATAGTTGAAAACCTAAAAAATTTCTTCTCCAAAACCACTTCACTGAGATAAAATCTGATGTTTGGCATCTAAAGCATCTTATAAACCAAGTTTGTGAATTCCAACAATTAGGTTACGTGTTTTTGCGTTTATTTTTTATACATTGTAAATAGTACTTTTTTACCAAAATTACAATATTAATAAATTTAGGTGAATTCTTTTTCCAAACATCATTTTCTTATGTGAAGAAACATATGTTTAACAATTTTCATGAAATTCTGTAAAACACAAGTCGCTTTTTTTGACCTTATTCTTTTTAAAGTCTAGTGACCTAAGGTTTTTTTTTAATTTTATGACTTACATGTACAAAGGTGCATGGAAGAGATGTTATGAATTTTTACTTTTTAGTGAATTATTATTTTTGAAATACATGTGATACTGATATGTAGATTTAGCTAAAACCTTGAATTTTTTTTTTTTTTTGTTTTTTGTTTTTTTTTGTTTTACAAAATCATTGTTATGTGACATTATTTAAATTAATTGAATATTTTTTTAAAAATAATTTGCAGTTGAATTTTACGATTTTTTAAAAAAATATTTTAATTAATGTGTCAAATCTGTAAAGTCTTAAATCTGGATTTGAAAATTGCTCATGTGAGCTTTTGTTATGGATAGGAACTCTGCCATACATCCATACATCCATCAAAAGACTTCTTCTCAGACACTACTGGTCACATTTCATCCATATTAGTCAATAGCACCTTTAAACCATTGCCATTCTCATTTGTGTTTCTGGTCACTTTGGCTACCAAAAGTAGGTCACGGTGACTTATATAGCTAAAAACCAAAACAATAAAAATAATGTTATCTGAAACCACTTTTATTGAGGCAACATGTTATGACTTAACCAGGTATTATCAAGACATACCAGTTACATTTAAACTCAGGTGAGCAAATTAGGGCCATCTTGGGCCTCTTGTATATATATATTAGTGATATATATTAGTGATGTCATGATTATCGCCGATGATCGATTGTCGGTCTCTGTCAGGGCAGCGATCCTAATCGATCACAAGATAAATAATTGATCATCGCCAACATGGGCGAGTAGTTTTCGGATTGTAGTAAAGTCTATTTCCTTTTCGGTTCTTGCTACTAAAAACAACATTGGCAGACGAGGATCTGATAATACATTGTATCCAGACACTTTTTACACCAGTGCAATGCTTTGGCCACTATCAGTCTATCAGGGCAAGGAGCTATCTAGCCTTTAACTTACATGTACAATCACAAAGCAAGAACACTTGGCTTTTACAATAAAAGTATATATAGTGAACCTTATTTGCTTCTGAATACTGATGTACATTTACCAAGCATCTTCCGATTATTATCGATTAATTGATCGATTATGCCTCTCTGATTATCGATTATAATTTTGGACATCACTAATATACATGTATATATATATATTTAGAATTTAAATATAAATATTGAAGCTTTTGCAGTATTTGAAAAAGAAGATATCTCTAATCTTTATGGTCGTAAAGTTTTAATATGAAGTTGTTTTTCTTGAAAAACAGTTTTCTATATTTTATTTGGTAATTTTATGGGGAAATTGAAAATTCAAAAAAAAAATTGGGAAAAACATATTCTTTTTCTAGAACTTAAAAACATATATACATTTTAGCTGAAAATCACTCAGCATTTCCATAATGAGGTGTTCAACAATTTAATTTTGAGAGGTACATTAATTTAGTCTGTAATGATATGAGCCGATTTAAATATGTCTGGATAGAGGTGTACTGCATTACCATCTAGGGATTGCAGGGCTCTTGGGAAAGCCATTTCACGGTCAGTACTTCAGTGCTTCAGATTGTTGGTGCGCACCCGTTAATCCCGCATAAATCTAAAAAATGACGCATGAAAATTGTACCCAGTGTGCCTTGAGGGCTCACTAAAATATGAACAATGTTAGATCTAAAGCACATGTTTTTCCGATAAACCTTGAAAAAAAAAAAAAAAAGACGGCGGAAACAGGAAGTTTCTATAAAAATTATTGTAACTCTGAGCACCTCTGATTTTGCGGTAGTTGTAAAACGAAAATATCTAAAAGGAAGCTAAGTAGCATCCTCTCGTTTTTGCCTAAAAAGAGCTGATATGATTGAGAAAGCAGTAAATATGACTTCTGACAATTTAAAGAATTAAAACACCTACTAAAGCCTTGTTTATTTATCTTAAACAATTGTTAGAGCTGTTGCAGGGTCGCTCAGCTCCAGTTATGTTCATGTCGTCTGTTAGGGAATGTAACGTTATGTTACGTTGATGATGGGCAGTGTTTGTGACAATGTTTTTTATTAGTCTAATTTAAATTCTGTATAAACGGTAAATATAGTTTGTTTTTAATTCTTTGTTTAATCAATTAAATTTAAAAATTATTGGCCCCTAACTTTCAAATAGGGCCCCTCATTTATGCACAGAATAGGCCCTTTGGGCCCCTGGTTTTTCAAAACAATCTGAAGCACTGGTACTTTAGCTTCATTTCTAACACTTTCTGATAATTATTCTTTTTTTATTTATTTTTTTTTTTTTTTTGTTTTTTACAGGATAAGAACACCGAGTACAGACCAGGTATATCGTGCCATTAAACGTAATCGTAATGTTATTGTGTCACAGAAAAACAAGTTAGATGACATCGAGAGCCAGCTTAAACAACTGAAAATATTCAACAGAACGTCTGCCTGGCAACAACCACAGTCTGAAACTTCTACTGATATTAGGTACAAATATTCTGGCCCTTTCGTTTACCAAACATTGTTATGGTAACAACTACAATCTGAAACATCTACTGATATTATTTACAAATATTCTGGCCCTTTTGTTTACCAAACATTGTTATGGTAACAACCACAATCTGAAACATCTACTGATATTAGGTTCAAATATTCTGGCCCTTTCGTTTACCAAACATTGTTATGGTAACAACTACAATCTGAAACATCTACTGATATTAGGTACAAATATTCTGGCCCTTTCGTTTACGGAACATTGTTATGGTAACAACTACAATCTGAAACATCTACTGATATTAGGTACAAATATTCTGGCCCTTTCGTTTACGGAACATTGTTTTGGTAACAACTACAATCTGAAACATCTACTGATATTATTTACAAATATTCTGGCCCTTTCGTTTACCAAACATTGTTATGGTAACAACTACAATCTGAAACATCTACTGATATTAGGTACAAATATTCTGGCCCTTTTGTTTACCAAACATTGTTATGGTAACAATTACAATCTGAAACATCTACTGATGATGTTAAACAAAATTTTACCAACCAACCAACTCTATAATGTTATATGGAGAAGTGTATATGTATTTTATGTTCCTTTCATTTAAATTAACTTAATGCAGTTAGTTCTAGAATGACAGAAAAAACATTGTGCACTCAAATAACCACAAAACTGCCAGCAAACAGACAAACAATCTTACACTCTATATGAAAGTGATGAGTCAGCCCCAAGCCATAGGCAATATGATGAGGGTGGTGTGTTCAGTCCCAAGCCATAGGCTATATGATGAGGATGATGTGTTCAGTCCCAAGCCGTAGGCAATATGATGAGGGTGGTGTGTTCAGTCCCAAGCCATAGGCTATATGAAGAGGGTGGTGTGTTCAGTCCCAAGCCGTAGGCTATATGATAAGGATGATGTGTTCAGTCCCAAGCCATAGGCTTTATGATGAGGATGATGTGTTCAGTCCTAAGCCATAGGCAATATGATGAGGGTGGTGTGTTCAGTCCCAAGCCATAGGCTATATGATGATATGATGAGGATGATGTGTTCAGTCCCAAGCCATAGGCTATATGATGAGGATGATGTGTTCAGTCCCAAGTCTTAGGCTATATGATGAGGGTGGTGTGTTCAGTTATATGAAGAGGGTGGTGTGTTCAGTCCCTAGCCATAGACTATATGAAGAGGGTGGTGTGTTTAGTCCCAAGCCATAGGCAATATGATGAGGGTGGTGTGTTCAGTCCTAAGCCGTAGGCTATATGATGAGGATGGTGTGTTCAGGCCAAAGCCATAGGCTATATGAAGAGGTTGGTAGTGTTTTTGTTTCCAAACTTAATGTTAGTTTGTGTTACTGTAAATGTACTTTATTTAGTGGTAGTTTTATTAAAGGGATTTTTTTTGCACTAGACAAATCGCACTATTTTATAATTACCACAAAAAAAAAAAAAAATGTGTTTACAATGCAGTAATATAAAATTTTGGATTGGCTGGGGGGCTTTTTGCCAATTTTAAGAACCAATTTTCAACATTTTTGAAGTGGAAGGGATTAAAAAACAGTATTATGTTTAATATAAATATCTTTATTATTGTGAGTACTTTATGATATTTACAATACTAGTATTAATCACAGAATAAAAGTGCTAGTATATACTCAAATATACCACTAGCATTTATTATCGATAAATTATTATAGCCCATTTTGGAAATTGATATCTACCAACTGTTAGGGCGCTAGTTTATGATTGCGCAAATTAGTGGCAAGTGCACTAATTTATGATTGCGCAAATTAGTGGCAAGTGCACTAATTTATGATTGCGCAAATTAGTGGCAAATGCACTAATTTATGATTGCGCAAATTAGTGGCAAGTGCACTAATTTATGATTGCGCAAATTAGCAGCAACATGGCATTTGTGCGAAAAAATAAGTACATTTACAGTAATCAATTGACCATTTCTGTATGACTTATAAGCTTCCCCTTTCAATGGTTGGTTAATCCAGACTTTTTTTGCCTTGTATCCATTTTTTTTTAATTACAAAGATGGACTGGATGTAAGATTAAATGGCATTTGTAATAGGCCATACCATGCCATTCACCCTTCTAGCTTACACAAAATAACTTAAAAACTCCTGCAACATCTACAGAAATTCAAGGAGTGGAGTGGAGTAATGATGTTTTACACCCCAGTCAAGATTCTTTCACTTGAATGTATTTTGAGGTCATTAGTTTTGGTATGGTAGAGCAAACTGAAGTACCCAGATAAAACTACTGACTTTGGCAAACTGAACAGACAAACTTTCTCACACTAGGATATGTCAGAGAAGGATTCAAACCTAGGTGGTAAGTGGCTGAGTGAAGTGCAAGCTTTAGACCACTCGGCTCAAGAGGCCCACATTTTCAAGGGACAAACATCTTGTTCATTGGGTTTTTGCAACAAATATTTGCTTCATTTGTAATATTTGCGTAATAAGTTATGTGGAAAAGGGAATTAAAAAAAAGATTTAAAACATGATTATTCATGTTTTATCAATTCAATAAAAACTTTATTTTTATGTCATTTTTAACATGAAATGAAAGTGAAGGTATATGTTTTTTTCAGGGATTCAGAGTTATCTACCCTTGCAGATTCATTATTAGAAAATTCAACCAATCCACTTTCCTCAACCAGAATTTCTGCTGCAGGAACAAGTCCTCAGAAAGAGGCTAAACTAAGGGAATACTTATCTAGGCGACAAGTGCCTAAAATAAAATCAACAAGACCAGGTGAGTGACATGCTTAAGATTTTTTATGAAAAAATTAGGACATGTTGAATGATACCGGCACTTTTTTTTAAAATAATTTCCTTTAAAACTACCATCCTATATCTTAAATACATTGTATAACGACCATCTGTATATAAGGTACCTATTTCCTAAGCCTTTAATGTGAACTTACCTAACAGGTTTTCCTATATTCACTGAATCAGTTGGCATGAAACAACTGCCTAGTAAGATTTTTTTTTTTCTTTTTCATTTTTTTTCTAGATGGCAAGACAGGGATTTTTCTGGCCATTTTGGGAAAGGGACCTTGGGATGAAATTGGGAAAATCATTGACAAAATCGACATTTTGGGAAAATTTTTCATTAAACTTCAAAAATTTTCACATTGTCAGCACATCAAATATTTTGCCTAGAATATTTACCATTTTGATACATGCTGGTAGTCACTCATTTGTACCAAATGACTCAGACATTAATACAATATCTTCATAGACTTGCTTCAATACAAACATCTGCGAAAGTTGTTTCATGAGTTGCTCCCATTCTACCAGATCCTCATTAAGTATAAATCAAAATGTGCATAAATACAGGTTAAATTAAAGATATACAAGCTACACCAAAAACATTTTCTTAAGTTCCTCAAAGCAGGATCATTTGGGAATTTTTATCTACAAAATTGGGAAAAATGTATGCTTTTTGGCATTGGGAATGGGTCCCTTTACCGGACCCTGTGAATGGCCAGAAAAATCCCTGCAAGAGGTACTGTAGCTTTTTTTCCCTTTTTATACGCCCGTCATATGACGGGACGTATTATGTTACGGTGCTGTCCGTCCGTCCGGGCGGGCGGGCGGGCGGGCGTCTGTTAACAATTTGTATTCCGTTCAATAGAGACCACAAACATTTATGGATTCAAATGAAATTTGGTATACAGCTTTACCATGGTAATACCTTGTGCAAGTTCGAATTACAACTTTTTCGGATTATTTTTGGAGGAGTTATGCCCCTTTTTTAACTTAGAAATTTTTGTATGTATGACCATGTGGTTTCCGATCATCAGAGCCTACAATTATTTATGGATTCAAATGAAATTTGGTATACACATTTACGATGTTATTATCTGGTGCAAGTTCGAATTACAACTTTTTCAGATTATTTTTGGAGGAGTTATGCCCCTTTTTTAACTTAAAACACCTTTTTATCATACTGCACAGATCACGACAACAGTTCAAATTATAATTGAGCTTTATAGATATAAATTATTTTAGGTTGGTTAAAAAAAAGGTTCTCAAAACATTTCAGACAAAAAATGTATTTGTTTCCTAAAATCTTCCTGCATGCAATGCTT
The DNA here is from genome assembly GCA_029721355.1 of Tegillarca granosa. Lineage (NCBI taxonomy): Eukaryota > Metazoa > Mollusca > Bivalvia > Arcoida > Arcidae > Tegillarca > Tegillarca granosa. The sequence goes on along the minus strand of CM056598.1, from coordinate 30,124,613 downwards.
AACACATGAAAACACTGCCATGACCTAACATTATATTTTAAACTTCTTCCTTCCTGGAAATGAATATGAATTATATAGCAGTCTACCACTATCCATTTAGCAATATATTTTTACATACATATATCCTAGTTGTACTTATACCTCTCAGTAAAGAATGGAACAATCTAGAGGATTAGTGACGAATTCATTCGGAACATCCTCTGGATGTGAAATGATAAAGGCGACAACTTTCTCCTTTTTAGCAGCATATATTTGCATCTTGGGGACCTTGAAATTTCCTCGATAGATTTTGCTAAAAATTTCTGAGGTTATGGAGTCTAATGCGATCTAGCTATCTAACTTGGTGAAATTTTGGGAAAAATCGGTATCATACTTAATTTTGGGGTCAAACATGCAATAAATGAATTTTTCCAAAAAACAATTACGTTTAACGCACTCCTGTTCAATAACAGTTCATTGTACGAAAAAGTCGTCCATTGACTGAAAAATGTTTAAGATCTGACGGTAAAGACGGTATTTTTATATTTTTTCTATCTTTTACATAAAATCCACAATAACTGTTTAAAGTCGGCACTATCATCCAAAAACAATTTAACGTACCGTTTTGAATTCGTACCCATATTAAAGTAACCAATTCTTTACCAAATTATTGGTAGGTTTGGCACTTATCCGTTAGGTCTGTGTCAAACTTTTGAGTGGCAAGTTATGTGGATGAGCTCTACTGATAGAAATCCTCTAGATTGTTCCATTCTTTCCAGCGAAACCCCTAAAGGTGTCGCCACACTAGTAAATAGTACTACTCGATTAATATAATACGGGCGTATAATGCTACGCTCGGCGGTGCTCTTGTTATTTTAGTTTAAATTCTTATTTTGATTTCTTCAGAAATTTACCATTCTTTTTTATTTGTATGTCCAGTGTATGGAACAGCCAGTATATAAAGTCATTCACCACCATTATATGTCATAGATTAATTGTGTTCCTTATTGGCTGTGTCTGTCTATTAGTGATCACTTTTCAAAAACTATGTGCCATAGAAAGGTTTTAAATGGCTTTGGATTAAAAAAAATGTTTAATGTTTAAAATCACAACATAGGTGGGTGATAACTTGCCTTTGAACCCAAATAAAAAAAAAAAAAAAAAAAAAAAAAAAAAAAAAGACTTTACAATAGGGAAACCAGAAAGCATGTCAGTAGACCAATCATTTCTGGGAAACCAGGAAATCTGATGTGAGTTGAGGGGACCATTTGCCAGATCCTTAAAGAGATTGTGGTTTGTATATTACACAACAACCATTAACACATTTACGTCTAACAAGAAAGTGTTCCACGGAACAAGTGTTCCTTGACAACTTGATTTTTTCTCAATGTCTGTTACATTACAAGGATAAACTGTCTACTCAGTAAGTAGCTGGTCAGTTTTTTCTGGCAGCCACATACAAAAAAGATAATTTGTTAGGTCAATCCATTTACAAAATGGATATCAAAATTAGAAAATTGGAATGTTCAGTATTCATCAAAAGCTCTATAGACCAGAGTGTCTGTACATTGATCATGATACATGTAATGAATATATATAGGTGTTTCATTGAAGACAATGAAATTATTAACTTTTATTAATTGGTATGTACTTGCAGGCTTTAGTTAAATTTGTCAGGAAGAGAGATAGAAGAGTACAAGCATACAAGGTAGGTTTGTGATTGATGATATTACAGTCACTGTTGATAAGTTGGTTAATTGGTAGCACAAAGCCAAGATTCACTAATGTAAATAATTATATATCTATGTCTTTATTATGATGGTACTACTGTATGGAAGTGTGGTCTTCATTATGAAAAATTCTGATGTATTGCCATTTGTGTATTAATGTTAAAGGGCAATTTATACTATACTAAAACTTCATCATCACCATGTGGTGAATGATTTTGTCGATTATTCTTGTTGCACTTGTAACAAAATGGCCTTTTACCATCAGGCCTGTCATTGAATTACTCATGTAGCAAGAGTGAGAATTTAATATAATCTACCTTTTTTAAAGAGTTTTTAGCTCAACTGGCTAAAGCCAGCTGAGCTTATGGCATGGCGAAGTGTGCGTGGGTGCGTGCGTAAACTTTGGTCTTCTCCTCTGAAACCACTGGGCCAATTGGAACCAAATTTGGTGTGGAAGGTCCCTAGATGGGGCAGACTAAAGTTTGTACCAGACAACCCCGCCCGACATCCAAGATGGCCGCTGTTACTATAAATAGAAAAAACACAAAAATGGCCATTGTGGATTCATTTTTCCACCAATGAAGCTCAAATTTAAAATGTAGACAGTATATAGTGGGGGATTCAACACATGTAACGGGTTTTTGTGAGAAATTTTTCGTTGACCCAATTTTTACGAATTATGCAAATTAGGTGCAATATTAAGCGAAATCTTTGAAAATCTTCTCCTCTGAAACCACTGGGCCAATTGGAACCAAATTTGGTGTGGTTGATCCCTACCTTGGCCTGACTAAAGTTTATACCAGACAACCCCGCCCGATGTCCAATATGGCCGCCGTTACTATAAATAGAAAAAACACAAAAATGGCCATTGTGGATTCATTTTTCCACCAATGAAGCTCAAATTTAAAATGTAGACAGTATATAGTGGGGGATTCAACATATTTAACGGGTTTTTGTGAGAAATTTTTCGTTGACCCAATTTTCAAGAATTATGCAAATTATGTGCAATATTTAGCGAAATCTTTGAAAATCTTCTCCTCTGAAACCACTGGGCCAATTGGAACCAAATTTGGTGTGGTTGATCCCTACCTTGGCCTGACTAAAGTTTTTACCAGACAACCCCGCCCGACGTCCAAGATGGCTGCCGTTACTATAAATAGAAAAAACACAAAAATGGCCATTGTGGATCCATTTTTCCACAAATTAAGCTCAAATTTGAAATGTAGACAGTCTATCTTGAGGGATTTAACATATTTAATGGGTTTTTGTGAGAAATTTTTCGTTGACCCAATTCTCAAGAATTATGCAAATTAAGTGCAATATTTAGCGAAATTTTGAAAATCTTCTCCTCTGAAACCACTGGGCCAATTGGAACGAAATTTGGTTTGGTTGATCCCTACCTTGGCCTGACTAAAGTTTGTACCAGACAACCCTGCCCGACATCCAAGATGGCCGCCGTTACTATAAATAGACAAAAATGGCCATTGTGGATCCATTTTTCCTCAAATGAAGCTCAAATTTGAAATGCAGAAAGTATATCATGGGAGATTAATAAACATATTTAACTGGTTTTTGTGAGAAATTTTTCATTGACCCAATTTTTACAAATTATGCAAATTAGGTGCAATATTTAGTTAAATCTTTGAAAATCTTCTCCTCTAAAACCACTGGGCCAATTTGAATGAAATTTGGTTTGGTTGATCTCTACCTGGGCCTGACTAAAGTCTGTACCAGACAACCCCGCCCGACATCCAAGATGGCGGCCGTTACTATAAATAGAAAAAACACAAAAATGGCTATTGTAGTTCCATTTTTCCACTGATTTAGCTCTTATTCGAAATGTAGAAAGTAGATTGTGGGGGATTCAACATATTTAACTGGTTTTTCCAAGTCTTTTTTCATTGACCCAATTTTCACTAATTATGCAAATTAGGTGCAATATTCTGTGAAATTTTTGATAATCTTCTCTGAAACCACTGGGCCAATTGGAATGAAATTAAGAGTTGAAGGTCCCTATGTCGACCTGACTAAAGTTTATACCAGGCAATCCAGCCTGACATCCAAGATGGCCGCTGTTACTATAAATAGAAAATACACAAAAATGGCCATTGTGGATTCATTTTTCCACCGATTTAGCTAAAATTTGAAATGTAGAAAGTATATTGTGGGGGATTGAACATATGTAACAGGTTTTCAGAGTCTTTTTTCGTTGACCTAATTTTCACTAATTATGCAAATTAGGTGCAATATTTTGTGAAATGAAGTAAAAATCTTCTCCTCTGAAACCACTGGGCCAATTGGAATGAATTTTTGTGTGGAAGGTCCCTACGTCTGCCTGACTTGAGTTTATACCAGGCAACCCCACCTGACATCCAAGATGGCCACCGTAACTAATAATAGAAAAAAATAAAAATGGCCATTGGGATCCTTTTTTCCATTGATTGAGCTCAAATTTTAAATATAGAAAGTGTACTGTGTGGGATTCAAAATATAATGGGTTTTTTCTGAGAAAATTTTTATTGACCCAATTTTCAAGAAATATGCAATTTAGGTGTAATATTTAGTAAAAATCTTCTCTTCTAAAATCACTGGGTGAATTGGAACCAAATTTTGTGTGGAAGGTTCCTACATCAGCGTGAAAAAAGTTTGTACCAGTCCAAGATGCCCGTTGTTACTAGATATATATATATATATATATATATATATATATATATATATATATATATATATATATGTAAATAGCCATTGTTGATCCATTTTAAGCTTAACTGGCTAATCCAGCTGAGTTTATGGCATGGAGAAAGTTTGTCAGTTAACTTGCTGCTTGGTCGTGGTTTTCTCAGATACTCCAGTGTCCTCCACCATTTCCAAAACTGACAGTCTCCGTATAAGTGAAATATTCTTGAGTTGAACATTAAACAGCATTACAAACAAAAACAAACATTGTCTTACATATGCAGCCAGTTGAGCATCACAGGCCCTATTGGACCTCTTGTTAAAAATTCTGATTATTTGGATAAATAATATGACAATTAAAGTGTATTTAAGTACTGGATCAGATTTTTCTGTGGTTCAGTAAAGAATGGACTATATGCACAATGCATACCTCATTATTTGATTCAAACAGGCATATTTTTCATCCTTTTGAATTCAAACTTCATGTATATCTAATCATAATATTTAGTAAAAACCTGTGTAGTTTTTATGTGCCATATGTGCACATTTAGGAAATTACTTCCTCATCAGTGACGCTAGGGGCTGAAAAAGTTGATATATATAAAAAATATAAGCCAAATATTTGAATATTAATGAATTAACTTAGATTTTGACTCATTAAAAATGTCACTTATTGATATACTATCTCAGGCAGCTGAGTGGTCCAAAGCTCTAACTTACAGGTCAAACTTCTGTTACTGCCTAGGTTTGAATCCCAATCATACATATTCTAGCATGAGAAAGTTTGTCAGTTTGCTTGCCAATGGGTACCCATAGTGGTTTGTTTTAGATGCTGAGGTACTCTTGAAAAAAAACGACAGAATATTATGATACACTAAGAGTAAGTGCAATAAATATTGTATTTTAATTTTGTTGAAAAGAAAAAGTTAGAAGAAAGAGCAGAAGAAGTAGCAAGAAAAGCAGTAGAAAACAAAGAAAGGCAAAGACAAGAACGATTAAAGTAAGATTAAAAAGACTTAAAAGTATATACATGTATGTATCAGTATGTGATTTCTTGATTTTAAGGAAAATTATATATTTATACTACACCTCATAAAATGGCTATGAAATATACATGTATAACCATAGTGATGCACATTTACAATGTAGATTTCATATTGATGTTTGATATGCTTATAATAAATGGACCAAGAATGTACTAGTGGTATACCTTATTTTCTGTATGTGATATAAATTACTACATCATCACAAATGGCTGGCAACATCGTGATATAAGTAAAATAACCCATACTGTAATCTAGTTTTACTATTTCACTTCCAGTATGGTAGAAAAATAGAAAATGTAAATGTACTTTTTGTGTATGAGTGAATACTAGTACTTTAATTTGGTAATTCATACTAGTATTGTAAATATAAAGTACTCACAATAATATATGTGTTTCTATTAAATACATATCTTTTGCACTTTAAAATGTTGAAAAAGTGGTTGTTAAAATTGAAAAATTAAAAGAAAGCCCCCCTTCCAGACTCAGTCTGTCGTACATGTATGTAAGAATGAGACTGTTGGTCTGGTGGTCAGCTAGTACTATATTTCCAGCAGGTAAGGCTATACTGTAATTATATTACTGTATCATAAACACATTTGTGGTAGTCAAAAATAAGCTTGATTTGTCTGGATCATAAACGCATTTATTTGTGGTAGTCATAAATAAGCGTGATTTGTCTAGTGCGAAAATCGCTAACATAAGATTACTGCTTGATAAAGTACATTTACAGTATATGCTTGTCTAGCCAGATGTTATGAGATCCTATAACAAAAATTTGTCTTTGTTTCATGGCACAACGTTTTCATGACCAGATATCCTATATCTCACATACATGTCATGAAACTCTGAAAAATTTTCAGAATATTTTTATTTTTTAGAATGGTAGAAAATTACAAAGAAGTAGAATGGTCAGCCATGTCAGAGTTAGAAAGTGATCTTAAACAACTAGAGGCTAATTATGCACAACAGTTTGGTGACCACGTGTCTGATGGTGAAGGTATCTTTTTTAAAGTTATGTTACACACACACACACACACACACACACACACACACACACACATGCATAATATTTACAATATTTAATATTTTGTACTAGGTGAACACTTGTTAGACTCACTAGTTCATAGCCTCATAACTTCAGAATAGAACATGCAGTTATGTGATGTAACAACTAAAAGCATAGGAATACACAAAAATTTGTTAACAGATGTCGGGGGATTTCCTGATCTATTTATTAAAACACATATCAAAGCATATGTTACTGTTAATACATAAACTTCTGAAAATATCTTATAAACGCTAATGAATCCCTTGCAAATTTAGCATAATCTGCAAAGCTGAATATGAAATTTGCATATGCCTCACTAGCGTCCATACCCTAATGTACTGTACTAAACATGAAGTCAATTCTTAATATCCAAATTAAATTTGTTACTGATCACAGTACTTCTCACAGGTTCAAATTTCATTCAAAAAAATTTTATCAGTTCACTTGCCAAAGATCAGTGGTTCTCTATAGGCAATGTAGTTTCATCCAATATCCCAGAACTAACCATCTCCATTTAAGTAAAATAATCTTAATTTTGACATAAATTCTTCATTGTTCCACTCTATTCTATTCTGCTTGTAGTTTATATGAAATTCAATACATTTATACTTAAAGATCTTTTACTTTGTTTGTGTTCAAATTTGTACATATTAAATGATATATACAATTACAGTAGTTGAAATCCTCTGAATGTTTGAGTTAAATTTGTTTTATTTTATGTTCAGTAGGTTCAAATGATGATGAGGAAGTAGAAGAAGAAGAGGAGTTATATTTTGATGATTTGTTTTGTGTAGCATGTAATAGAGCCTTCAAAAGTGATAAATCGTAAGTTTATATACTTTATGGATATATCGCTGTCAGTCTGCTTATCTTGAAGTTCAAAATAGGCTACTGATGTGTATTCTGATGGAGTTATAAGTTGTCTGATATTTAAAAAAAAAAGGAAGCAAAAGAAAAAGAATTTGAAGAAAAAATCTCAAAAACTGAAAAAAAAAAAAAAAAAAAAAAAAAAAAAAAATTATATTACTCAGAAAGCATGAATTTGCACCGTTTTGCTTTGTTTTTTGTTTTGTTTTGTTTTGATTTGTTCATACACAGACTTGTTCTTACATTAATTCTTAGAGATAATTCAAGTTGTTTTCATTGTGACCAGCTGAAAAATTGCTGATTAGACAACAAAAATTACAACCAACCTATGTAACATTTTAATATTGATCAAGAACAAACACAACTTTATACATGCATACATATAAGTAAAAAAGTTAAAGTATAAAACTTTATGTTTTCCACCCCCCCCAAAAAAAAATTAATTAATAAATAAAAAAATAACACCCACACCCACCCCACCCACCACCACCACCCCCCCCCCCCCAAAAAAAAAAAAAAAAAAAAAAATTATATAACACTGCCAATAATAACCTGCAATATGATATCCATGATTAGTTTTATTGTCACAAACTCAGAATTTCATGACAAGGTCCATGTTTGATGTAATCAAATATCCATTATTTTTCATTACAGTTTTGCAAATCATGAAAAATCCAAAAAGCATAAGGAAAATGTAGCGTTATTAAAGTTACACATGGAAGAGGAGGAGGATCAACTAGGTCTCGATGACGAAGATTTGGTTCAAAGTTCAGGAATTGCACCTGATGGGATTGGTGTTGAAGACAACACTTCTAGTAAACAGAAGTAAGTGTTTATTGTTATTTAAGAATTTGCTCTCGTTTATCAATTGGAAACCTAAAGAGATAGTGTTTACTAAAGAACCTTGTGAAACCTGTTATTTTTTATGCAGAATTATCATCATATCTACTGGCCATTGGGGGTTTACCGTAAAAACCCATGTAATTTACGCACTTTTTTTTGTAAAAATTAAATTAAAGTTTTGGGGGTGCGTAAATACATGAGTAGATTGTTTTCGTGATTTTTAAAAAAATTTTCCTTGCTGACGAAAGTGTTCAAAATGTAAACATTTGTACCGGAAGTTGGCCTATTTCATGCTAAAATACGATTTTATGGAAAAATAATGCATTTGAAAAATAAAAAAATGATCTGTGTGTGTAGAATGGTATCAATGCCTACTTTCTTTGTACAAATTTTAAATGTAATGAAATAAATGGTTAACTACTGTGTGGAAGTCTAACGTGCATTGAGCTGGCTACAATGTCTTTTGATTGCATTTTCCACCGATCGTGAAGGAACACCATTGACATACATGGTGATACCGATAATCTTCACTGGATATGTGTTTTGAGATGGATAATCTTGGCTTGAAGAAACTTATGAGATCCAAATTTAGTGGGAAGGTGTGAGAGGGAGTGAAATACCAATGGTTTAGATGCGAATTGGCGGATAGGCGGAAATGCATAGCTTGGGTCAAGAAGACGCTCTCGACCAATCAAAATTCTGTTTACAAACAGGGTAAGGTCGGTTTCTTCCGTCTGCCGGTTGAGTAAAGTGTCATACTAGCTGATGTTAATTGTTAATTAAACTGAATTCACAACACGCGTGGGTGTGAGTAGTTGTCTATTTTATTGATAGTTTTTCCTGTTATTGTGATTTTGGAAACACACAACAATACGCTAATGACCTGTTACAATGTATAACCTACTTTGTTTGCAAACCGAAAAAAAATGTGACAGCCGCAATTTTTTCTAATGAAAATTAATAAAATCTTATCTAAGTTAATTAAAACAGGTAAAATACACCAAACTGAAACAAAACACTTAAATATCAGAAATAAGAAAACCACTTGCTCGGATCATTTAGAAAATCGGCAATTCTGGAAATTTTTGGGTGCGAATTTTACACGAGTTAAAGCTTTTTTAAATGAATAAATTTTACCTTGAAAACCACCTGCGTATATTACACGGGTGCGTAAATTACATGGGTTTTTACGGTACTTATATTGAGGTATTGAGGTGGCCAGTGCTTGGATCTTGGAGAACATCAGAGTGTTTGGAAAAAAACACCGACTTTCTGCAAGCAAACTAACAAACTTTTTCACACCAAGTTTTGCCTAAGTGGGATTTAAATTGTTTTGTTTGGGGAACTTGTACCAAAAAAATCAAAAACCTTGTGATACTCATTATTTTTTGTCCAGAAGTATCATTTCTACTGGCCATTGAGAGATTAGTGGCACATATATGTGTATCCAGAATATCATACTTTTTATGTGAAACTGTCAAATTATTGTATTCTATGTGTAATGGACATTTTAGATTTGTCATCTATATTAAGGGTGACATAATTCATGTGAATGTTACTACATGTACTACACATGGTTTAAATAGAGTTATCTTTCTTTACCTTCCCAAACATTTCAATAAAGCCAGAAGTGATCTGTGCTCCTAAAAAAGGAACAAAACAATATATATTTGTCTTACTTTCTAAAGGTTTGCTAATTAATTGTATGTTTATGTGTATGCTTGAGAAATACAAGTGTCTTTTATGGTCTGCCATGTACTAGCTTGCTGTGTGGGTGAATTTTTGTTATGATGATAGCTCTCTGCAAGCATACCACTCCCCCAGTCATACTATCCTAACACCAAGTAAACCAGTGGATACTCTGTCCTTCCATTCTAGAGCACCTGTTAAGGAAGCAGTATCTTAAATTTTTAAGTCTTAAGTATGACCAAGACAAACATTGAACCTACAACTTCAATCACACAAAGTGGACCTGGTTTAGCTTTGAACCCTTGACCTGTCACTTTAGAGGGGAATGCTCTAATTTGATTTTTGTTTTCCATAAAAAAAGTTGTTGTTTGATGCTATTAAAAGCTAGTCTATAAGACAAGGCAGCATTTAAAATTTCATATTCAAAAGAGTGTTTTGTCAATTCAAATTGGAATTATTACAAATCTTCAACACTGGTTACAAAGGTCTGAATACAAATCTGGGTAAATCCTAGTGAGAGAAAGATATTCAGTTAATTTGGTGAATGTGATTGTTTTTCTTCAGGTAATTTAGTTTTCTGACAATATTTTAGAACCAAATGTCTTAGTATGAGTGAATTTATTATGACTGAAGCATAGAACACCATTTTACCCATCTTCCCTCTCCTTCTATAACATACAAACATGATTTTTGTCAAGCCTGGCAATGCTATAAGGTGAGACTTAGGTGTTAAGTTTATGTTAAAGTCTGTATCTACCAGGCAAGACATTTATTTCAATGGAATTCTTGTTAAACTAAAGTTTTAGTCGTTTAACATAATCTTGGAGCTTCTTATCAAAGGTCTTTTATGAACTTATTATGATTTAATGGTGGTAGTTTAATATATTTTTTCTATTTCATGCTGCATTAAGTTTACCCATTATTGAAAAAAAAATTGTCCATTATACAATGTATTTTTTTATCAATATGAATTGGTTGTTACATGTATTATGATCTGTATGATTCATCTTCCTAAGTTCACTCTTATTAGCCCATAATAAATGGAAATTTCTTAAAAGCTAAGCGCAACTTGATAATGTTATCTATCAGCTTGGTGTATGCACATTTAAGTAAAAACAGAAAGAAAATGTTTCTACATGAACGACAACAGATTCTTCAAAGAATAGAACTGGGACAAACTGAATCCAATAATGATATTCATCCGTTCATGCAGTCACAAGTGATATATTTAATCAACTTTTATGTTTATTTACCATATCACTGCTTCCTTTGTTAAATATCATGCTTATTTGCTCTGTTTGTTGACGTCGTCTTGTTTTCGATAAAGAATCATGAGATTAATGTACTGAAATAAGATCATTGGTTGATCATACTAGCTGTAGGTTTCCCTGCAAATTTCAGTGTAAGTAATGGTTTTATCATGGAACAAAGTATCATACATGTAGCTTCAAAACAGTTAGATCCAAACTATATTTTATTAACATTTTAATCCTAAAATTGAAAATCACTATTAAATTATTGTTTTGATAAATGTTCAAAAAGAAATGTATGGTTGATTTAGCTTTCTGTCTGAGAAACAAGGCTTTAATCATTGTGGCCTTCTAAGACTTTATTACTTTTGTACTTCAAAAATGAACCTTTCTTTAAACAAAAGCCATTTATTTAAACCTTTTTAGCTCACCTGAGCCAAAGGCTCAAGTGAGCTTTTCTGATCAAAATTTGTTTGTCGTCGTCGTCGGCAGCGGCGGTGTCCACGGCGTAAACTTTTACATTTTCGACTTCTTTTCTGAAACTACAAGGTAGATTTCAATGAAACTTGGTCAGATGCATATATGGGCCAGTGCAATTCAGATTTGTTCGTGACGTTGTCCTGGCTCCCAAAACTAGGTCAAGGTGACCTATGGTTCCAAAAAACTTAAAAAATCTTCCTCTCCGAAAGTGATGATGGGAGAAAAAATCTGTTGTGATATTTGGCTTCTCTAGGTCTTAAGCTTATAAATTGTTTATTTCGTGAAATTTGGTAAAAAATTAGGTTACGCGTTTTTGTGTTTGATTTTAAAAATTTTGTAAAATGGATTCAAATTGGTATAACTTGACTATATGAATAGATATTGACATGGGGTTTTCAGTTTTGACTTTTTCTTGAAATAACCTTCAAATAGGGGTCAAGGTCAAAGTTCGAGGTCATGATCTAGTTTGCAAGTTGTGCAGTTTTAGGCTGTTTTCTTCAAATTTTGAAGAAATATATAATAATAAAACATTGTTAAAATTTTCAGCATGACAAAATGTAAAAAGGTACAAAGTTTCGTAACTGTATGATAATGCATGTAGGAGTCGTTGCCCCTGAAATGTAATTTTTTTGCTAATAAAAACTAAAATTGTGCATTAGCTTGAAAACTATAAACTTTTTGTATAGGCATGTATGTTAGAATATTGTAGATATTGACATGATGAACATTTAACATTTTGATATATGGCTCAAGGTCATACGTTCAAAGGTCAAGGTCAAAGGTGCATAAAAAGACTGAAATTGTTTATTATCTTGGAAACTATAAACTTTTTGTATTGGCATGTATATTAGAATATTGTAGGAATTAATATGGCAATAATTCTGATATAATATTCAAGGTCTTACGTTTAAAGGTCAAGGTCATAGATGCATAAAAAGACTCAAATTGTTAATTATCTTGAAAACTATTAACTTTTTATAGGCATGTATTATAAGTTACATGGCTTGTAAGTGTCCAGTACGGAATGATACAGGGTCAGTAGAAAAGATACCGGGTGAGGCTCACGCCCATGTAGGGGACACTTACAACCATGTTACTCTTTTACCCTACCGATGACCCAATGCTAGATATATTTTTTAAAAATAGAAATATTGCTGATGAAAGAAATTAAAAATAAAAAAAATATCCGACTGCAATAAAATATTACAAAAAGGAATATCACTTAATAAGGTTTAATGCATGTTATTTAATAATATAACATTTAAACTTCAAAATAAAAAAATAGATAAGTAATAATAATAATAACAATAATAAAAGAACTGTCCTTTAAGCGTCTTGAACCGCCCCTACACAGTAGAAATTTGCAAAATGACGTACTTGTGACGTATTTAGTTAAAACTAAGTTGTTTTGTTGACGTTTACGTTAGTGACAGGGGACGTAACTCTAACCCACCCGGTATCAGCTTTGCTCACCCAGTATTTTTGCGTGTGCGGCTATGTACGGAATGATACTGGGTTGGTCATGTGATTCAATTTAGCCAATCACTATCATAGAATTAAGTCAGAGGTAGGGTAAATTAGAATATTTTATGTATTTTTGCAAATGATTTTGGATATATCCTCAGGTTGGCTATATCCTCAGGTGAGCGTTAAGGCCCATGGGCCTCTTGTTGTTTTTATTAGCTTACCTGGCAAAGCCAGGGTGAGCTTATGGAATGGTAAAGCGTGCGTGCGTGCATGCGTGCGTGCGTGGGTAAACTTTAATCTTCTTCTCTGAAACCAATAGGCCAATTCAAATGAAATTTGGTATGAAAGGTCCTTAGTTGCTATAGATTAAAAATTGTATCCGACATTACGGTCGTAAATCCAAGATGGCTGCCATTACTATAAATAGCAAAAACCTATAAATGGCAATTACAGGTTCATTTATGTACCGGATTTTGTTGAAATTTGAAACATATAAAATAGATGTCGGGGGATTAAACATATATAACGGGTTTCGCTCTAAGATTTTTACGTAGGAAAGTTGAAGACTTTTCTAGTTATGTCGTTGTTGGTTACTAACGTATCGTATCTATGTAAACAAATGTCAGTTTTCTTGAGCACTACTGTTACTTGCGATCCAAAGAAGTAGACCTGTATAGCACAGCACAATCTGGGTGTTACAAATGCATTTCTGGTTTTATTAAATTCAATTTCAAATCACACATTTTAGAGAAGAAAAGAAAGTAACACGGACAAAAAATAAATTAATAAATAAATGAATAATAAATAAATAAATAAAACCGCTTCCCCTACACACACAGAGTTGCAGAGGAAATTGCTTTTTTCCGGGTTGGAAATTTGCATATCAACTGTCCAGCTCCAAACAGCGGCTCTTTTATAAATAAACGAACAACAATGACTCTGTAAATGAATATATATAGAGAATCTTTATGAAAACAAAAATAAAAAATATTTATTAAAGAATTAAAAAGAAGATAATAAATAAAATATAGAGAGTATAGTTCGCGTTGCAGAAATAGGTCACGGACTCTTCGGATGTTACTTTCCGTATACTTTCCGGGAAGACTTCTTCTTGTCTGTGTATATTCTTCTAATTTTAGAACACCGTTATAAGTTTATGGTAACAAGACTTAACACTGGTATAAAACCTGATTAGCCATAACACCAATACCGACATGTGTCGGCTAGGTATTAATCATTCATTTTCTGGAATCCTTGATCAGAGGAATTTGTCATTTTTTTCTCATCCAATGAAATTAATTGAAAACGTCACTTTCTAATTTCATCAGAAAAATGTACCGACAGGAGTTGTCATACACGATTTTCTCAGCTATGGACATTAACTTTAATCAACTTTAACTTTCATACAGAATAAAAGCACTTTATATTCAGGTATGATTTTAATTGGGTTAACCCCAAAAAAAAACAAAAACAAAAACGTCTGCACGGTACAGCACCGGTCTTAAGTAATGATGTACAGAACGATCCATCTCGTCAATACACATCAAAACAACAACAAACAACGATGTTTGCTCTTAGTTCTATTCAATCTTTATTAAAAACACTCTGTATCACCTGAGTTCCAGCAAAATTGTGTCTGGAATCATCGGACAAAGAATTGCGATCAGAAAAAGAGGAAATTAAAAAAAATATTAAAATTTCAAAGTAAGGATGTCGGAAAGCATTGAAAGACAGAAATTTTTCTCTGTATTTTGGGAAAAGGCCCCTGATGGTTAATTGGGGAAAATGTATTAACAAGAAAATTTGGAATAGTGAAATAGACTGTCAAGATTCATGATTCAATCAAAGTTCTTTTCTTTTTTCTTTCAATCTTTTTTTTTTTTACTTTCAATACAGTTGTTAAAAATCAATCAGTCTTTATTTTTGAAATTCAATATTGTTAGAGATAGAAGAAGCAAAAAGTTCATAGTATTTGCACAGAAATCCATCTTTACAATTTGAGAAATACAGACATTTTCATAATTTGATGCCCAAAATTTGCACTGATCTGGCATGCTACAAGTGGCACAGGTGCTACAAAATCAGAATCTTCTGATTAACTTGACAGTGACTGTCTTTAGATTTTGCTTATTATAGTTGCCGTCGCTGTTTCTGTGCGAGTTTTGGGCCATCTTTCACTCGTTTTTTTCTATTTTTTCCTGAATCTGAATAAAACTTTCATTTTCTAACTCACGGCGATAGAAGTACTGGTTTTACTAAAAAAAATCCTGTTATTGTTTGGAAACTTTTTGATGTCTTCCTTTTTCATTCATTTTATATAATATTTACTGTTATGTGGTTTTTTGCTCACCCGAGCTGAAAGCTCTTATGAGCCATTGAGATCCATCTTCATCTGTTGTCCATCGTGTATCGTGCATAAACATTTTACATTTTATTCTTCTCCTCCATCACCTTAAGCCAAATTCATTGAGACTTGGCTACCATCATGCCTTGTTGGTTGACTTTCAGATTTCCACAAGTGAAGGAGTTATGTACCCTTGGGGCCCCATAAAGGGGGAAATAGTGAAAATCTTCTTCTCAGAATGTAGAAAAGGTATACCTTAGTTATTATATATATATAATTCTCAGACCATCTAGTTATAGATTTGCACAAATGGTAGTATTGGGGCTCAAAACGGGAAAATGGCAAGGCAGTTAGTGGTGAAATTGCTTTAAATTATACATCTGTAAATATATCTTGAAAACATTTAACTTTTTATACAGGCATATATATTGGAGTATTGTAGATATTGATATAACAATCATTTTGATATATTGCTCAAGGTCATTGGTTAAAAGGTCAAGGTCATAGCTGCACAAGGCACCTAATATTGTTAATTATCTTAAACACTAACTTTTTTATATGCATGTTTCTTGGGATGTTGTAGGTTTTGGAATGACGATCATTATGATTTATGGTTCAAGGTCAAAGGCTCAGAGGTCAAGGTCATAGCCACAATAATGGCTTAAAAGTTAATTATCTTGGAAACTATTAACTTTTTGGATAGGCATGTAGTTTAGAATATTGTATGTATAGATATGATGATGATGTTGATATATGGTTCAAGGTCATTGGTTCAAAGGTCAAGGTTATAGCAACATAAGATTGCTAAGATTGTTAATTATCTTGAAAACTATTAACTTTTTGTATAGGCATGTATATTAGAATATTGTAGGTATTGATATAACAGCCATTTTTATAAATGATTCAAGGTCATAGGTTCATGGGTCATGGCCATAACTGTATAAGAAGTCTTAAATTGTTAATTATCTTGAAGGTTATTACTTTTTAGCTCACCTGAGCTTTCAGCTCAGATGAGCTATTGCTATCCATCTTCGTCCGTCGTGCGTCGTCCGTTGTCCGTCGTGTGTCGTGCGTCGTCAGTCGTGTGTAAACTTTTTACATTTTAATCTTCTCCTCCAAAACCACTGGGCCAAATTTAATGAAACTTGGAAACTATCATGCCTAGGTGAAGCCCTTTCAGATTTGCACAATTGAAGGAGTTATGTCCCCTTGGGGTGAAAAACTTTAAAAATCTTCTCCTTTGAAGCTACAAGAGATATACCTTAATTATTTCATTTATAACATCCTTAGGTCATCTATTTTCAGATTTGCACAAATGGTAGCATGGGCCTTAAAATGGGGACACTGTAAGGCACTGAGTGGGGAAATTGCTAAAAATTATATATCTGTCACTGTCTCTTGAAAACTATTAACTTTTTGATAGGCATGTATATTAGAATATTGTAGGTATTGACATGACGATCATTTTGATATATGGTTCAAGGTCATATGTTGAAAGGTCAAGGTCACAGCTTTAAAAGAAAACTGAAATTGCTAATTATCTTGAAAACTATTAAATTTTTGTATAGGCATGTATATTAGAAAATTGTAGGTATTGCAACAACTATCATTATGATATATGGTACAAGATCATATGTTGAAAGGTCAAGGTCACAGCTGCAGAAGAAGACTTAAATTGCTAATTATCTTTTAAAACTATTAAACTATTAACTTTTTGTTTAGGCATGTATATTAAAATATTGTAGGTATTGCAACAATGATCATTTTGATATAAGGTTCAAGGTCATATGTTGAAAGGTCAAAGTCACAGCTGCAAAAGAAGACTTAAATTGCTAATTATCTTAAAAACTATTAACTTTTTGTATAGGCATGTATATTAGAATATTGTAGGTATTGACATGATGATCATTTTAATATTTGGATCAAGGTCATATGTTGAAAGATAAAGGTCACAGCTGCAAAAGAAGACTTAAATTGCTAATTATCTTGAAAACTATTAACTTTTTGTATAGGCATGTATATTAGAATATTGTAGGTATTGATATGGTGATCATTTTGATATATGGTACAAGGTCATATATTGAAAGGTCGAGGTCACAGCTGCAGAAGAAGACTATATTGCTAATTATCTTTTAAAACTATTAACTTTTTGTATAGGCATGTATGTTAAAATATTGTAGGTATTGCGACAATGATCATTTTGATATATGGTTCAAGGTCATATGTTGAAAGGTCAAAGTCACAGCTGCAAAAGAAGACTTAAATTGCTAATTATCTTGAAAACTAATAACTTTTTGTATAGGCATGTATATTAGAATATTGTAGGTATTGCGACAATGATCATTTTGATATATGGTTCAAGGTCATATGTTGAAAGGTCAAAGTCACAGCTGCAAAAGAAGACTTAAATTGCTAATTATCTTGAAAACTAATAACTTTTTGTATAGGCATGTATATTGGAATATTGTAGGTATTGCGACAACGATTATTTTGATACATGGTTCAAGGTTATATATTCAAAGATCAAGGAATATCAACATAGAAATACTAAAATTATTAATTATCTTGAAAGCTTTTAATTTCATGCATAGGCATGTTTATTAGAATATTGTAGGTATTGACATGACAATCATATATGGTTCGAGGTCATATATGTTCAAAGGTCAAAGACATAGCTGCATAAGTATACTGAAATTGATTAATGATTTGGAAATTATTCATTGCACTACAGCTACTTCATGCATATTAAATAAGCTACTTTTAAATGAAGTGTGAGTGGATGTATTTCTGATTAAGTTTTGTGGGAGTTCTAAACTTGAGAAAACTTTTAAAGTTTCTGTACTTAATATATTGTCTATTGCACTGTGCAAACAATATTGGACATATCTTCAGGTGAGCGTTTGAATAGGCATGTACTTGAATATTACAGATATTGATATGATGATCATTTTGATATATGGTTCAAGGCCAAAGGTCAAGGTCGTCTCATGTACTTTCCTATTTTTTTTATCTTATCAGAGGTGTCTTTAGCATCAATCAGTTGTCAGAAAGTACAAAAGTGATTTTCCCTTTTTGCTGTAATGGCCATTATTGATTGAATGTTGATAAAGATGCCAGTTTGGAATCTGCATCAAGCAAGATTCACCCAAACATGTCTCATTTAAATTGGCAGATTGGTTTCCGAGTGTAGTGGGGTAAAGATGTTTTATGCACAAGTCAAGAATTTTTCACATATCCAGGTAGTCAGTTCTTAGATGAAGGAGGATACCAAAGTGCCCCAAGAAAACCACTGACATATGCCAAGCAAACTGACATACTTTCTCACACTAGGATCTGCCGAAGCAGCATTTTAATCTAGGCACTGAAAGGCACTGTGACCTTTAAGATTGCCCTTAAGACCACTTGGTCACCATGACCCCAGTGGTTCCAGAGGATAAGAGAAGAAAAATAGCATATTTTTAAAAACGTTGATATAAGTAATTTAAACCTTTATGTCTTCATGTCATTGACACCATGACATTTAAGTGACAGAATCTTGACA
The DNA here is from genome assembly GCA_029721355.1 of Tegillarca granosa. Taxonomy (NCBI): domain Eukaryota; kingdom Metazoa; phylum Mollusca; class Bivalvia; order Arcoida; family Arcidae; genus Tegillarca; species Tegillarca granosa. Next base: position 30,105,653 of record CM056598.1, on the reverse strand, counting down.
GGAATGTAAAGCACCATTCCTCCACTCCACTCTTCTCAACTAATTATGGATATCAACCCGGTTACCAGGCTTTCATGACTACTTTCCTATGTTCAGCACAGTCTGTGCTTTGATTAGTTTTTGCAATAATTACGTAATATGCAAATAAGGTTTATTTTTCGTTTTAAAAATCTTCTTCTCTGAAAGTACATGGCCAATTTAAAGGATATTTAGTGTGGAAGGTCCTTGGGTGGTATAGATTCAAAATTATATCCGACATGTCTGTCAGAAATCCAAGATGGCTGCCGTTACTATAAATAGCAAAAATCGAAAAATGGCCATTATGGGTTTATTTATGGCCGGATTTTGTTGAAATTTGAAACATAGAAAATAGATGTCGGGGGGTAAAACATATATAACAGGTTTTTCCGTATGATTTTTCGTTTGTGCAATAATTACGTAATATGCAAATAAGGTTTATTTTTAGCCGAAATCTTTGAAAATCTTCTTCTCTGAAAGTACATGGCCAATTGAAAGGATATTGAGTGTGGAAGATCCTTGGGTGGTATAGATTCAAAATTATATTCAACATGTCTGTCGGAAATCCAAGATGGCTACCGTTACTATAAATAGCAAAAATTGAAAAATGGCCATTATGGGTTTATTTATGTACTGATTTTGTTTAAATTTATAACATAGAAACTAGATGTTGGGGATAAAACATATTGAATGGGTTTTTCTGTACAATTTTTCATTTTTGCAATAGTTATGTAACATGCAAATAAGGTTTATTTCAGCCTAAATCTTCTGAAAGTACATGGCCAATTGAAAGGAAATTTATGGTAAATAGTGCTTGAAATAATAGAAAATAAGGATATTGCTAGTGAGTTTGTTTACATTTTACTGATTGGATAAATTTAAAAAGAAAAAGCAAAGAACAAAATAAGGATATTCCATGTGAGCGATACAGGCCCAATTGGGCCTCTTGTTCTGGACAAATATCTTTTTGTTCAGAACTTTTGAACTTTAGTGCATAATACCCAATTTTGGAGATATTCCAGAAATCTTGTCACTTTGTCCAATTAAAGATGTTTCTATTAGCTTGTTCTCAAAGAATAAATTTTAACAACTTTATCTATAGCTGATGATGTCTAAAACTTTGAACTGAAATAGACTTTATGTACTAGTAATTAAACCTTTGAGAATTGTCTATAAAGGACACAAAAGCTAACTTGTAAATAGCCTTTATGAGACCTTTAAAGCAAATGTGACCTTATGAACACAGGTTTGCTGTTAACTGTGATTCAAATAATATCTTTGATTTTAATATCCTAGCTTTTAACAAGTCTATGAGAAAAATCAGAGAGCAAAAAGATTTTATTTGTTTTTGGTTGGTTGGTTGTAATGTTGTTTTACATCACACCAGCAATTTTTCAGCTATTTAATATTAAATATTAATCTAAGAACAAGTTTGTTTATGTTAGAGATGTACAAGTGTGTATTATGGTCTGCCTTGTACTAGTAGGTGAGCACTCAGTGTGACTTATTTGTTAAGATGTTAGTTCAGCTAGTCAGTATGACACCAGATAAACCAGTTGATACTCTGTCTCCTCTTCACACAGAGCACGAGACGAGGATACTGCTCTGTCTCCTCTTCACACAGAGCACGTGACGAGGAAGCAGTATCTAAAACTTTGAAGACTTATATATGACCTAGCCAAAGTTTGAATCCCTAAACCTCCCACTCTAAAAGGGGGATAATCTGCCACAAAGCCGCTGAGGTTGTCAATGTTTATAGATTGGTAGTACTGAGATAGGTATATAGCTGTCATGCCAATGATACAGATTTGCAATGCAGAAGATTAGGTTCCTTCAGATGAGAATGGAATGGAGAGCAGAGTGCCCCCAGTCAAGATTCTTTTACTTACATGGAAGTGGTCAGATCTAGCATACCAGAATACCCTCCCCCCCTAAACACACACAAAAAAAAATAAAAAATCTTGCACCAGGATCTGTCTGAGCTGGTTTCCAATCAAGGTGGTGAGAGGCAATATGATTCTTCATTGATTACTTCAGCATAGATTGTCTTGCCATTGAGAATAAACTGATCACTGCCATAAGCAGATTGCATAGATTTGAATCTATGTAACTTCAAATAGCTGATGATGTGAAATTAAGTGAAATAATTTTGACTAGGTTGTTCATTTACATTCAGTAGGATTAACCAAAGAAAATTATGACAATTATTCTCTTCATTGCTTTAATTTGCTCAGAATTTACATATACAAAAATAAAAAAAAATTCAGTTCACAAAATCATTATAATGCATTTCCAATAAATTTTTGTATTAATTTTTTTTCAAGAATTTCTTTTTTTTTTCTCTATGTAGTTATATTTTGATATATAGAAATAGTATATCGGCTGTTTTTTACCTTGAAAAAAATTCATTTTCTTTTTTTAAATTTATACAACTGTATATTCTAAATGTCTTTGTCCATCCTTTTTTGTTCTTCCACTGTATTGCTTGGTGTAGTTTAACTTCCTTTGTTGGGGGCTGCATGGTCATTTTTATAAACACCATACCGAATTCCATTTACTGTGCTTTTATTTCCCTTTTCTGTACTTTCCTGTTTGCCAGATTTGGTGGATTTCTCGTTGCTATCATGGACTGCATTATAACGACTAAATGAAGGTCGTGATACATCTTTGCTGTTGAATAAGTCCTTATCTGTGGTCTTGCTGTCATTTGAATCTTCTCCTGTAGTCAATTCTTCAATCTGCTCCTCATCAGCCGATTGGTTCTCTAATATACTGTAAATGTCATCAATATCCCTCTTCAAACTTCTTATTTTGACATCTTGAATTCTAGACTTCGTACCAGTATATTGCAACACTCCCTCAATCTCACCACGAAGATCTTTTACTTCATTACTCCATTTTTCAGACTCGTGTTTTAAATCCTGTCTAAGATCATCTATCAGCTGTTCGATATGATGTATATCCACATCTCCCTGTTCTGTCACTGAACGTGGTTTCGTGTTTTGATATTCCTCTGAACTAGAATCCTTGCTACGTTTAGATTTTTTAGGTGCTGCATTTATTGTTGATAAAAAGACGAACAGTATCCATACTGTCCAAAACATTTTCAAGACTGCCATGTTGTAGATTCTCGTAACTGTTGACAATTTTTAAGTAAAAACACAATGTCTAGAAGGCGATAGTTGTATGGTAATATAACAAGAAAAAAAAAACTCTGCGTCTGAAATTTGATGCAGTGGGATTTGTTTATATATTGGCTTTTGATAGACAGGTGACCAAAAACCCCGTGATTCATTTGCCATGTTTTTAATGTTTCTTGATATTCTATATCTGATTATTTTTTTACAAGGTAAAAACAGACAGACTGTTTGAATAAAGAGTTAATAGTTTTTTCTTTTGTTTGAATAAAAAATTTATTTTATGGACATTTTAACTTTTCTTTTGATTTTAATTGACAAGGTCATGGTGCAAAAATGGACCTTTGTTATTGGTGATTTAGTGTACAAAATCGTTGGTTGATGTGTCACAGCACTGCTGGTTTTCTAGGTTCTAATTTCATTTATGCAGATCTAACATGAGAAAGTTTGCCAGCTTGCTTGGTAAGGTACTAAGGTACTCTGATTTCCTCCACCATTCTGAAACCGACCTCTTCAAAATGAGGAAAAAATCATGTCTTTGTGTAAAACTCAATTCCAACCTACCAGGGTGATTGTTTTTAAGTTGGTTTGATAGCTGCTGGTTTGGTGGTTAATTGTATGGATGGTTGGTTGGTTGGTTGGTCAGTTGGCTGGCTCAGTTGTGTGGTTGGTTAGTTAATTTGTTAGTTAATTGGTTTGTTAGTTGATTGGCTTGTTGGTTGTTTGGATGGTTGGTAGTTGTGGCTGTTGGATGAGTCCATAGCTGATTGTTTAAATTGTCGGTTGTTTGGGTTGGTTAGTTGTTTGGTTGGTTTGTTGGATGGGTGCATGTGTGGTTAAGTGATTTAGTGGGTGCATAGTTAGTTAGTAGGTTGGTTGGTTGGATGTGTGGATTGTTATTTGAATGGTCAGTTTGATAGTGGGAAGTTGATGGGTTTGTGGATTGTTATTTAATGGTCGGTTTGAGAGTGTGTAGTTGATGGGTGTGTGGATGGTTTGTTTAATAGTGGGTCTGATGGGTGTGTGGATAGTTATTTGGATGGTTGGTTTAATAGTGGGTGGTTGATGGGTGTGTAAATGGTTGGGTTTTTTAAATACTATTTAACTAAATGACAAATTTTCAGCTGTCTGCTATGAGGTACAATTTTATAATGGTATTATCTTCTAAAGAATTAATGCATATACAAGTTTAATTGGTATATAAATCTGTTGAAATGTATAAATCTACTGTGTTTTAATTTCTACTTATGGAAACTTTACAATTCTATCCCACGGTGTCAAAAATTATCATCACATCACATCTGTAGTAACATTACCAGTGTGCGAAATTACTGTGGGCCCGATGACCGTAGGCTATTAACTTTTTGCTAGGGTCACCAACTTTATAGAGTTCCAAGTCCGCTTGGCTCTTTCGTTTAACCAGCAGTTCTCCTATAGCAGGCAGGTATTTTCTCAAGATGCTTAAACTGGTGGTAATTTGTTTCATTAAAATAAGAAATATACATTAATGAACAATACTTTACACTAATACAACAGACAATATAGCAGGACACAACAATTCATACAGTATAGTTAATATGAAGGTTGATTGACAAAATTAAAGAGACACACAAATAGTTAATATGAAGGTTGATTGACAAAATTAAATAGACACACAAACTTCCATATTTCAGGGCCATTAATTTTTATTTGGGCTACCAACTTTTAAAAGTTAAGAGCCCTGTTGACCATTATGTCTTTCTAACTAATTTCATACACTAAACGTTACCAAGCCAATGTTTAAGGCACATGATGGAAATAGGTTGGGGAAGGATTCATAACCCTTTATAACATCATTTAAGTAGATTTGGATCTATAATGGCTTGACATTTTGGGTTTAAAGGGAAACACTTTAACAGTTTTGCCACTCATCTGCATTTAAGTTGTTTGTAAAAAGATAAAAGTTATGTGAAAGTTTATCTCATTCAGACAGTTACAATTTTTTATTTACATCACTATTCATAACAACATACCGGTAAAATGTTATTTTTTATCAGTCAGGTAAACACACCTTCCTGATATTGATATTTTAATTACATAAAAAGAATAACAAGTTTGACATTTATTGGTTATTTTACTTGTCGTAAACATAATTAGATCCTGTTTCTGATGTGGTGTCTATTTCACTATACACGTCTATTTCACTATAAATGGGCATTACCCTTTCTGTTCTTTATTGAAAGTATGTAGTACTTCCTGTTTTTTTTTGTATTTGTGATAGTTTGAAATCTCAAATTTCAAATATATGTAGGCATTTTGTTTTCCACCCAACCCCATTCACAAAAATTAATACTTAGCTGAAGAAAGTAATAAAGAATAAAGAAATAAATAAAAAATAAGTAAAAAAAAAAAATTAATAAAATACTTAGCTAAGGAAAGTAATAAAGAATAAAGAAATAAATAAAAAAATAAGTAAAAAATAAATAAAATACTTAGCCAAAGAAAGTTATAAAAAATAATAAAAAAAATATTTAAAAAAAATTATAACTAAATAAATAAATAAATAAATAAAAACATTTTGTAAATAAAATTTTAAAAAATTATAAAACAAACAAAAACTCTCTCTCTCTCTCTCTCTCTCTCTCTCTCTCTCTCACACACACACACACACACACACACACACACACACACACACACACACACTTGTATGTTGATATCTTTTATGTACAAATGTATTTCCTTAGTATAATGATTCTTTATGGAGATTTTTGTAGATTTGGTAGTAGAATTTATTACTGGTACCTACCGGTATTTTGCATTTATATACATGCAGACATATGACAAATGATTTCACATGCTTAAGGTTTTCCTTTACTATCCAAGATAAATAAACTTCTTTCCACCAACCATGTGAACAGATTTGTTCTCAAACTTGTGGCTCAAATGTGAAACAGGCACATAAGATGTACTATAAATGCAAAATATAAAGATTGATTACAGTATACAGTGTACAAGTACTAGTATATAAGCATACACATGAGACCCATCAATAATAACTAGTACCAGTAATTTTGTCTGCTTTACTGGAAAGGTTTTTTTTTTTTTTTTTTTTTTTTTTTTTGGATACAGTGATACAATAAATCATTCACTACATATTTCTCAAATGTTTATAGTCATCAATTCACACGTATTTTCATTGGCAGAGGAAATGTCTTTAAAAAATCTAAGGTGTTGCAATGAAATCACAAGTTGTATTAGATATTATATAGTATACTGCCAAACTTTAGTGAATTTATTTAGTGCAGTCAACATTCACATGGTCACATTTTCCAACAAGCCTTTGGTACATGTACTGTTAATTTATCATTACTGGTAGATCTTAGTTTGTAAAATTAATGAGAAAATATGTTTAACATCATGTCATCAGTCAATTGAAACTAGAATATGATGTTTAATGACTTAAAACTCTCCCTTCCCCATGTTTAAAGGTGCCCCATGTTTTGAGGACCAAGAGTTGTTATTTTTGAAATAGAGATTACTGGTAACTAAATTTATGGCCCTAATGACCAAGCAGTCTAAACCCTGCATTGGATCATAATTCTCTCATACTGAGGTTTACCACTACAGTAGCTCAGTTGGTAGAGTGCTCTCTTTATATGTGGAAGGTCGAGGTTCGAACTCCAGCCAGGTCAAACTTTGACTTGAAAATTGGTAGTGACTGTTCTTGCACTTGGCATTTAGAAATGAAAATCACAGGGTCCTTCAGATGAGACCTTAAAAATCACTGCCCCTTGTCATGGCAGGCATAGTGTGTTAAAAAACCCTGCACAATGCACCAAGTGCACTGCAAAGGTAAAAATTTCTGCCACTTCACCTATAGATGGTGATGTCTGTGATGTCTTGATATAAGTGAAATATTCTTGACTGGGCATAAAAACCCATTAAATCAAATCAAATAATTACCGAGGTTTAAATCCCAGTTGTGTGAATCCTAGTGCATCACTGTGCATGTAATAGAAAGTTTGTAAATTTGTTTGTAGACTGTTAGTTATTTTCTCCATGCATTTGGTCTTCCATGATCCCACTGCTCAATTTTTTGCTCAGGCTGTTTAACCACAGTAAACAAATAAATTTCAAGAATGTCTCCAGTTTATTTTCAGTTCCTAGAGTTATCTTTCTTTAATCATTATAAGATTTATACTGTAAGTTTTAGTTTTGGAGCCTCGATCTGCAAACATGATTTATTCAAATCATGTTACCATCATAAATTAACATTTTAAAACCACCTGTACATGAAGTAGCTGTTCTAAACCTTGATTTTAGCTCACCTGACTGAAAGGTGTGTATGTGCTTGTGTATGTGCTTGCGCGTGTGCTTCGTTAACACATATTTTCAACTTCTCCTCCAAAAGTGCTGGACAGATTTCAATGATACTTGGTCAGAAGCATATATGGGCTGGTGCAATTCAGATTTGTTCATGAGGCTGCCATGGCTACCAAAACTAGGTCAAGGTGACCTAGGGGTAGAAAAATCTTAAAAAATCTTCTCAAAAACCTATGATGGGAGAAAAAATCTGATGTTATATTTGGCTTCTCTACGGTCTTAAGCTTATAATTTGTTTATTTCGTGAAATTTGGTTAAAAAAAATGGGTTACGCCTTTTTGCGTTTAATTTTAAAATGGCTTCAAATTGTTATAACTTGACTATTTGAACAGATATTGACATGGGATTTTCAGTTTTGACTTTTTCTTCAAATGACCTGTAAAATAGGGTCAAGGTCACAAATCAAGGTCATGACTTAATTTGTGATTTATGCAGTTTTAGGCAATTTTCTTGCAAATTTTAAGAGATTTAGGAATTCTAAACATTGTTGAACTGTTGTGCATGACAAAATTTAACAAGATACCATGTTTTGTAACAATATGATAATCCATGTAGGAGTTTTTGCCCCTGAAATGTTATTTCTGGCTTATAAATACTAAAAATGTGCATTAGCTTGAAAACCATAAACTTTTTCTATAGGCATGTATGAGAATATTGTAAGTATTGATATGATAATCATTTTGATATATGTTTCAAGGTCATATGTTCAAAGGTCAAGGTCATAGGTGCATAGGAAAACTGAAATTGTGAATTATCTTGAAAGCCATCAATCTTTTGTACAAGCATGTACTCTAGAATATTGTAGGTATTGATATGAAGATCATTTTGATATATGTTTCAAGGTCATAAGTTCAAAGATCAAGGTTATAGCTGCATAAGTGTACTGAAATGTTAATTATCTTTGAAAACTACAAATTTTTTGTACAAGCTTGTATATTAGAATATTGTAGGTATTGATATTACGACCATTTTGATATAAGTTTCAAGTTCATATGTTCAAAGGTCAAATTCATGGCTGCATTACCATATGGTTGATGATTTGGCAAAAATTATTGTACTATAGTTAAATCATGTATAAGCTATTTATAAATGAAATGTGACTAGACATCTCTGATTAACTATTGCAGGATTTCCAAACTTGAGGAATTTCGTAAAGTTTTTGTAATTAAGTTTTTTTTAAGTTTTTCGACATTTCCTCAGGTGAGCATTAAGGCCCATGGGCCTCTTGTTTATTTCCTCTGGTGAACTTTTCAAGGCCCATATATGTTTTATTAGTTTTTGTCTGCATTTGATCAAGGATTGTTAAGTCAACTTCAAATCAAAATATAAAATTTTGAGTTGAGGTAATGGTATGGCAAAGCTTGTTTGCATGCACGTGTGCATAAACTTTTATTTCTCTAAAACTACCTGACCATATTGAACCAAATTTAATGTGGAAGGGGGAGTAGATTAAAAATTACACAAATTAACTTCCTTTGGCAACCAAGATGGCCACCTTTATTATCAAAAGCAAAAAGGGATAAATAGCTGTTGCAGGTTTATTTATCAACTGATTTTGCTCAAAGTTGGTGTTTAAAAAGTAAATGTATAAGCTATTTAACATGTGCAACAGGTGCTTTCCTCTGTCTCAGTTGTAATGAATAAAGCCAGATGACCCTCACAGGCCCTATTAGGCTTCTTGTTCTAGTTCCCATGTTAACAGGGAAATACTTTTTAAAGTCCCTTTTTTCACTGGTAGTTAATATTTGAAGGGGGGCGCCTGTGGCTCAGGGTACCCAAATCTTTGACAGGGTACTTGGGGCCCTGTGTAACCTGCCAAAAACCTGTATAACTTATATTGGGCATTTACGTTGGCAAATTGCCTAATATTATATGTATGTTAAGAACTTACCATAAATTTAGTTTTTCATTTATATATGTACAACATTCTGCTATTCATTTGATGTTTAAGGAAGTCATTATTATGTAAACTGTCAACTTTATAATGGTGATTACAGTAGTTTTAAACCATTTAAGACCTCATGTTGTTCAAAATTATCTCTTAATCATGCTTTAAATTCAAGGAAGACTTCCCTGTTGATTTTACAACTTTAAACTTGAAGTTTTTTTTATTATTTAGGTATCAAAGGGTTTCATATGATCAGTGTCTAATAAAGACACCCCCTGCCCCCCCCCCCCCCCCTTTCCCAAAAAAAAAAAAGAAAAAGAAAAGAAAATTGAAATTTTGTTATTACATATCAATTTTCATTTGCAATTTAAGACAGGTATTTTTCTGTTAAAATGACTTGGTTTAAACTTTCAAGGAAGGTTGATTCTGACACTTAAATTGTGGAAGTGTAATTTATTTAGATTGCACATCATATTTACAAAGTAAAGAATTTAATCCAAAATGCCTGAAAATGCCTTAAAATAGGTAGTAGACCTCAGTCATGATAAGGCCGGATGGGGGACGGTCAAAAGTAGTGCATATAAAAAACTCAGGGGTCTTTACTTTTACCCTGCTCAATTAAATTTGTTAATAAATAGCACTTTGCAATTTTGCCAAGGTGAGAGCTTCTGAGGTTTGCCAAAGACTTAAACTGAGTTGGATGAGTATCACACTATATTTCAGGCGTAAGGACCTGAGCCGCACAATGCACTTCCTTTGCCTGGACCACATTTTGCATGTAAACATTGCCATGTGCTTTTAGCATGATTGACACATTTTCCAAATTTCTGAAAAAATGAATCAGACAAGGTATTGATTTTTAATGAAAAAGAAAAAAAGTAATATTTGAAGTTTCAGGGACAATATGTGCCATTACATGTAGTTCGGGGGTTTGTTGACCATCAGATTCTATGAAAATTGTCTATTTTGAGGAAAAAATTTACAATTTTCTGTGTGGCTGCCATGGTAACAAAATGTTTGCTAAACTTGTGAAAATTTGCATTTGGGTCATAAATTCAGTATAGAAATAGTGTTTGAATTCTTCTGATTTTAAAAAGTAACAACATTTCTGGTGTAACTTAAAAATTATTGAAATATGGGTGCATAACACTAAAGGTGATATGACCCAAATTGGGCAATTTTGGCTGTCATTTCATGACTGAGGTCTGTAACCATATGAAAATCTTTAAAATTTGTCTCCTTTACTTAGCATTGAAAAGGAGTCCAACTTTCCAATCAATTCTAATCTCATACTGTCAACAATTTTTTTTTCTTGGTATGCATTACCAAGTTATTGTAAAATGGAAAATTTTCGCATTTGTTTTATTTTCATATAAGAGTCAAAAGATGCAAAAATATAAAACTTCTGCAAATTTTTCCTTTCACTTTTGCAAATATTTTCTTTGATATATATGCACATGTATCAGGGCTCAAAATAAGGGCGAAGTTGGGCGATAACTTCGCCCTGTTTCAAAAAACTTTGCCCTATATTTCCGAAAAAGCGAAGTCGAAGTCGCCCTTATTTTTGAAACCCATTATCGGGAACTCTGTTGTTAAGTTATCTAATCTAATGATAAAATCCGAGGTGTTCGGGCTGTTGTCAACGTGTCACGATGCATGTTAATTATCCTGATTGGTTAAGTAATTAACGGATTAATGCTTCACGAAAGGGCTTCTTCCATGTGCCTAACATAATAGGCAGTTAAGCAAAGACGTTTTACAGCCCGAGTATACATCGATTATCTGATACAGTATTCCAAGTGTTACAGATTTTCGGCGATATTTGTATGGGATCGCGCCTGTAATTTTTCATTGAAATATAAAGTGATTAAAACCACTGTGATATCAAAGACAGATAACTTATTTTCAAAATAAAATCATTGTATAAACTTTAACACAAGTATCAACATGATAAAATGAGACATCACCGGTGGATTTGTTTACGTATTGTCTAAACAACATCTAGTGAAGTCACCTCGGTTTATCGATTAGTTTGTACTTCTTCGTGTATTGTAAATGTAGTTTCCCCCATTTGATTTTCTCTCTGTTAAATGAAATTTAAAACATCTTCGATGTAAATAGGTAAATAGGCTACTCCATTATAATCCATTGAGAGTACTGAGTTGTTCCCCTTGTATAGCACAAAGACCAAACTAAGTGATAATTTTTTAACATTAAAAGGTGACTTCACTAGATGTAATTTAGCGACATTCGTAATTTAGCGACATTCATTTGTTTACAATGCCGCCATTTGCCCAACATACGAATTCGACATATTTCATTGGTCAGGTCAAAGTTGAACAAAGTGATGCTTTTGGAATGTAAGGTGGTTCTTCTCTTTTTATAGATAAGACAACCAGTTTAAACACCGCAAAAATTATGTTCACCGAGGAATATTATTTTGTGAAAATATAAGTTTATTTTTAATAAAAATAAACTATAAAAATTCTTTTAACGATATTTTCATAATTTACTTTCACATAAAATTTATATATGAAAAAAATTATAAACTTATTATAAACTGCTCACCTCTATTGTCATTATTTATTAAAAAGAGTTCAAATACTTAAAACATATAAATAAATATTTAAAATATTTATTATAATAAATAAATAAATAAATAAATAAAATTTTGAAACAATATCAGGGTGAGATCTTGCTCCTGAAAAGTATGAGCCAAAACTTAGCCAACTTTAACATTAAGGTGCCAGTTGATGACAAACTTAAGCAAATTATTAAAGATAGCACTTTTGCTTCAAATTTCAAGTGTGCCTTGTATAAGGGGTTTTTCCACCAAAAGCAGGATTTTATCAAAGTTTTTGACATCTTTTTCAAAGAGTACATTAAATTATCTCATGCATATTTCTGAAGATGGATCAGCATGTTGCAATGTCTATTGTGTAATACAAGATATAAAATGTTTGATTGCGACAGAACGACAGAAATTCCAATGTCGTTAATTGCGTTGTGCAAAAACTTCTCCCTGTTTTGAAAAACTTCTCTCTAACTTTGGCTGAGGGAGAAGTCACTTCTCCCTGTTTTAAAATCTAATTTGAGCCCTGATGTATTTCACTTGCATGTCATCTGATTACAGGAATATAAAAGTATGTGAATATTCTGAAATGACAAAAATTAACCGACCCAAAATTTCCGCTATCGAAGAAGTAACCAACCATTTCCAAAAGTTACCTTACTCTTGGACTGTTGGACACTGGCGTTTTTTGTAACACTTTTCTTCCTGCAGTTAAACAGCAACCAAAATGCCCTAAACTGTTGTTGGGATTATATGCTTTGCTCTCTCTCTCTCTCTCTCTCTCTCTCTCTCTCTCTCTCTCTCTCTCTCTCTCTCTCTCTCTATATATATATATATATACACATATATATAATGGAATGAAATAATTTTATGTTTTCTCTTAACGTAAATACTGATCATAATGACTGATGTGACATTTTTTCTGTGTTTTAATTCATTTTTCAATATGATTACTAAAATAGAACCTACTGCATATATACATCTTTATTAAATGTGTATTTACCATGAAAGAAAACTTGATTTTCAACTACACATGTTTTTTTTAGTATTCATGTATTTTAATTAAAGTGTAACCTTTTCTTAAATATTTATTTGATGTTTTATAAAAGATTTAAATGTCTGAAGATAGTAAATAAATTCTGTAATAAATCTATGTTGTGAAAAAAAAGACTTTAAATATTTAAAATGGGTGAGGATACAAAAGAAAGCCTTATCAGTTTGAATATCAAAATAATGTATTTTCGTTACAAAAATAAAATTGTTTACCATATGCCTGTATATTACAATGCCTCTCACTAACTACCAGTAGGTTTGATTCCTGTTGGGGCAGATCCTAGTGTGAGAAAGTTTGTCAGTTTCCTTGCCAAAAATTGCTGGTTTTCTTCAAGTATTTTAGCTTCTTCTATCATCCCAGAACTGACTGCTAGATATAAGTGAAAGACTGGACATAAAACACCATTACCCAACTCAACTATCTGATTAGATTTATTAGTGTGAATAAAAAAATTTGTTGGTTTTCAACTTATCTGTACAAAATTCACAAAGTGTACTATAGAATTAATGATGGAATTTTTCATGAATTTGTTTCATTTGTAATAGGGACCCTTGGCACTGACAGAGTGAACTAAAGTGCCAGCTTTGTAGATCACATGGCCACTCACTGTGTAAGTCTGAATCCCAGTCAGTGGCAGATCTTTGTTGAAAAAAATTTTCTGCTTCATTGGCACAAGTCTGTGTTTTTTCTCCAGGTACTCCAGTTTTCTCCATCATACAAAAACTGAGGGTCCCAATTAATATAAATGATGAGACAATTAAAAAAGGTCTGCTTTACATACATAACAAACTTGTATTTTAATGTATCATATATGATGGAGATAAACTCATCACAAATAGATAGAAATGATTATATAGAATGGAGTGGAGTGATGGAATTTTTCCCCCTAGTCAGGATTTTTTTTAAAATAAAGCTTTCAGTTTAGGGATGATGACGAAAACTAAAGTACCTGGAGTAAACACTGATCTTCAGCAAGTTAATCGACAAATTTCCCTTACACTAGATTATGTCATGAGTGGGAATTGAACTTGGGCAGTGAGAGGGTGCTGTGATCAGTAAGTGTGCATTGTATGCACTTTTTTAAACACTTGACCACTGATGTCACCTTCTATATTGTATTTTTAAAACATACCAATTAATATATGTATACACATAAGTCTTTGAATACTTTAATTTTTTATTCACAATTTTTTTTTTTTTTTGGATGATACCATAGGTTGAGCTCCTTCAGTTGGACCCTGACCTTTATTCAAGGTCACAATACAGTCACCCAGTACAGATCCAAATCAAGGAGGACTTCATTTAATGAAAATCAAACAGTTTAAAGGCTTGTTTCTTAATCAATAAAACTTCAAACATAAAGCTTTATTTTGTGATGTTTGAATTTTCTGTTACAGATTTACTTCATTTCAGAGTTATTGTTGCACATTTAGTTTTTTGTTTGCCCATTGTCATGATGATAGATCATTTAAATATTTTTACCTTTGTTTTTTTTTTTCCAGGTTATCAAAGAAACAGAAGAAAAAGAGAAAACAACAAAAAGTGACAAATAATGTAAGTGATATTTTAGTAAAATGATAATTATTATGACAGCATGTCAGCTTGTAGGAAATACAGAAGATGCTGAAGTTTATTATGACAAGTAAACTCTTCCTAACTAGGATCAGTCAGAGTGAGGTTAAAACCAAGGCAGATAGAAATACTTTATTGGGTCAATGAGAACAGAAAAAGGACAGAAGAACTTTGAATGATGAAAGATGCCTCTTTATTTTGTTAGGATTTGTGTCAAAAATCATTGACTTATCATTAGCTTAGCACATTTACCTTTAAATTTGTAGGTTATGGGTTCAAACCCCAGCTGGGTAATACATTTGTGAAACTGCTTCCTCGCCTGGTATTTCGCATTAAGGGCTCGGAATATCAACTGTTTTACTCGGTGCCAGGATAATGGACTGGGGGATTAGTATGTTTATCTGCAGCATACTGACTCTGTGTAAGCTAGCACCTTAACAAAAAGTTGTCCTGAATGCATGGTAGAACAAGGCAGACCATAAAACACACTCACACACCTCAAGCTTACAGGAACTTGTTCTTAGATAATCCTTAGGAGATAAATAAACTTGCTATCTTTGCTAATAGCTGAAAAGTTGCCTTAACTAATTGGAAACTTTTTGGTCTTTGGAGGCATTTTGCTCTAACAGGGTTCCATGATAAAATACGGTAAGTATATATAGTATATATGTAAATATACTAGTATATTTATTGTATTTTTATCATTTATATTATTAAACCTCCAATATACTGTGTGACACAACACACACACTCACACACACACTTTACTAAAACCAAAAAAAAAAAAAAAAAAAAAAAAAAAAAAAAAAAGCATTAATTGAACTATTAGGTAAATAACTTCACCAATGATAAGAATTAAGATAAAATTGAAGAAAAAAAAACTTAACCAATCGTTATAGATAGATTTTAAACACGATATCTGACTACCATTCCATATACATTGTATATGTACATAAATACCTATGATATAAGACAGGAGACAAGTACTTAAACTTTTTAGACAGTCATAAACATCTATAGTTAACTTCACAGACAGAACCTCTTGATTACAAATGTTTAACTTCATTGCGGGAGATAATTCTACTATGACCCCTTTTTCATAAATCCTTTTTTCAAAAGAAGCCATCCATATGAATTTTCTTATCACAGGTACAATAAACCATGCAGGCTAAATTATATAATTTTTTTTTATAAAGGCAAAATTTAAACCACAGTTCATTAAAAAGATATCGTATCAACAAAATAAGTCATTGATGTGCAGTAATTGTTTATAGTCTGCTAGCAGAGTAGTGAGGTAATGCTGTTTAACCACCAGTCAAGATTCTTTCTCTTATATCAGAACAGCCAGTTCTGAGATGGTGTGGGAAACCAGAGACCCAGAGAAAAATCATTGATCTTTAGCATTCAATCTGACAACTTTCTATCACTAAAATCTGCCGGAGTGGAATTTAAACCTAGACAATGAAAGGCACTTTGATCTGTAAGTGCACATTTGAAAGTACTCAGCCACTGAGGTCCCTTGTCAAAAGAAAAGTCTGAAAAAATATGTACAGAGAGATGCCCAGTAGGGTCTGTAATGATCAACCGGTTATATTCATTTTAATTAATACCTTATAAAAATTATGCCAAAACATTAACTGGTTCTTAAGAAGCAATCTAAGTCTAGCAATAACAGTGGCCATCTTGATTTTTTAACAGCCATGCCAGTTTTGTTTAATCTATACCACCCAGAAACCTTCCATACTAAATATAGTTTAACTTTCAAATTCTCTACTTTTTAAAGATTTTCAGATTTAGGCTAAAGATAAACTTTTTTTTTACCATATTGCAAAGAAAAAAAAAAAAAGAAAAAAAAAAAAAAAACATTGCACAAACAAAATTTGTTTTTAGAAAACCCCTTATTAAAAAACCAAAGTTCTATTTTCTGTGTTTAAATTTCAGCAAAATCAGTTAAAATGAAATCTTTAAGGGCTATAAATAGTAAAAGTGATCATCTGTGGTTTTTAAAAGCCATGCTGGTAACCATTTTTATAACCTCCCAATGACCTTCCATACAAAATTTCATTCCAGTTTGCTAAATGATTTAAGAAAAGAAAAATTAAAGAACATAAAGAGGCAATCATGTGCCATGCAAGGTTCACCTAATTAAGCTAATAGTTGTTGTTGTTATTGTAAAGTTGTTTTACATGGCATCAGCAAGATTTTATTGAAAGCAAAGTTATTTATCTCCTTGGATTAATATAACAACAAGTTCATGTATTTGTATGATGTGCAAGTTTGTATTATGGTCTGCTGTGTATTAGCACACACTGACATCATTATTCTGACACCAGTAAACCAGTTGATACTCTTTTCTCTTAATATTTAGTGCCCGTTGAGAAAGAATTGTTTTAGATTTTATAGTCTTATTTATGACCAGATTGGAGCCCAAACCCACAACCTCCTGCTCTTAAAATGGACACTGTCATAAATTTATAGTTTGAATCAAACATATTTAAAAACATGCATTGTGTTTTACTTTTTTCTTCCTTTTAAGGAAGAATGACCTATGTAACACACACACAATAAAATTTGTCTGTTCCATTGTTTGATTTACTCCCACGAATGTCATTAGTATTAAATGATTATGTGATTTATTTCAATGAATGTTGTCTCAACTAAAGGAACAGCTTATTGGCATTTCACAAACCACCCATATACAACTATAAAAATTTTAGCTTTAAGGGAAGGAATTAAGACATTATAAATTTTAAAAAAGTTTCTGAAATGTTACATATGTAATAAAAATTAATATCTGTGGTGATATGTATACACAGATCATCATGGACATCATGTATAACTTATGGCAAAATTTTAATACAGACACTAAAAATGCTATGGCTATCCTTATATATTATACATTAGTAGCTGGGTGTCATTTTACAAATTTTCACAGGTTCTACTCTATATGTAGACATACATTTCTCTGGTGTAGATTTCTTAACATTATCATTTTTTGTCGAGCCTGGCACTGCCAGGTGTTACTTTTCTGGTGTCGGCAGTGACGGCAGCGGCATGTCAAAACATGAAAGATTATGTTAAAGTAATGTATTTTCTACTTAATCAAAAACTACCGGTAATCAGGCAAGACATTTAAATCTGTGGGATTCTTGTTTTTCTTTCACATCCCTTCCTTTAGTATTTTGTGTCTTGTGTTAATATTGTAAGGTTTAAGTTTACAATAGTACAAGAATAATTTACCTCAGTTGTCAAATTTAATTTCAGCTATTTATGGAAAACATAAAAGCATTTGCAAGATGTGTGAAATTTATATATCATAAAACCTTTTACTAAATAGTCATGTTGGTAAATAAAAATACATTTTAAAGTACTTCTACTTTAAAATGTGTGCCACTGTAACTAACACCCAGTCATAAAAAGAATCCATAAAAAATCAATTCACCACCTATATAGGTTCAAAATAAAACTATTAAAGTTATGTTCAATGCAATGGTTTTGTTTTGTAGGTTCTAAAATTTAGGTCAAACTAGTTAGTAGAAACTAGAGGCTCATGGGCCTTAACACTCACCTGAGTAAATGTCAAAATTGTTTTCAAAGTGCAATAGACAATATATAAAGTAGAGAAACATTCCAAGTTTTCTCAAGTTAAGAACTGCCACAACAAAAAATCAGATATATCTAGTCACATTTCATTTTTAAGTACCTAATATGCATGTATGAACTGTAGTACAAAAAATTTTCAAAATCATAAACCTTTTCAGCATACTTATGCAGCTATGTCTTTGACCTTTGTACCTACATGTATGACCTTGAAACAAATCAAAATGATCGCCTTATCAATATCTACAATATTAGCAATTTAAGTCTTCTTGTGCAAATATGGCCTTGACATTTGAACCTATGATCTTGAACCATATATCAAAGTCATCATCATATAGATATCTACAATATTCTAATATACATGCCTATGCAAAAAGTCAATTGTTTTCAAGATAATTAACAACTTCAGTTTTATTACTCTGCTATGACCTTGACCTTCTTATCCTACATTAACCTTGACCTTTGAACATATGACCTTGAACCATGTATCAAAATGATCATTATGTTAATACCTACATTATTCTAATATACATGCCTATACAAAAAGTTTATAGTTTTGAAGATAATTAGCAATTAAGTTCTCTTATGCTGCTATGACCTTGACCTTTGAATGTATAACCTTGAACTATACATCAAAATGATCATCATGACAATACCTACAATATTCTGATATACATGCCTATACAAAAAGTTAATAGTTAAGATATATTGACAAATATATAATTTTTTAACAATTTTTCCCACTAAGAACCATGTCATTTCCCCATTTTGAGCCCCATGACTACCGTTATAAATGAAATAACTAAGGTATACTTCTTGTACATCATTTAGCAACAAATAGTCATAGCTTGTAAAGTCCCTGAAGGGATAAAAACATTAGGTGAAACTGTATCCTAGGATTTTTAGCTCACCTGAGCTTAAAGCTCAGATGAGCTTTTGCTTTCCATCTTCGTCCGTTGGGTTTCATCCATCATGTGTCGTTGGGTCGTGCGTAAACTTTTTACATTTTAATCTTCTCCCCCAAAACCACTGGGCCAAATTTAATGAAACTTTGTAACCATCATGCCTTGGTGAAGCCATTTCAGATTGCACAAATTAAGGAGTTTTGTCCCCTTGGGGCCCCACAAGGGGGGAAATAGTGAAAAACTTTAAAAATCTTTTCCTCTGAATCTACAGAGATATACCTTAGTTATTTCATTTATAACATCCTTTGGTCATCTATTTTCAGATTTGCACAAATGGTAGCCATGGGGCTCAAAATGGGGAAATTGTAAGGCACTGAGTGGGGAAATTGCTAAAAATTATATATTTGTTAATTTTTTGTATAGGCATTGGAATATTGTAGGTATTGACATGGTGATCATTTTGATATATAGATCAAGGTCATATGTTGAAAGGTCAAGGTCACAGCTGCAGAAAAAGACTTAAATTGCTAATTATCTTGAAAACTATTAACTTTTTGTATAGGCATGTATAGGATAATATTGTAGGTATTGACATGTCAATCCTTTTGATATATGGTTCAAGGTCATATGTTGAAAGGTCAAGGTCACAGCTGCAAAAAAAACATAAATTGCTAATTATTTTGAAAACTACTAACTTTTGTTTAGGCATGTAAATTAGAATATTGTAGGTATTCTGACAACGATAATTTTGATATATGGTACAAGGTCATATGTTGAAAGGTCAAGGTCACAGCTGCAAAAGAAGACTTAAATTACTTATTAACTTGAAAACTTTTAACTTTTTTGTATAGGCATGTATATAAGAATATTGTAGGTATTGAAATGACAATCATTTTGATATATGGTACAAGGTCATATGTTGAAAGGTCAAGGTCACAGCTGCATAAAAAGACTGAAATTGCTTATTATCTTTTAAAACTATTAACTTTTTGTATAGGCATGTATATTAGAATATTGTAGGTATTGCGACAACAATCATTTTGATATATGGTTCAAGGTCATATGATGAAAGGTTAAGGTCACAGCTGCAAAAGAAGACTTAAATTGCTAATTATCTTGAAAACTATTAACTTTTTGTACAGGCATGTATATTGGAATATTGTAGGCATTGCGACAAGAATTATATTGATATATGGTTCAAGGTTATATGTTCAAAGGTCAAGTTCATATCAACATAAGAATACTAAAATTATTAAATATCTTGAAAGCTATTTATTTCATGCATAGGCATGTATATTAGAATATTGTAGGTATTGACATGACAATCATATATGGTTCGAGGTCATATATGTTCAAGGGTCAAGGACATAGCTGCATAAGTATACTGAATTTGATAAATGATTTGGAAATTATTCATTACACTACAGTTACTTCATGCATATTATATAAGCTACTTATAAAAGAAATGTGAGTAGATATATTTCTGATTAAGTTTTGTGGGAGTTCTTAATTTGAGAAAACTTTTAAAGTTTCTGTACTTAATATATTGTCTATTGCTCTTGAGATCAATATTGGACATATCTTCAGGTGAGGGTTAAGACCCATGGGCCTCTTGTTTTCTATTTAAATATATATATATATATATCAGGGGTCCAGAAACGGTCATATTTGCCGGACATGTCCGACAAAAAATATTTTTGTCCGATGTGAAATATAGCTTGTTGGACATTTTCAGTTTAAAATAGAATTCAGTCAATCGGACACATAAATAAATATGTTTATCGGTCATTATTTTACTCAAGTATTCTTTGCTATCACCTGTCAGTCATTTTCAATAAATAATACAGATCTAATAATTAGGCTATCCAGAAGTTTTGATTTTTAGTTATTTTTTGTTGCCAGTATTTTTTTTTTTTTTTTTTTTTTTTTTTTAAGTCCATTTCTTTTTATGTTACTCCCTTTTTTTTTATAAGCCTAAGTGTGCTAGCTTGATTTTATGCTTACTTTATTTTTATTTTTTTTTTCCTCTTAAAATGTGTGTAATATGTTGCATGTTTACTTATACATTTTATGTCGTTATGTATTTTAATTAATTGTGTATATGCTACTCTCTTTTATTATAAGTCTTTGTGTGCTAGCTCAATTATGTGTTTACTTTATTTTTTCCTCTTAAAATGTGTGTTAATATGTTGCATGTTTTATTTTTATATTTTATGTCGATATGTAGTTTTAGTATTTGTGTATATGTTTACCTGTTTATTTTCAGTTTTACTTATGTTTTGTCGATTACAAGCTCTACTGAGCTTATGTTATTTTATTTGTAACGTATCGACGATAAATAAAGATTATCTTATCTTATCTTATCTTAATTAGGCTTTTGTTTATTAATCAGTTAAAATCCATGGTCTCAATCTGTTCCTTTTGTTTCATCGTCCGAATCATGATAAGTTGTTTATTAAGTAATCACATCGCTTGACTGACGGAAGCCATAAACACCTGTTAACTGAAGGTCATGGTCGTCGGACTATTTTAAAGAGGTTCCACGCGGGATGTTAAATAATAATACAATGCGCATAGTACGGTCTTGGCAAACTGTTTAGTTATAAATAAATAATTTTAAAAAGTCTAAATAAAATCAAAGAGGCCTCAAAATGAGGTTCAGTAAAGTTCGTGTAACTTCAGGAAAACGAAAATGCGCGATTGTCAATAAACAAAGATGGCCGTCAAACCATGTGTCGTCAACGCCGACAGTTCAAAATCAACACTAATGTGGACATACAAGTCTGACCATATATATTTAAATAACTTCGTGGTAGTAAAACCCTTTTTAAAAACTTCTATATTGATATTAAAAATCTTATTAAAATACATAGTCAGTTACAACGTTGTTTTTTTTTTTTTTTTTTTTTTTTTTGCTTTTCATTGCATCGTCGGTGGTACAGTTACAGTTGCTTTGAAAAAATGTCCGACACCTCAGTCAAAGTTTTCCTGAGCCCTGATATATATATATATATATATATATATATATATATATAAATATATAAGTATATCAAAGCTTCCTGTAAAGTCTAATACTTGGTAGTGGTCCCTTATTTGTAGAATTATGTCCCTTGATATCTATCAACAGGTTTGATATTTGATATTTTTTTTATTATTTATTCTACAAGGTGTTTTAAGAAGCTGCATCATACCTACTGTAGTCATTGTAATGTACATTTACTTGACCTACTGTAGTCATTGTAATGTACATTTACTTGACTTACTGCAGTCATTGTAATGTACATTTACTTGACTTACTGCAGTCATTGTAATGTACATTTACTTGACCTACTGCAGTCATTGTAATGTACATTTACTTGACCTACTGTAATCATTGTAATGTACATTTACTTGACCTACTGTAATCATTGTAATGTACATTTACTTGACTTACTGTAGTCATTGTAATGTACATTTACTTGACTTACTGCAGTCATTGTAATGTACATTTACTTGACCTACTGTAATCATTGTAAAGTACATTTACTTGACTTACTGCAGTCATTGTAATGTACATTTACTTGACTTACTGCAGTCATTGTAATGTACATTTACTTGACCTACTGTAGTCATTGTAATGTACATTTACTTGACCTACTGTAGTCATTGTAATGTACATTTACTTGACCTACTGTAGTCATTGTAATGTACATTTACTTGACTTACTGCAGTCATTGTAATGTACATTTACTTGACCTACTGTAGTCATTGTAATGTACATTTACTTGACCTACTGTAATCATTGTAATGTACATTTACTTGACTTACTGCAGTCATTGTAATGTACATTTACTTGACTTACTGCAGTCATTGTAATGTACATTTACTTGACCTACTGTAGTCATTGTAATGTACATTTACTTGACTTACTGCAGTCATTGTAATGTACATTTACTTGACCTACTGCAGTCATTGTAATGTACATTTACTTGACCTACTGTAATCATTGTAATGTACATTTACTTGACCTACTGTAGTCATTGTAATGTACATTTACTTGACTTACTGCAGTCATTGTAATGTACATTTACTTGACCTACTGTAGTCATTGTAATGTACATTTACTTGACCTACTGTAGTCATTGTAATTTACATTTACTTGACCTACTGTAATCATTGTAATGTACATTTACTTGACTTACTGCAGTCATTGTAATGTACATTTACTTGACTTACTGCAGTCATTGTAATGTACATTTACTTGACTTACTGTAGTCATTGTAATGTACATTTACTTGACTTACTGCAGTCATTGTAATGTACATTTACTTGACCTACTGCAGTCATTGTAATGTACATTTACTTGACCTACTGTAGTCATTGTAATGTACATTTACTTGACCTACTGTAATCATTGTAATGTACATTTACTTGACCTACTGTAGTCATTGTAATGTACATTTACTTGACTTACTGCAGTCATTGTAATGTACATTTACTTGACCTATTGTAGTCATTGTAATGTACATTTACTTGACTTACTGCAGTCATTGTAATGTACATTTACTTGACTTACTGCAGTCATTGTAATGTACATTTACTTGACCTACTGTAGTCATTGTAATGTACATTTACTTGACTTACTGCAGTCATTGTAATGTACATTTACTTGACCTACTGCAGTCATTGTAATGTACATTTACTTGACTTACTGCAGTCATTGTAATGTACATTTACTTGACCTACTGTAGTCATTGTAATGTACATTTACTTGACCTACTGTAGTCATTGTAATTTACATTTACTTGACCTACTGTAATCATTGTAATGTACATTTACTTGACTTACTGCAGTCATTGTAATGTACATTTACTTGACTTACTGCAGTCATTGTAATGTACATTTACTTGACCTACTGTAGTCATTGTAATGTACATTTACTTGACCTACTGTAGTCATTGTAATTTACATTCACTTGACCTACTGTAATCATTGTAATGTACATTTACTTGACTTACTGCAGTCATTGTAATGTACATTTACTTGACTTACTGCAGTCATTGTAATGTACATTTACTTGACTTACTGTAGTCATTGTAATGTACATTTACTTGACTTACTGCAGTCATTGTAATGTACATTTACTTGACCTACTGCAGTCATTGTAATGTACATTTACTTGACCTACTGTACTCATTGTAATGTACATTTACTTGACCTACTGTAATCATTGTAATGTACATTTACTTGACCTACTGTAGTCATTGTAATGTACATTTACTTGACTTACTGCAGTCATTGTAATGTACATTTACTTGACCTACTGTAGTCATTGTAATGTACATTTACTTGACCTACTGTAGTCATTGTAATGTACATTTACTTGACCTACTGTAGTCATTGTAATGTACATTTACTTGACCTACTGTAGTCATTGTAATGTACATTTACTTCAGATCAGAACCTTCTGCAGAGTCTGTTTCTCACTCAGATGCATTTGTCCATTGCTTGCAGAGTTTATCTTTTTGAAAATAATTAAGATAAGAATGTTTAGTGTTTGCCTGATTGTAAGTATTTTGTACATTTTATTTGCAGGATGATGAGGATGAGGGTGATGACACATTAGGTGAAATAAACAACACTTTGTCTTCTTTCTCAATTAATGAAGATGTCACCGATAAATCACAAAGGTTAGTCAATCATTTAAAACTTGATCAGACAAAAATGAGAATTTTTGGTGTTTGTTTCATAACTATGTATTACTAAAATTTCAAGAGTTTCAAAACCTTGATATGATAGTTCTAAGGTTGACACCAAGTTGAAACTTTAAATTTTATATTTTTTTAAGATAATACATATAATCAAACAAAAATTACATCTTATCTTTTTTTTTTCAACAATTGAGGGACTGTATATTGTATTTTTGTAGCAAAAAGAAGAAAGACAGAAAGAAAACTTCATCAGAAGACGTCCAAGTAAGTTTCTTATTCTCACAAGATAGACTCAGGGATAAAATATTAACTATGTAACTCCTAAGTGTCAAGGTTATTACACAGATTTAATTCTAAGTGTCAAGGTTATTACACATTTAATTCTAAGTGTCAGGGTTATTACACAGATTTAATTCTAAGTGTCAAGGTTATTACACAGATTTAATTCTAAGTGTCAGGGTTATTACACAGATTTAATTCTAAGTGTCAAGGTTATTACACAGATTTAATTCTAAGTGTCAGGGTTATTACACAGATTTAATTCTAAGTGTCAAGGTAATTACACAGATTTAATTCTAAGTGTCAAGGTTATTACAGAGATTTAATTCTAATTGTCAAGGTCATTATACACATTTAATTCTAAGTGTCAGTGTTATTACACAGATTTAATTCTAAGTGTCAAGGTTATTACAGAGATTTAATTCTAAGTGTCAAGGTTATTACACAGATTTAATTCTAAGTGTCAAGGTTATTACACAGATTTAATTCTAAGTGTCAAGGTTATTACACAGATTTAATTCTAAGTGTCAGGGTTATTACACAGATTTAATTCTAAGTGTCAAGGTTATTACACAGATTTAATTCTAAGTGTCAGGGTTATTACACAGATTTAATTCTAAGTGTCAAGGTTATTACACAGATTTAATTCTAAGTGTCAAGGTTATTACACAGATTTAATTCTAAGTGTCAGGGTTATTACACAGATTTAATTCTAAGTGTCAGGGTTATTACACAGATTTAATTCTAAGTGTCAGGGTTATTACACAGATTTAATTCTAAGTGTCAAGGTAATTACACAGATTTAATTCTAAGTGTCAAGGTTATTACAGAGATTTAATTCTAATTGTCAAGGTCATTATACACATTTAATTCTAAGTGTCAGTGTTATTACACAGATTTAATTCTAAGTGTCAAGGTTATTACAGAGATTTAATTCTAAGTGTCAAGGTTATTACACAGATTTAATTCTAAGTGTCAAGGTTATTACACAGATTTAATTCTAAGTGTCAGGGTTATTACACAGATTTAATTCTAAGTGTCAGGGTTATTACACAGATTTAATTCTAAGTGTCAAGGTTATTACACAGATTTAATTCTAAGTGTCAGGGTTATTACACAGATTTAATTCTAAGTGTCAAGGTTATTACACAGATTTAATTCTAAGTGTCAGGGTTATTACACAGATTTAATTCTTAGTGTCAAGGTTATTACACAGATTTAATTCTAAGTGTCAGGGTTATTACACAGATTTAATTCTAAGTGTCAAGGTTATTACACAGATTTAATTCTAAGTGTCAAGGTTATTACACAGATTTAATTCTAAGTGTCAAGGTTATTACACAGATTTAATTCTAAGTGTCAAGGTTATTACACAGATTTAATTCTAAGTGTCAAGGTCATTTCACAGATTTAATGATTTTATGTGTCATGATTTGTAGTTTGACATAAATGCAAATTAATTTTTCCTATATCTTCAATCATTATTAAGTTTTAAACATGTTAAAATGGAACTTTAAAAATCAGTTGAATTTTAACATTTTTTATGGACATGTAAGTGAGCTTTGATGTTTTTTGACAGTTCTTAAAAATTAAAAATTTAGCTTTAAAAATAAACAGTTATCAAATTTGAAAAAAAATTGAACAGAAGGAGACAAACATGTTTATTACTTGTACATTAAGGATAGCATACAGTGTGCAGGTGATTGTCCAGAAAATGTAGAGGATGAAGCAACACCACAAGAAATAAATAGTCCCTGTAATGATCAGGCAATCTGTGATGAAAAAGAGGAAGACAAATCAAATGAAGGAAATAAAGAGACACAGTCAGCTGTAGCAGACACACAAAAGAAACAACAAAATGTCAGTAAAGAACCCAAAAAGGTAAGTGTGCTTTACCACCCCCCTCTCTCTCTCTCTCTCTCTCTCTCTCTCTCTCTCTCTCTCTCTCTCTCTCTCTCTCTCTCTCTCTCTCTCTTTCTCTTTTTCATTTTTAGCTCAACTGACCAAAAGGTCATGTGGGGTTATGGCATGGCACAGCATGTGTATGTGCTCGCATGCATGTGTCGTTAACATCTATTTTCGACTTCGCCTCCAAAACTGATGGACAGATTTCAGTGATACTTGGTCAGAAGCATATATAGGCTGGTGCAATTCAGATTTGTTCATGGCGTTGCCATGGCTACCAAAACTAGGTCAAGGTGACCAAGGGGTCGAAAAATCTTAAAAAATCTTCTTCTCAAAAAGAGATGATGGGAGAAAAATCTGATGTGATATTTGGCTTCTCTAGGGTCTTAAGCTTATATGTTGTTCATTTCGTGAAATTTGGCCCAAAATGGGTTTCGTGTTTTTGCTTTTAATCTTAAAAATTTTGTAAAATGGCTTCAAATTGTTATAACTTGACTATGTGAACAGATATTGATATGAGGTTTTCAGTTATGACTTTTTCTTGAAATGACCTTTAAAATAGGGTCAAGGTCACAAACTAAGGTCATGACCTAATTTGTGATTTATGCAGTTTTAGGCAATTTTCTTGCATAAAACTAAGAGAGAAATGAATTCAAACCAATTATAAAATGTTCAGTATTACAAAATTTAACAAAATACCAAGTTTTTAACTATATGATAATCCATGTAGGAGTTTTTGTCCCTGAAATGTTATTTTTGGCTTATAAATACTAAAAATGTGCATTAGCTTGAAAACTACTATAATTTTTGTATAGGCATGTATATAAGAATATTGTAAGTATTTTTGATATATGGTTCAAGGTCATATGTTCAAGGTCAAGGTCATAGCTGCATAAGTGTACTGAAATTGTTAATTATCTTGGAAAGTATTATCTTTTTGTATAGGCATGTATATTAGAATAGTGTAGGTATTGATATAACAATCATTCTGATAAATGATTCAAGGTCATATGTTCAAAGGTCAGGGTCATAGCTGCATAAGTGTACTGAAATTGTTAAATATCCCGAAAACTGTGAACTTTTTGTACAATCATGTATATTAGAATATTGTAAGTATTGATAAGACAATTATTTTGATATATGGTTCAAGGTCATAGGTTGCAAGGTCAAGGTCATAGCTGCATAATGTACTGAAATTCTTAATTATCTTGAAAACTATTATCTTTTGGTATAGGCATGTATATTAAAATATTGTAGGTATTTATATTACGACCATTTTGATATAAGGTTCAGGTTCATATGTTCAAAGGTCAAAATCATGGCTGCATAACCATATGGTTAATGATTTGGAAATTATTCATTGTTCTATAGTTAAATCATGCATATGAGCTATTTATAAATGAAATATGACTAGACATTTCTGATTAATTATTGCAGGATTTCCAAACTTGAGGAATTTTGTGAAGTTTTTGTAATTAAGTTCTTTGTAAGTTTTTGGACATTTCTTTAGGAGAGTGTTAAGGCTCTCTTGTTTACCTGTACTTTAAATTTCAGTTTTCTACCTTTGAAATAATTTTTTTTATGAATTTTTAGCTGAAAATGTTAAAAAATTATGTTTTTTTTTCCCACCAAAAATTTGAATCTTCAGCTAAAGCGGATGACTTTTCAAAATAATTGAAAAAATCTTAACTATGTCACATTTTATCTTACTCTGTGTCTTACTTTTCAATTTGTTCACTTTTAGCCCTTTTATTAAAAAAAACTCAAACTTTTATTTCAGATATGGAAGTGCAATGTTTGTAGTGAAGAATTTCACTCAAGGAATAAAATGTTTGATCATATAAAGAAAGAAGGACATGCACTTAGAGTGGAAAATAAAACAGAAAATATTGATGTAGGAGGAAGTGGGAAAGGAGGAAAGAAAAACAAGAAAAAGTCAAAAAGATGATATTGTACTAGATACAAGTGTTTAAAAAAAATTGAATTTTTAAAAAATGATAAAGATAATAAAAAACTAAATATTTATTTTTGAATTTTATCTTGGTATGTTATTTGTAAAATTGATAGTTTTAGATTTTTGTAAAGTTACTCATTCTTAGTATATTTACAACATCTACATTCACATATCAATAATGCCATTACTGTTGGACTCACTGTGTTTTTGACAGTGAATTGTGCAAATTTTAATAAAAATCCAATAAACTTGAATAAAGTTTGGTATTTGGACTAACTTGAGTCTAGTCCTAATTGAAAATTGCTATTGTCTTCCACTATTACCATTAAAAGGAAGTTTTTGCTTCTGTGTGGATTTTATATGTCAGAAATTGAAATGTTTACACTGGAAGGGATTTTTTTGGTCATGCATTACTTCTGTGTGGATTTTATATGTCAGAAATTGAAATGTTTACACTGGAAGGGATTTTTTTTGGTCATGCATTACTTCTGTGTGGATTTTATATGTCAGAAATTGAAATGTTTACACTGGAAGGGATGTTTTTGGTCATGCATTACTTCTATGTGGATTTTATATGTCGAGATTGAAATGTTTACACTGGAAGGGATTTTTTTGGTCATGCAATACATTTTATATGCAAAACAATCCACCATTTGTCATGTTTTTCAACATGTTCAATTCCTGTAGTGGCAACCTTTTACAATATGCAGAAATATGCCTTGGTAATTGTGAATTTGCATAGCAATTTTCAGTTAAGATTAGACTCAAGTAAGTGAAAAATTCCAAACTCAAGTTAATTAGAATTTTTGATAAAAATTAAACAATTCAATGTCAAAAATACATTAACACTAACAGTACATTAATTTTACATTTTACTCGGTAATATACTATCAATGTCAACTTACTACTTGTACTTATTTGATACTATTTCTGACTTGTCAGTAGTAGATTGGCAGTTTCGTGAAAGATTATTTTCTAATTTGTTCATTAAACTGCCAACTAACAAAACTTGAAATAAAAGTCACAAAAAATACTCCAACTCTTATGCCAAAGTTAAGTGAATGATGTTCTTCAACCTGTATAAGCAATAATGATTTTCTTCTTGAGTGATTCTGGGATTTGGCAGCAGATTCAAGTGTCACTGGAACACTGCTTAACAAAACATTATGTTGAGACTACATGCAACAGAAAAGTAGATGCAGCAACAGGTGTATCATAAAATGATATCTAGTGATGTACAAGTGGACCCATAGTAACCATACATACGACAAAATGATATCTAGAGATGTACAAGTGGACCCATAGTAACCATACATATGACAAAATGATATCTAGAGATGTACAAGTGGACCCATAGTAACCATACATACGACAAAATGATATCTAGAGATGTACAAGTGCACCCACAGTAACCATACATATGACAAATGATGTCTAGTGATGTACAAGTGAACCTATTGTAACCATACATGTGACAAATGATGTCTAGTGATGTACAAGTGGACCCATTGGAACCATACATATGACAAAATGATATCTAGTGATGTACAAGTGGACCCATAGGAAGCATACATATGACAAAATGATATCTAGTGATGTACAAGTGGACCCATAGTAACCAAACATATGACAAATGATATCTAGTGACTAAAGGTAACTAACATTGATTGACAGATGAATGATTTGTCTACTCAAATATTTACATTAGACCCCTTCCATTTTTAAAACAAGACCACGTAAACTTGCAAACTATTGCATTCAAATATTTGTAAGACAAATCATTCACATTAATTGATCAATGTTTGTTAGTTTTTCAACATTAATAAGTTTTTATATGTTAAGTATTAGGTTGTCTGCGGCATACTGTCTGGGTGTGCTAGCACCTTAATGTAAGCCCCAAGTACACAAGTAAAAGGCGGGCAATGATATACACAGTCGCTCATCTCACTTGTTGATCATTGCAAGGTAATAATTTTTAATCTTGAGACATTTTATCACTTAAAGAAAAGAATAATAACCAGATTTAAATTTTATTGTTTTATTATGTAATTATTGTAAATTAACAAAAAAGCAGATTTTTTAGACTTTATAAAAAACTTTTTTTCTCTAGTTACTAGTTATAAACATGTAGTCAAAAGCTGTGTTTATAAACCAAACTAATAGTAAACCAAAAAGCATTCATTACTGACGATATATACTTGTTCAAGCTATCCTTTTGGACAAACCATATTTGCTGTGTTTATAAACTAAACCCATAGTTAACCAAAAACCTTACATAACTGGCAATATATACACATATCTTTTTTGGACAAACCATATTTGCTGTGTTTATAAACCAAACCCATAGTTAACCAAAAACCTTACATAACTGACAATATATACACATATCTTTTTTTGAAAAACTATATTTGTTGTGTTTATAAACCAAACCCATAGTTAACCCCAAAAACTTACATAACTGACTGTATATACATGTTTTAGCTAATTATTCAGACAAACCATATTTGCTATTTATAAACCAAACCAATAGTATACTTTAAACCTTACATAACTGACATCATAAACATGTTCAAGTTATCTATTTGACAAACCATATTTGCTGTTTATAAAACAAACCCATAATAAACCAAAAATTGTATATAACTGACTACATATACATGTTCAAGCTATCATTTTTGGACAAACCATCCAAACCCAAAATAAACCAAAAAATCGTACATAACTGACTAAATAAACATGTTCAAGCTATCCTTTTTGAACAAACCATATTTGCTGTGTTTATAAACCAAACCCATAGTTAACCAAAAAGCATACATAACTGACAATATATACACATATCTTTTTTGGACAAACCATATTTGCTGTGTTTATAAACCAAACCCATAGTTAACCAAAAACCTTACATAACTGACAATATATACACATATCTTTTTTGGACAAACCATATTTGCTGTGTTTATAAACCAAACCCATGGTTAACCCCAAAAACTTACATAACTGACTACATTTACATGTTTAAGCTAATTATTTGGACAAACCAATTTGCTTTTTATAAACCAAACCAATAGTATACTTTAAACCTTACATAACTGACATCATAAACATGTTCAAGCTATCTATTTGACAAACCATATTTTCTGTTTATAAAACAAACCCATAGTAAACCAAAAATCTTACATAACAGACTACATATACATGTTCAAGCTATCTTTTTTGGACAAACCATATTTACTGTGTTTATTAACCAAGCTCATAGTAAACCACCAATCTTGCATAACTGACTACATATACATGTTTAAGCTGTCTTTCTGGACAAACCATATATTTGGTCCTTCAACCCATGTATAAATTTGAATTCTAGTTTCATCCGAAAAACCTTCAGTTTTAAAGAAAGTATGTGTATACAGGGTCTGTTGTATATTATCTTAAAAAGATTGAGCAACTCCTGTTTTAAACGAGATTTTTAAATGCAAAGGCATGAAAAGAGCAACGGGTGAATTAAAAAAAAGAGGTAAATGTTTTACATGTGTAGTTAACATCATTGATTAATGTCAGTGTGACACAGGTAAATCATATACTCAAAGTATTAGTGAACCAGGAAGTCTTATATTTATTGCGATTTAATGAAAGAACATAATCAATAGATAATTCGTGACAATATTTGCTTATCTTGATTGATATTAAAAATTTTATCAATTCATAATACAAAATTTTAGAAACATACTATTATATATATTATTATGACTATTTAGTAACGAAGTTTTTGCGATTTTGATTATTTCTTAAAAGGGAACGCCTTAATTGAAGATATATATATATACTTCTCCTTTGCGGGAACTGGACGATGACGCCGATGTCAGGGGTATGACAAAAAGGTTTTTTGCAACTTTTGTGCAGGTGAACTAAAATTGAACTTGGAGAATACTTTATATGCAAAGTTAGAATATTGTTCACAGATCACTTTTATTCAGCAGATTGAATAAAGACTCAGTTGATCTTGCAAAGCTCGTGACAATTCGATATGTGATACGTTCAAACCTGCCTTAAAGGTCGTCTCTCTACAAGGGTCACCCGCTTATAAAGGCCAATAAAATTCCATCCTAGTTGATATTTATTCATACTATTTGAACTTGTATATAAAGGTCACCTGTCCATTAAGGCCATGTTTACTGATTTTCATGGGTGGCCTTTATGGACAGGTTTGACTGTATTTGATAAAACAAGAACTTCTCAAAAATATTTTACTAAATAACAATTATTAGAAATCGATTTGATTAATGGTGTTTTACGTCTCAGTCAAAATTTCTTTACTTATTTCGAATGGCGGTGGAAACAAAAATGCCTAGAGAAAACCGCCATCCTTTAGCAAGCAGATTGACAAACTTTCTCACTACCTGAGTGAGGTTCGAACCTAGGAAGTGAGCTTTAGACCACTTGGCCACTAAATCTCGGACAAAGATTTGGAAACCTAAAAACATTAAATATGAGCTAGAAAAACCATGACGTATTCCCGATTGTTAGCTGAATATTTAGAAATAACATATTTCAGGTATTCTGGGGTCTCTTAAAGGTCAAATAAATAAACTGTAACCGTTATTTTATTTCTCAAATGTTTTATTACATATTTAAATATATATATACATATTTAAAATTGTTATCAGCTTAACAACAAATATTTGTTTTATAAATTATTTGATAAGAAACATTTAATAGAATCACGTTACTACATAATATTAGCACAAAACAACGTACATAAAGGCTAGTTATAAAAACTATAAATGTTCTAGTGTCAAATTATATAAATCCCGGTAGTTCACTTAACAAACCAATCACAATAAAAACAACTCATTTAAATTAGGACACAAGTATATATATATATATATATATATATATATATATATATATATATATATATATATATATATATATATATGCCAGGATATATGCTGCATCAAACATAAAAATGCAAATTGTTCAGATTTTAACATATGCATTATTATTTTAGCACGTGATTTGTGACTGATATCTTGGGTACCTTATGTAAAAATATATAAACAAACAAATGGATTCATAAAGAAACAATGTCCCAGATAATTTCATTTTAGGATAGCAAGAGCTAT
Organism: Tegillarca granosa; assembly: GCA_029721355.1. Lineage (NCBI taxonomy): Eukaryota > Metazoa > Mollusca > Bivalvia > Arcoida > Arcidae > Tegillarca > Tegillarca granosa. The sequence continues at coordinate 30,071,597 of CM056598.1, read as the reverse complement.
CAATAACACTCTTAAACATAACGCACCACACAAAATACACAAACCCTACCACTAAAGACCGACCTAGTATATTTATACATGTATATTGAAAAATATAATCTCATCTTGACTATATATATATATATATCGTGTGTGGGTGGGGAGTCTTGAGATTTTATTTTTTCAATATTTTGAATATGCCAAGTTGCTTTATTGTGATGCGGTTCTATATATAGCAAATAACGATTATTTTTCTTGTACTAGAAGATCACAAAATTCAGCTTGTCCTATGACCAGAATTCAATGTATTTTATTGGACATCAATGTCTTATTGTCAACAAAGTTTTTTTTTTTTTTACTATAACACTCTTTGAATAAAGCACAATCATTATAATATAAAGTTATAAATCAATTGATGGATACCAGAAATCAGCAGTGTTTATTCCACAAGTTGTCATACCTGTTGTTGTCTCTATCTCTTTCTACAATAGAAACCTCGCTTGAATTAGCTTTGATATTAACTTTGCTGTTATATTTCACTATATATTTTCCGGCATCAGTGTCATTTGTTGTTTGTATACTTTCTATACTATCTTTTCTATTTTCTTTTGATTTTATATATTTATTATAACTCTGTTGAGCCGATTCATTCTGTCTCGGCATTCCAGATGTGTTACTTCTGCTCAGAGAACTCTCATTTATTTCTGACATTTTGGATAAATCAGAATCATCCGTTTTGTAGTTTCTTATTGCTCTGAGCGAGTCTGTTTCCCTGAGTAACCCATCCAGTCTTTTTGGGGTCTTGTAACTGATGCTTGCATTCCTGTCTTTTTCATTGTTTTCCATTCTTTCTTTGTTATCTATCAAATTTTCACTTTCTTCGTTTTCTTCGTTAATCTTTGCTTGAAACTTTGTATTCAACATTTTATAACTTTTTGGTCTGATATTACTTCTTCCTGTTTCAATGGAGTCACATCCGTTTCCTGATTTAGCAGACGGTACTCTCGGGAGTAGTTTATTTCCTTCCGGTGATTTATTAATGTAATAGTTGTCTGTGTCTTTGAATACAATAAAAACAACGAGTGGACGAACTAAAAAATGGCCTATACCTGCTCCAACAGCAACTGATACCAACATCCAAATGTTGTAGGTCATCACGCAGAGCATAAGGACATATCCTATTGTCACCTGAAGCATGTGCAAAAAGGTCTTATGGGTATGTTGAAAAATCTTCGATGACTTTTTCACAGTACTGGACCTAAAAGTAAAAATGTATGTAATTAAAAAATAAACCAACAAAAAATACTATTGTAATACAGCGTATCAATACAAAATTATGTAACAGTCCCCTCCCAAAAATTATTTAATGTAAAATAAACGCACTGTGAATGAAAAAGAGTAGTTTGGAATATGGGCATTTTTAAGTTGCTTTATGTAATAAAACCCCTATTTTAAACGTCTTTTCTTTATCATAAGGGTTAGGAAAGGAAATAACCGTTAAGTAGCAAAACGGCAGTGAAGGAACACTTAAAGAGCCATTAACCGAACATAGCAATTCAATTGAAGTCCACTGAACGAACATCGCAATTTAATTGAAAGTCCACTGAACGATTATCACAATTGATTTGAAAAGCCAAACTTCACTTTCCAGTAGCTTTCTGTGCTAAAACCATAATTAAACTTCTTTACTTGTATCAGCAGCGTTAGGGAAGGAAAACATTGTTTTAATAGCAACAAAATACAGGAACATAGCATTTTACTTGAGAATTCACATTATACTTGTGACTAATCAATCAGTATAGTGCATAATACTAATCTAATGCTCTGGAGAGCATATGTGCTTCAAGGAAGGTAAAAACCAATGCAGTTTGTAACAGGCAATCAGACAATATATCACAAATATTTGTCTCCTTTATCTATTAATATTTCCAAGAGAACAAGCAGGCGTTTGAAATGCTAAAAGGCCTTTTATTCAAAAGCTCATTTACACCTTATGGTTCCAAAAATTGGCAGATGACAAATCATATGTCATTGGCTAAGAAACGTTTGACCTACCTCATTCTTTCCTTGTTTACAGTCTGTCGTACAAGGCCGTAATAACTTACACCTTCATAAAACATTGCAATAACAACTGATGCCAAGAGTGCCGATATTAACCCTGAAAGATATAAAATGCAGAGTCGAATAAATTTTATCACATTTTCACGAATACTAAATAATCAGAAATATGGGTATGTTTTTGTTTGGGTTCCACAAGCTGTAAATTTTGATTGTCTGTTTACTAAATTTAATATTAAGTCATTTGAACAATCTGGTCCAAAGCCTTTATTGACAAGGTTTCGTCATGAAACAACGACATTACAGTTTATTATATAACACGGCCTATTGTACACAGTCATTTATATCTTGAAGTTTTATTAATGCTTCAATATTGTTAACTGCCAGTCCGTCCTAAGGTGTTAAAATAACCTGATTGAGATTGTAGGATGCTATGTAAGAAAGGGTTTCCAATAAATTCCACAAATCGTTAAAACAAGATAACAAGATCTGAAAGGAAGGGTTGCCTTTCTTATGAATGCATAATTGCATTGTTGTAAAGGCTTAATGATGCACTCTGATAAAAAGGGGATGTGCTATGCTATACGGCGTTTCTTTTAGAATCACCACTGTATTACTTAATGGTTAACCCCATGATGCGATCATTTATTCTCTCTCTCTCTCTCTCTCCTCTCTCTCTCTCTCTCTCTCTCTCTCTCTCTCTCTCTCTCTCTCTCTCTCTCTCTCTCATATTAGCACTCACCTGTTAGATTACCAGTACTCCAATCCTTGAACAAAAACGCAGTGTTGGTTCTGGCTGAAAGCCACTGTAAAAACAAACAAAAATACATTATAAATTGGCCGCAGTTTATATGCAGCGGTGTGATGTGTATAATCTCATAATTTTTAAACCCCCCCCCTCCCCCCGACAAAAATGGAATAAATAAGACTAATAGAAGTTTTTCAAATATTGCACATTACAGAATTCTGAATACATTTATCTTTAATGATGCTGCTGCTGCTGTGATGATGATGATGATGATGATGATGATGATTAAATATTCTGCATTTGATCGCAAATTGTAAAAAAAACATGAGTGTAATATCGTGGAATACTAGTAATTTATTTCTAGTTCATCAAAAAACTAAATAACGCGTTATTCATCACAAACGGGAATTTAACTGATACCGTCTGTCATCAAGCAAAAGTAATGTACCAGGATAATGTGACTTGGGTAGTGGTTTGCTTGTTTGTGGTATAATGACTCCGTGAGCTACCACCTGAACAAAGAGTTCGTCCTTAGTGCGTGGTGCTAGTACAAAGTAGATCTTAATACAAACTCGCATACGAACTAGTTCTTAGATAATTTTAAGATTAATAAACACGTTGAAAGTAGCTGTAAAAACTGCTGATGTGACGTTAACAACAAGCAACTAATCAACTAACCAGAATCTTTTAATTTTAATATCAGAAATACCTTAATACCTTAATTTTGATATTCAATATTAAAATATATTTAAAATATAAAAAAAATAAATTAAAAAAAAACCGAAAAAAAACCCAAACAAAATAAAAGTATATGTCAAGTTTAGGCCTATATACGCCCAAACCTAAGAGTGGAAGTTGTTAAAATTGATGGGTGTGCAATATTTAGGGTGAAATCGAGGTTGTGCAAATACGCCAAAATCCTGAAATGGAGTAATTATAGACATGTCGAATAAAAAATGGTTAATTTTAGTACTATGTAAACTAAAATCGGTGTATGGTTAACTATTCAACGATTTACCACATGACAGTTTAGTAAAACGTTTAAAATTAAATAGAACATTTCGGTTTTAAATATTAAAATGAATTTTATTTTATCATGATAAAACCTTTAAATTTTGAATGTTATGTAATCGTGTTTAATTCAAATATTAAATAAAAATGATTTCAAATTATATAATTTTACATATTTAAAAACGTATGCAGCTTATATTCATTGAAGGTTTTTTCCTAACGTCTGTATTGAGATTTAATCAACCCTTGCAATGGACCCAATGAGAGTTTGTGTATTTTGTAAGAAATAAATAATT
>CM056598.1:29753969-30067405 GCA_029721355.1 Tegillarca granosa | reverse complement strand
ATACTGTGTTGTAAAGTATCCTGTGTTAAATGTGAAGTTTACTGTGTTTGGTTGAATGTAAAGTATACTGTGTTTGATTGAATGTGAAGTCTACTCTGTTTGATTGAATGTGAAGTATACTCTGTTTGGTTGAATTTGAAGTATACTCTGGTTGAATGTGAAGTACACTCTGTTAGCTTAAACAAAAAGTATACTGTGTTTGGTTGAATGTGTAGTTTACTGTGTTTGATTGAATGTAAAGTATACTGTGTTTGATTGAATGTAAAGTATACTGTGATTGGTCAAATGTGAAGTATATTGTGTTTGATTGTTTGTGAAGTATTCTGTGTTTGATTGAATGTAAAGTATACTGTGTTTGATTGTTTGTGAAGTATACTGTGTTTGATTGAATGTGAAGTATACTGTGTTTGATTGAATGTAAAGTATACTGTGTACTGTTGAATGTAAAGTATACTGTGTTTGATTGTTTGTGAAGTATACTGTGTTTGATTGAATGTAAAGTATACTGTGTTTGATGAATGTGAAGTATACTGTGTTTGATTGAATGTAAAGTATACTGTCTTTGATTCAATGTAAAGTATACTGTGTTTGATTGAATGTGAAGTATACTCTGTTTGATTGAATGTAAAATTTACTCTGTTTGGTTGAATTTGAAATATACTCTGGTTGAATGTAAAGTACACTCTGTTAGCTTAAACAAAAAGAATAATGTGTTTGGTTGAATGTGTAGTATACTGTGTTTGATTGAATGTAAAGTATACTGTGTTTGATTGAATGTAAAGTATACTGTGTACTGTTGAATGTAAAGTATACTGTGTTTGATTGAATGTAAAGTATACTGTGTACTGTTGAATGTAAAGTATACTGTGTTTGATTGCTTGTGAAGTATACTGTGTTTGATTGAATGTAAAGTATACTGTGTTTAATTGTTTGTGAAGTATACTGTGTACTGTTGAATGTAAAGTATACTGTGTTTGATTGAATGTGAAGTATACTGTGTTTGGTTGAATATGTAGTATACTGTGTATGGTTGAATGTAAAGTATACTGTGTTTGATTGAATGTAAAGTATACTGTGTTTGATTGAATGTAAGGTATACCGTGTATGGTTGAATGTGTAGTATAGTGTGTATGGTTGAATGTATAGTATACTGTGTTTGATTGAATGTGTAGTATAACTGTGTTTGATTGAAAGTAAAGTATACTGTGTTTGATTGAATGTAAAGTATACTGTGTTTGATTAAATGTGAAGTTTACTGTGTTTGGTTGAATGTAAAGTATACTGTGTTTGATTTAATGTGAAGTATACTCTGTTTGATTGAATGTGAAGTATACTCTGTTTGGTTGAATGTGAAGTATACTCTGGTTGAATGTGAAGTACTGTGTTTGATTGAATGTAAGGTATACTGTGTTTGATTAAATATGAAGTATACTGTGTTTTGTTGAATGTAAAGTTTACTGTGTTTGATTGAAAAAGAAGTATACTGTGTTTGATTGAATGTAAAGTATACTGTGTTTGATTGAATGTCAAGGATATTGTGTTGGTTGAATGTATAGTATACTTTGTTTGATAGAATGTTTAGTATGCTGTGTTTGATTGAATGTGAAGTATACTGTGTTTGGTGAATGTGTAGTTTACTGTGTTGGTTGAATGTATAGTATACTGTGTTTGATAGAATGTTAAGTATGCTGTGTTTGATTGAATGTGAAGTATACTGTGTTTGGTGAATGTGAAGTATACTGTGTATGGTTGAATGTATAGTATACTGTGTTTGATTGAATGTTAAGTATACTGTGTTTGATTGAATGTGAAGTATACTGTGTTTGGTTGAATGTGTAGTATAATGTTTATGGTTGAATGTAAAGTATACTGTGTTTGATTGTTTGTGAAGTATACTGTGTTTGATTGAATGTTAAGTATACTGTGTTTTATTGAATGTGAAGTATATTGTGTTGGTTGAATGTATAGTATACTGTATTGATAGAATGTTAAGTATGCTGTGTTTGATTGAATGTGAAGTATACTGTGTTTGGTGAATGTGTAGTATACTGTGTATGGTTGAATATGAAGTATATTCAGTTTGATTAAATGTGATGTATACTCTGTTTGATTGAATGTGAAGTATACTCTGTTTGGTTGAATGTGAAGTATACTCTGGTTGAATGTGAAGTACACTCTGTTAGCTTGAACGAAAATATACTGTGTTTGGTTGAATGTGTAGTATACTGTATATGGTTAAATGTATAGTATACTGTGTTTGATTGAATGTGAAGTATACTGTGTTTGATTGAATGTAAAGTATACTGTGTTTGAATGAATGTGAAGTATACTGTGTTTGGTTGAATGTGTAGGATACTGTGTATGGTTGAATGTAAAGTATACTGTTTTTGATTGAATGTGAAGTATACTGTGTTTGATTGAATGTAAAGTATACTGTTTTTTGATTGAATGTAAAGTATACTGTGTTTGATTGAATGTGAAGTATACTCTGTTTGGTTGAATATGAAGTATACTCAGTTTGATTGAATGTGAAGTATACTCTGTTTGGTTGAATGTGAAGTATACTGTGTTTGATTGAATGTGAAGTACACTCTGTTAGCTTGAACAAAAAGTATACTGTGTTTGGTTGAATGCGTAGTATACTGTGTATGGTTGAATGTATAGTATACTGTGTTTGATTGAATGTGAAGTATACTGTGTTTGATTGAATGTAAAGTATACTGTGTATGGTTGAATGTGTAGTATACTGTGTATGGTTGAATGTATACTATACTGTGTTTGATTGAATGTAAAGTATACTGTGTTTGGTTGTTTGTGAAGTATACTGTGTTTGATTGAATGTAAAGTATACTGTGTTTGATTGAATGTGAAGTATACTGTGTTTGATTGAATGTAAAGTATACTGTGTTTGATTGAATGTAAAGTATACTGTGTTTGATTGAATGTGAAGTATACTCTGTTTGATTGAATGTAAAATTTACTCTGTTTGGTTGAATTTGAAGTATACTCTGGTTGAATGTGAAGTACACTCTGTTAGCTTAAACAAAAAGTATACTGTGTTTGGTTGAATGTGTAGTATACTGTGTTTGATTGAATGTAAAGTATACTGTGTTTGATTGAATGTAAAGTATACTGTGTACTGTTGAATGTAAAGTATACTGTGTTTGATTGAATGTAAAGTATACTGTGTACTGTTGAATGTAAAGTATACTGTGTTTGATTGCTTGTGAAGTATACTGTGTTTGATTGAATGTAAAGTATACTGTGTTTGATTGTTTGTGAAGTATACTGTGTACTGTTGAATGTAAAGTATACTGTGTTTAATTGAATGTAAAGTATACTGTGTATGGTTGAATGTGTATTATACTGTGTATGGTTGAATGTATACTATACTGTGTTTGATTGAATGTAAAGTATACTTTTTTTGATTGAATGTAAAGTATACTGTGTTTGATTGAATGTAAAGTATACTGTGTTTGGTTAAATGTCAAATATACTGTGTTTGATTGAATGTAAAGTATACTGTGTATGTTTGAATGTGAAGTATATTGTGTTTGATTGAATGTGTAGTATACTGTGTATGGTTGAATGTGAAGTATACTGTGTTTGATTGAATGTAAAGTATACTGTGTTTGATTGAATGTAAAGTAAACTGTGTTTGATTGAATGTAAAGTATACTGTGTTTGATTGCAGATAAAGTTTACTGTGTTTGGTTGAATGTGAAGTATACTGTGTATGGTTGAATGTGACGTATACTGAGTTTGATTGAATGTGAAGTATACTGTGTTTGGTTGAATGTGAAGTTTACTGTTTTGGTTGAATGTGAAGTATATTATATTGTGATTAGTTTATCAAAATTAGGATGAAGCCATAGACATGCAATGTTACAGTATGTGTGAGAATGATTTTATATTTCAGTTCCATGTACATTTTGACTCTGAAATTGGTTTTGAGAATTCTCCAGGAGTAGTGTAGAGTACTAGTGTCCATGTCAAGATTCTTAACTTACATTGAGTTCAGTTCAGGGATGGTGGAGGAAACTAGAGTGTCCCAAGAAAGCTACCAACTTTCGTTAAACTGACAAAATTTCTCTAACTAGAATCCTTAAATGTAGGTGTGGGATTCAAATGTAGGTGTTAAGAAAGGATGTAATTCATTAGTGCATGCATTTTACTACTGGAACGCCAAGGCCCGTCTTCAAAAGGACCTAGTAACTTTGTTTTTTAAATGTTGAGGCCTGATAAAAGGAAGTTGCTACCATTTTTAGCTCACCTGGCAAAGCCAGGATGAGCTTATGAAATGGTAAAGCGTGCGTGAGTGCGTGTGTGCATCCGTAAACTTAAATCTTCTTCTCTGAAACCAATAGGCCAATTCAAATGAAATTTGGTATGAAAGGTCCTTAGTTGCTATAGATTAAAAATTGTTTCCGACATGTCCGTCCTAAATCCAAGATGGCTGCCGTTACTATAAATAGCAAAAACCTATAAATGGCCATTACAGGTTAATTTATGTACCAATTTGTTGAAATTTGAAACAGAAAATAGATGTCAGGGGATTAAACATAAATAACGGATTTCTCTGTGCGAATTTTAGTTTTTTTCAATAGTTAAGAATATGCAAATGAGGTCTATTTTTAGCTTTGAAAATCTTCTTCTCTGAAAGAACATTGTCAATTGAAAGGATATTGAGTGTGGAAGGTCCTTGTGTGGTAAAGATTCAAAATTTTATCCGACATGTCTGTCGGAAATCCAAGATGGCTGCCGTTACTATAAATAGCAAAAATCTAAAAATGGCCATTATGGGTTTATTTATGTACCGATTTTGTTGAAATTTGAAATATAGAAAATTATCGACTCTACTAACTGCACATAAGTGCAATTACCTTATGTCCCATTGAGACAAATGCCATGAAAATAACAATACCGCAACATCTCCCCTTTATGAAAGCATAAATAAAACATTTATTGACTTTAATGAACGGGTTGGCCAGACGTGCCAATGGATTGCCAGTTTCTGTTAGCCGTTCATGCCAGCCAAATAATACACATGTCCCAACATGGATACAAAATGAAACCGAGAAAAATTCTCAATTCTGCTTACCTTTTCGACTGATACATCAGGAGAAGTTTATATTAATTAAGCTAGTTACTAATGCTTCAACATAAAGAATAAATTATCCAGCACTACCAAGCATTTAAATCTGACCTGAACTAAAAGAAGTCAAGTGAGCTAAATTTACCATCTTCATATAGGTAAAGATTCTTGACTGGGCTGTAAAACGCCATTAATCCATTTCAATCTTATCACAATAGCTCACTTGAATACTTTGAGCTCGCGTGAGCTATTAAAAAGATTTCAGTATCTTTAAAATTTAACAATGCTAGCAAAACAATCAATGGTAATTTTAAACAACAAGAAAATTGGAAAAAAAAACAAGATAACCCATGAGCCTTATACGCTCACCTGATAAATTATGTCATAATTAAATGCTTGAATTACAAAATGAAAATTACAGGAATCTGTTACAAAAATTAAAAAATAGCCATTAACATCAAAGTTCTCAAAAGATGAATAATTCTGTGGTAACAATTTATTATTTGAACTAAAATAATGTTCATGATAATCATCAAAGAATGTCACCTCTTACATTGAATATAATATAGTTTTTAAAAATTGCTAGATTTTAAAATGTCGATCATTTTTAGCTCAACTGGCTAAAGCCAGATGAGCTTATGGCATGATGCGCGCGTGCGTGCGTGCGTGCGTGCGTCCGTTAACAGCAAAAACTCAGAAACTACTGGGCCAATTTTAGCAAAACTTTGCAGGAATGATCCCTAGAAGGAGTATATGAAAATTTGTACAATTGGTTTCCATGGCAACCAAAAATAGGTCACAGCGACCTAGAATGTAAAAAACCTAAAATAAGTTTCTTCTCTGAAACCATAGGTTATATTCAAAATCTGATGTGATATTTAGCTTCTAGACACCCTTAAACATGTAGGTTGTACATTTCGTGAAATTCTGTCAAAAACTAGGTTACGCGTTTTTAACGTTTTTCTGTCATACTTCGTAAAAAGTGAAAATAAGGCTTATAATGAGATATCAACTTTGAAAATCTTCTTCTCTGAAACCATGAAGCCTTAAGCTTTCATATTTGGCAGTTAATATTAGCTTGAGCCCCTTTACCAAGTTTGTACAAATGGTGGCCCCCGGTCTATTTTTGGCCCCACCCCAGGGGTCAATATATCTGCATATGCATATATGGCTTATAATTGAAAATCAACTTTGAAAATCTTCTTCTCTGAAACCATGAAGCCTTAAGCTTTCATATTTGGCAGTTAATATCAGCTTGAGCCCCTTTACCAAGTTTGTACAAATGGTGGCCCCCAGTCTATTTTTGGCCTAACCCCAGGGGTCCATATATCTGCATATGCATATATGGCTTATAATGGAAAATCAACTTTGAAAATCTTCTTCTCTAAAACCATGAAGCCTTAAGCTTTCATATTTGGCAGTTAATATCAGCTTGAGGCTCTTTACCAAGTTTGTACAAATGGTGGCCCCCGGTCTATTTTTGGCCCCACCCCAGGGGTCCATATATCTGCATATGCATATATGGCTTATAATTGAAAATCAACTTTGAAAATCTTCTTCTCTGAAACCATGAAGCCTTAAGCTTTCATATTTGGCAGTTAATATCAGCTTGAGCCCCTTTACCAAGTTTGTACAAATGGTGGCCCTGGGTCCATGTTCGGCTCCACCCCAGAGGTCCATATATCTGCATATGCATATATGGCTTATAGTGAGATATCAACTTTGAAAATCTTCTTCTCTGAAACCATGAAGCCTTAAGCTTTCATATTTGGCAGTTAATATCAGCTTGAGCCTCTTACTAAGTTTGTACAAATGGTGGCCCTCGGTCCATTTTTGGCCCCACCCCAGGGGTCCATATATCTGAATGTATATATTGGAAATCAAATTTAAAAATTTTTTTCTCTGAGACTGTAAGGCATAATGCTTTTATATTTGGCATTTAACATTAGCTCAAGTCCCTTAACCAGGTTTGTACAAATGGTGGCCCCCGGTCCATTTTTGGTCCCACCAAGGGGCACATATATCTACATATACTTATATGGGAAGTCAAATTTCAAAATATTCTTCTCTGAAACTGTAAGGCCTACAGCTTTTATATTTAGCATTTAACGTCAGCTCAAGTCCTTGTACCGAGTTTATATAAATGAAGGCACAAGAACCATTTTTGTCAGTTGAGCTCCACAGGCCCTTTTGGGCCTCTTGTTGCAATTTATTGTTATCGTCTACCTACAATAGTTTACAAGAAAATGGTCAAAACTGCAAAATCTGTGAAAAAAATTAGTATTTTAAAGCAACAACTCTTACATGGATTAATATGTAGATACAAAACTTGCTACCGTGTTTATTGTTAATATTTATCTCTTAAAGTTTTCAAGAAAATGGTCAAAAACAGCAAAATTTGCAAAATAAGTATTGCACGGGCAACAACTCTTACACGGATTATGATATTATCATCAAACTTACTCTTGTAAGATTTTATCATGTTGATCATTTTTGCAATTTATTATTATCCATCTAATAATAGTTTTCAAGAAAATGATCAAAAAAAAAAAAAAAAAAAAAAAAAAAAAATTAAATTAAAAAAAACAACACTATTTCGGGGGCAACAACTCTTACATTGATTAACATAAAGACACCAAACTTGAACTTGCTACATTGTACGATCTTTTTCTGAACATTTTTATAATTTATTCTATTATCCATCTATAAAAGTTTTCAAGAAAATGGTCAAAAACAGCAAAATTTACCCCAAAAAAATCATTATAACAAGTGCAACAACTCTTACATGGGTTAACATTAAGATACGAAACTTGCTACATTGTTATATTCTGTTGTGCTGAACATTTTTGCAATTTATTGGTAATGCTCATCTGTAATAGTTTTCAAGAAAATAGTCAAAAACAGCGAAATTTCTGAAAAAAAATTCAATATTTCAGGGGAACAACTCTTACATGGATTTACATATAGATACGCAACTTGCTACATTGCTAGATCCTGTCATGCTGAACATTTCACTATTTTTATTATCTACTTTTAACAGTTTTTTTTTAATGTCAAAAACGGCATAATTGGCAAAACATTACCATATTGTTGGACATTAACTCCAAAAGTGTTTTTCTGATTTCTTAAAAATCTAACACATCATTAGATCTTACCATGCTTATCAATTTTAAAACATAATAAGCATAAAATATCTGGAAAAAACAGCTTATTTAGTACTAAAAACTCAAAGGTGAAAAAATAGGTCATGACTTTGACCTTGACCTTATTTTAAGGACATTTCGAATTGACATCAAAACTGAAGACCCCAAGTTATTATCTTTGCAAATAATCCGAAATTCTAAAGATTTTAACGAAAAAACGCGTAACCCATTTTTCGACCGAATTTCACGAAATGAACAAACTATAGGCTTAAGACCATAAAGAAGCCAAATATCACATCAGATTTTTTTCTCCCATCATCAGTTTTCAAGAAATAGATTTTTAAAGATTTTTGCACCCCTAGGTCACCTCGACCTAGTTTTGGTGGCCATGGCAACGCCACGAACAAATCTGAAATGCACCACCCCAGACATACTTCTGACTGTCTCATTGAAATATGTCCAGTACTTTCTGAAGAGACGAAATGTGTGTTAACGACGCACGCACGCACACACGCTGCTATAAGCTCACATGACCTCTGGTCAGGGTAGCTAAAAATTAATGCCTTTCGAGTTATAATAGTTTCACTGAATTCTATATTAAGTATATTAGATGTGCAACTGCAAACACATGAAACATTTAACTCTGGATTGTGGACTTTGGGTAGTGTCATTCTAAACATTTACATAAAAAGATATTAGATTTGTTTACAAAGAAATAGTTTTTAACTTACATTATCAGCTTGCATTTGTCAACTTTTTTCAGCATTTAAATAATTAAAATAACAGTTTTGTGTAAAGGCAAATTCATTTAAAAATTGCATCATCTTCTTAGCACTTGTTAAACATTATTTTGTAGGGCATTTCCCAAACGTTGAACTACTAGTATTTACACAGTTGCGGATTCAAATTGTTAACATAAATGACAATGTTGCAGAAATTGGAAACAGAAAAAAGCAAATTTATACTGGAAAATAATTTGCTAAATTTTCTATCTATGTTGCAATGAATGAACTGTTATTAACTTTTTTTTTAATTAAACCCCCCAAAAAATAGAATCAACAATATGAAAAAAGAGTTACTACAAACATTGTGAATGGATTTTCTTACACAAGTAAACTAGAACTACATGCTGCATGCTGGTAAAGCAACTTTCATTGATGTTCAATTCTTTATCTTTCATTTGATCAGTGCGATTCTTGAATATAGTTTGGTACACATATTTTATATAAAAAATCTTTATTTTTAAATATCACATTAGGTTGTATTAGGTTAAGTAAAGTCTTTTCATGTAACAGCGTAAATTTGCGTTTTCCACCAAAAAAAAAAAAATTAAATTCGTAAAAATGAAGAAAGACCATGTATTTTCAATGCAGACTGACAAATGCCATACATAATACATTGTATACTAGTATTTAATTACTAAGCACGCTTGCTATGAACCTGTGATGTAGTGCAATGAAAATAACAGTTCATATTTCACCAATTGAAATGTTGTGATTTTTCTATTTGTAAAATTTCATAGTAAGAAATTTAAAAAAAAAAAAACAACATGATTTACTGTTTTTAAATATGTCTTTTTCATCCAGTAAACATGTTTATCAAAATCAATGCTCATTTCATTAACTGATTACTATCCGAGTTATTCCCCCTACACTAGATGAGACTTGCTCTTTAAATGTTAAATCGACGACATGGATATAAATTATTATAGTTTAACCTATATACTTTGAAATCTTCATAACTGGCTCCAATTTCACAATCGTTCCTTAACTATGAATCTCCTTAACTTAAACTTAACACCCCTAACCTAAAGGACCTGCAAACTTTCCTTCAAATGCATTCTTTGTTATGTCTTCAATACTGTTCTTTGGAATACAGTTACATTTCAAACAGCCTCACTTATTAACTGCATTTCAAAAATTGATAAGTATATCATACAATACAAAATGGGTGGTAAAAGAATGCTTGCCTGTCCTTTAGATTGGGGTGGGGGGGGGGGGGCTTCAAGTGTGTTCTAAAGCTTATCATAAAACAAGTTTCCTTGTTTCTCTATTTTAAGTTAGAGCAATTGGGAAATATACATACAAATGTGAATACAAAAAAACAGCACTTCTCACTGCCCAAATCTGAATCCACAATGAGCAAGTCCTAGTCTGGCAAAGCCGTCAGTTACCTTGCCAAACATTGGTGTTTTTAACCAGCACTTTAACGTTTCCTACACCTCTCATAAGTGACCACCTTATTACAATTTACAATTGAGATAAGATGGACTGAATCTTAAACACACATTTATTTTTATTAGCTATTCGGAATATAAACTTATTTTTAAATCTGTAATTTGTTTAAACTGCATATGATGGCCACTGGTTGTTTTTCCAAAATATCGTATGGTTCTAACATAGAGGATATATCAGAGCATTATGTTAATTAAAAAACATAATAACAGTGACCATCGTAAGGTTGTTTGTCTTAAACCGGCATATGGATTACGATGGCCTTGATGCATTGTTATTGCTCGCCTCTGTTAAAAGACACAAAAATTATTCGCGAGCGCATTGGAAAGCACACGCGTTTTTTGAACGCGCCTCTGATTGAGCTAGGCATAAAATATAACATGTGGTCGCACAATAATCCTCCCTAAAAATAAAGGCGATCATTGTTATTATCGACAACGGTGAACGATAAGTATATCCCGTCCCAAAAAAGTTTAGTGACACAAAAACTATATTTAGATCGTCGGTGGCCTTATAATATAACGTATCACGCCGGGGTAACGCATTTTAGAGGCAAATGAATTTCAAAGTCAATATTCCTAGAACTTTATATTTGTTCTAAAAACACCCACCCACCCGCTCTTTGTTAGAATGAATTTTGCCAATTGAGTTGTAAACTTCATTTGAAATTTTGTTTTAATTCAAATGCAAATATGTTTTGCAGCGGAGAACATAAAATGTTTGATTAATATTCGTAGATTTTTTTAATAGTTTCGAAGTTGAAAAAAAATTGTTACAAAGCTACATTTTTTCTATCATTTAACAGCAAGTGGAATGAACATTCAAAAAATAATTTTATGAAATATCACCGACTGATGGTACTTTCATTTTTATTTCTAAAACGTTTATTACCCAAAAAGTAGGTTGAAGCAAATAAAAATGCAATACAAAAAACAGTTACAAAGATTACAATGTAATTAGGTTAAACTTTAATAATTTATATCCATGTAACAAATAAAAGACTCATAAATAATCGGATTTAATATTGTACTCGAAATAAAAAAAAAAACTCGCATACTTTTACCTTAATTTCTTATTTAAAAAGCTATAATTTATTATATGATTGCCATTACTGGGAATCAATACAGGAATATTACTCCGATAGTTTTTAAACAGACTGTGGTGACAATTGCATTACAATTAACTAATACAATAAAAAAAAAATTAATTTTTTTTTTTTTTTTTTTTTTTTGTCAGCGTAGTATGATGATTATGTAATAGTAATAATAATAATAGACAAAAGTACGTTGTGTTCTTTCACTTAAATCGATCGGCCAGTTTAGGGATGTGGGGAAAACTGAAGTGCTCAAAAAACCACTTTCGCCAACTTACAAACTTGCTTACATTAGAATCTGTTCCGGTTGGGATTCGAACCTAGAAGGCGAGAAGCGCTGCGTGTGATCAGCGCTTTTAACCACTCAAGCGCAAAGGGATTTTAGTTGGACAGTTAGGACTTTTGCATATTTACCTAATTTTTGCGCTTCTGTCAGAGTTAACAAAAAGGTCAACGCCTTGTGTTATGGTAGGGTTACATTACGTATATGTCACATTTTGTCGCAGTTACTCCCCCTCTCGTCCGAGGTTCCTGTTCTTTCCTGCACATCGTCTCTCACACTCATTCCATTTTGTTTACGCTAACGTGGTGTTCGTGGCTACCGGGAATATAACTTAAATGTAGCATGTTTACTAAATTCGGTGTTATGAGTACAAGAGACCCTAAAGGCACACAACGGTTTGATTGCAATGGCTACCAGTATGTTACTTCCGATCTGGCGATGTTCTGCTGGGGTCTACAGCGTTTTTCTTGTTCTGATAAATGTCTGACATGCTTTTCACCTTTTAAAAGGCCCTATGCCTCGATGGCTCAGAGTTAGAGCATCCGCCTTTAGAACGAAATGTCGGGAGTCCAAATCCCGGGTGGGTCATAAATAAGACCTTTAAAATTTTAGATACGGCTTCCGGGACTGGCTTTCGGCATTAAGCAGGCAAAGTACCAACTGGTTCAACTAGTGAAGTGGTATACTTGTCTGTGGCTAACTAACTCTTTGCTAGCACGTGAAAATTTTATTGTTTGCAAGTTAGTACAAAAAAACCAAATAACTCCCATATATCGCGCATATTTTTTCTGAAGAGATTAATAAACTATCTCTTGTTGCGACGTTTAACAATATCTTAAAACAACAAACGATTTAAGGATAAGACGCGGTTATAGAGGAAGTTTTCCTTAAGCAATAGGGGCAATGACATCCCAGACTGTGTGCCTCATGTTAAGAGTTCTTGCTCCGTGACAAGAGTGTCATGCCTGGTAACTGTCACAATGAGGGTCGTTTTATCACGGAACATGACGAAACTACCAACACATCCTAGCTTGTTGACCGTAAGAAAACGCGCATCGTAACAAATGCACATTAAATGGGACAAAAGGGGTGTCATATGCTTTTTATCCGCTTTTAAAGCCCCAGTCAAACTAAATACATGTAATAGTAAAAACAAAACAGAATAATGTCGCTGAAAATGTCGGTGAAAACGCGCAAAAATTACCATGTATACGACCCAAACTCGTCCGTACGCATTCCGTTCATGCGAAATTCGGATTAATTAAAATTGTGCGTTCACTGTCTAAAAATGATTATAACATGTTTTCTAGATCATCGAAATCTGTTTCGGAAGTACTACAATCTGTTTGCAATACGTTCGTTTCGCTTTAAATGGTTTATCCGTTTAATTGTAGATTGGATAAATCATTTTAGCAGTATCGATCGATGTTCTTGAGCACCCTTCTGTCATTATCCGTTAGTTACGTTTGTAAACAAACAATGAAAAGAAGCTGCTATGTCCACTTCGTTCGCTTATAGTTTTAGTCCATGTGTTTGCCGCTCGGTGAGAACTAAAGAACCATTACTCGTCTATTACCTGAGGTGCTATTAAACGCGATTATTGCATGTCTAAACCAGTTATTTCTTTCGCTTCAAATACCGCCTAGATGGCTAAGTTGCTCAGTGGTAGATTATGCGTCAAGAGAATGGGAGGTCGGGGTTCGAATCTTGGTCGGGCCCATGCATAACATTTCAAAATTTGAAATGCTGCTTTAATTTGTCACCTTATGCTCGGCATCAAGAGGACAGAGAATCAACTGGTCCAGGATAAAGTGACTGTGGAGAGGCATGCTAGTCTTCGGCACACTGAATCGGCGAGTAAGCACCTTAACAAAAAGTCGCCTCGAGTGCGTTAGTACAAGGCAGGTCATAAGTTGAATACTTAGAGATTAATAAACTGCTCTCGTCACGAATAGTTGAGAAATTTCGACAACATTACAACCAACCTTCTGTTTCACGTGATGTGTTTTGCATTGTTGGTTTTACACGAAACAACGATCCTAGATAATTTATAAAACCACATATATCTATGATCAGCATCGCGAGATACACAAAATATATTTTACAAAATCTTATGACTAGGGTCTAATCGGGATGGACGGGACAATAAAAAATATACTAAAGTTTTTGAAAAGTTTCTGAGGTGTGTTATATTATAAAGCTTCTTCTTTAAGTTATAAAGAGGGTTTGAAAATGTTTCTGTGAAGCAAGAGTTGAGTAATGGTGTTTAACGTCCCAGTCAAGAATATTTCACTTATATCGAGACGTAGCCAGCTATAGGCGAAAGTGCAGAAATCTTGCCTGTGCGTTTATACAGCAGGGTTCTTTATCGTGCCACGCCTGCCATGACACGGGACCTCGTTTATTTTAAGTTCCCATCCGAAAGAACCGTGCCTTTCATTTCGTAATGCCGAGTGCTTGGCGAAAGAACAGTAACTTCCCACTTTCAAGTCTTTGGTAAGACCCGGCCGGGTTTCGAACCCACGATCTCCCACTTACGGAGCGAGCACTCTACCAACTGAGCTACCGCAGTGGTTCTGTTTAATATGAGTAGTAATGGATATACTAATTTAGTGCAAAATCAACAACATTAAACTCCAGTTTCAAGTGTCGGAATGTATTCTGAAAATATAAATAAAATTTTTGATGAAGAAAGAAAAGCATTGTTACCAAGAAAATTTAATATTAAACCAGATATTATTAATTTTTTTAATTTTCAAACAATAATATACATGTTTTAAGTAAATTATGCAAATTTATAAAAATTGTAAATAAGAGAATCAATCAGCTCTCCTGGTTCACGTTGCTTATTATATGGTCTACCACTGTACTTAATTACTTGTGTATTTATTGTATAGTAGTAGTAAAATAATTTATTAGAGTGTCACACATTCATTTACATATGTACAATATATTTTAACTAAAAATTTAAACGAATGCCCAGCCAAATTGACTTATGAGACACTAAAAGAACTTTATGACTAAAATGCTCAACCGAGCGTAGCTAAAACTTAAAAAAAAAAAAAAAAAAAAAAAGTAATCTTAAAATAATTTATTTAAAAGTTAAATGACTGTCTTCTATTGAACATCTTCAAAAGAGTACTAGCTAAAACTGTTTTTATATCTGAACTGTTCATTAAAAAAATCCATTGTGTCCTTATCCGGTAAAAGAGTAAAAACACTATTTATTAAACTTGCTCGCTGGAATAAAAAAATCTAATATGTAATTGTTCTCTAAATTGTAAAATAAAGAATTATTATTAAAACTTAAACATGTCGTGTATTATGACGTATCAAATTAAAGAAGTGGACTCGTAACCAGTATTAAATTGCTTATTCGACTTTGTTTTCAAAACACAATGTCATCCGGTTAACGACAGGCTTTGAGTTTACACTTGATTAACCCAAGCTAACTCTGGTCGAATTAAGTACTTGTTTAACTACTCTAGATAAACGTTGAGTAAAGTTTTAAAGATGTGTTTTTGGAGAGTAAATACACCTTTGTTTACATATTTATAAGTAAACTTTCACTTACATATTCAATTAATTTTTAACAATACCCCATGTGTATGATTTGGATTTAAGGTATTCTACATAAAGAAGTGGTATATATTGTGAAGTAGGATTCAAGTTAACGATTTTTGTAAAATCGGAAGTAGAGTGTTGTCGTATATGCACTTATAAATGAACATGCATGGGAATATGCACCCGATGCACATGGCTCAGGTAAGAGATAAATAGTTGATGATCGCACTATACGAACAGAATCGTTTTTCGAGTCTGCTCTTATTTGGACCATTATAATTATTTTAATATCTTGGTTCTACGCACTTAGTTATGTTATCTTTCAATTTATGTCAGTAAAATCGATTTAAGTGATTTTTATGAGGTTTTTTTTTTTTTTTTTTTTTTTTTTTAATAAATAGCAGTTGACGAACTATCATTTATCTATTTAGTCTATAAACATTTTAAAAATGACAAGACAATTTTATGAATAAATAATAACTTTTTTGTGAAAATATCAAGTAATCAGCTCTAATTAGAATTTTCAGATCATGATCAAATGCTATAAAAACAGCCATAGAATTATAATGTCTCTGTCATATAGTGTTGATTTAAAAAGTATCACATGGTTATTAGAATTTAAAAATTAACGAAATCATAAGTAAAATATACTTATGTGTGTTAGCTAAATTTTATTGTTAAGACTTTTAAATTAATAAATATTTTCTCCATTGCACGTGCCGAAATGACTATTTATAGTGGTGCTGAATTGACTTTGCGCCGAAATGACTTGATACTGTCACGGTACCCCTATTTTGTCTATCCGGCAATAAATATAAAGATGTTAGGATATTTATTATAAAGATAGATAGATAATAGATAAATAAATAAATAAATAAATAAATAAGAATTATATAGATAATGTTAAACATAAAAGGAGTAAGTTTAATAAGTCAAATTCAAATGTAAATCTATAATCATTATTCGATTCCCGAAACGGACTTTACCCTCACTATTTATTTTCTTGCCTTATCCAACAACTAACCCAAATTCCTGTTACGCACCGTTTCTATATATTGATTCAATATTTTCACATATGCAAAAATCGATTTTTACGTATGAAAAAATCAATTTATAAGCATATATAAATTTTTACATATTTAAAAAATGATAGGTTTTATTTCATTTTCATTATTCGTTTTTTTTTTTTTCAATTTTTTAAAATAAAAAAAAATCTCACTTTCATTTTTTGGATTTTAAATGCATTTTTATCAACGTTTGTGTAAAATATAAACCTTTGCATATTTCAAGATTTTATGTGTTTCTACATTTTTTCTTCTTATAGCCAACAAAGCTTTTAACACCATTCAAGCTTATCAGATTTTGAGTTTTTCGTTATCTTACCGTCCTTTCGTATCTTTTTTTTACATATCCAAAAGTCGAATTTAGAATATTTATGCTAAAATGCTGACCATTTTGAAAATGTTAAAAAACGAATTTTTACAAACGAAATAATAAATTTTCAAATTTATTATATGACTATGAATCTTTCTTTTCGTCTATTGGTCGCCATACTGTCACGTGTCATTAAATATTTCGTGTATTGCTTGTCTAAATGCAGGTGCGGTCAATAATATGAGGTCCGGACTCCTTTTCAGCCTCAATGACGTCACAACAAAATTATCCAATTATTTTCTATATTAAATCATTTTTGGAAGTATTGAAATATAATTTTACATAAATTAAAATTAATAATGCAAAACGTTGAAATAGCAGATTACGATAGAAACGGCGCTTCATAAATTCCTACTAAACAAACCCTAATATAAAGTTACAATTTTTTCAAACGATGGCTAAAACTGTGTCTGATAGTTTAAAATCAATTTATGACAACAAAAGAACAGAGTTGAGTCACCCGGAAAAATGTGACCTATTAATAGTTGACCGAATTATTTATTTCTTACAAAATACACAAACTCTCATTGGGTCACATTGCAAGGGTTGATTAAATCTTAATACAGACGTTAGGGAAAAAAACTAAAAACTGAATATAAGCTGCAAAAGTTTTTAAATATGTAAAATTATATAATTGAAATCATTTTTATTTAATATTTGAATTAAACACGGTTACATAACATTCAAAATTTAAAGGTTTTATCATTATAAAATAAAAATCATTTTAATATTTAAAACCGAAATGTTCTATTTAATTTTAAACGTTTTACTAAACTGTCATGTGGTAAATCGTTGAATAGTTAACCATACACCGATTTTAGTTTACATAGTACTAAAATTAACCATTTTTTATTCGACATGTCTATAATTACTCCATTTCAGGATTTTGGCGTATTTGCACAACCTCGATTTCACCCTAAATATTGCACACCCATCAATTTTAACAACTTCCACTCTTAGATTTGGGCGTATATAGGCCTAAACTTGACATATACTTTTATTTTGTTCGGGTTTTTTTTCGGTTTTTTTTTAATTTATTTTTTTTATATTTTAAATATATTTTAATATTGAATATCAAAATTAAGGTATTTAGGTATTTCTGATATTAAAATTAAAAGATTCTGGTTAGTTGATTAGTTGCTTGTTGTTAAACGTCACATCAGCAGTTTTTACAGCTACTTTCAACGTGTTTATTAATCTTAAAAATTATCTAAGAACTACTTCGTATGCGAGTTTGTATTAAGATCTACTTTGTACTAGCACCACGCACTAAGGACGAACTCTTTGTTCAGGTGGTAGCTCACGGAGTCATTATACCACAAACAAGCAAACCACTACCCAAGTCACATTATCCTGGTACATTATTTTTGCTTGATGACAGACGGTATCAGTTAAATTCCCGTTTATGATTAATAACGCGTTATTTAGTTTTTTGATGAACTAGAAATAAATTAATAGTATTCCACGATATTACACTCTCATGTTTTTTTTACAATTTGCGATCAAATGCAGAATATTTAATCATCATCATCATCATCATAAGCAGCAGCAGCAGCATCATTAAAGATAATATATTCAGAATTCTGTAATGTGCAATATTTGAAAAACTTCTATTAGTCTTATTTATTCATTTTTGTCGGGGGGAGGGGGGGGGGTAAAATTATGAGATTATACACATCACACCGACTGCATATAAACTGAGGCCAATTTATAATGTATTTTTGTTTTGTTTTTACAGTGGCTTTCAGCCAGAACCAACACTGCGTTTTTGTTCAAGGGTTGGAGTACTGGTAATCTAACAGGTGCGTGCATAATATGAGAGAGAGAGAGAGAGAGAGAGAGAGAGAGAGAGAGAGAGTGAAATGATCGCATCATGGGTTAACCATTAAGCATACAGTGATGATTCTAAAAGAAACACCGTATAGCATAGCACATTCCCCTTTTATCAGAGTGCATCATTAAGCCTTTACAACAATGCAATTATGCATTCATAAGAAAGCTACCCTTCATTTCAGTTTTTGTTTTAACGATTTGTCGAAGAATCCAAGCATTGGCGCAGTTTAATGTCGAATTGTTTTTATTTATTGGAAACCCTTTCTTTAGAATCCTACAATCTCAATCAGGTTATTTTAACAACTTAGGACGGACTGGCATTAACAATATTGAAGCATTAATAAAACTTCAAGATATAATTGACTGTGTACAATAGGCCGTGTTATATAATAAACTGTAATGTCGTTGTTTCATGACGAAACCTTGTCAATAAAGGCTTTGGACCAGATTGTTCAAATGACTTAATATTAAATTTAGTAAACAGACAATCAAAATTTACAGCTTGTGGAACCCAAACAAAAACATACCCATATTTCTGATGATTTAGTATTCGTGAAAATGTGATAAAATTTATTCGACTCTGCATTTTATATCTTTCAGGGTTAATATCGGCACTCTTGGCATCAGTTGTTATTGCAATGTTTTATGAAGGTGTAAGTTATTACGGCCTTGTACGACAGACTGTAAACAAGGAAAGAATGAGGTAGGTCAAACGTTTCTTAAAAAAAAATTAAACTTTATTTCTTTTACAACGATATAGAAACAAGTTGTGCAACTTATATTAATCTAGCTCGTTGGCCCGAATTGTAGCGCGCGTGAGGTCTTATTGTGGGAGGAAAACCGGAGAACCCGGAGAAAAACCCACGTGCTCAAACAGGTGACCTCATACCTTATCACATACGACGCTGGGAATCGAACCCCGGTCGCATTGGTGATAGGCGGGAGCGCTAACCACTGAGCCACTTGAAGACCTTGAAACGTTTCTTAGCCAATGACATATGATTTGTCATCTGACATTTTTTGGAACCATAAGGTGTAAATGAGCTTTTGAATAAAAGGCCTTTTAGCATTTCAAACGCCTGCTTGTTCTCTTGGAAATAATAATAGATAAAGGAGGCAAATATTTGTTACATATTGTCTGATTGCCTGTTACAAACTGCATTGGTTTTTACCTTCCTTGAAGCACATACTCTCCAGAGCATTAGATTAGTATTATGCACTATACTGATTGATAAGTCACAAGTATAATGTGAATTCTCAAGTAAAATGCTATGTTCCTGTATTTTGTTGCTATTAAAACAATGTTTCCCTTCCCTAACGCTGCTGAAGTTTAATTATGGTTTTAGCACAGAAAGCTACTGGCAAGTGAAGTTTGGCCTTTCAAGTCAATTGTGATAATCGTTCAGTGGACTTTCAATTAAATTGCGATGTTCGTTTAGTGGACTTTCAATTAAATTGCGATGTTCGTTCAGTGGACTTTCAATTGAATTGCTATGTTCGGTTAATGGCTCTTTAAGTGTTCCTTCACTGCCGTTTTGCTACTTAACGGTTATTTCCTTTCCTAACCCTTATGATAAAGAAAAAACGTTTAAAATAGGGGTTTTATTACATAAAGCAACTTAAAAATGCCCATATTCCAAACCACTCTTTTTCATTCACAGTGCGTTTATTTTACATTGAATAATTTTTGGGAGGGGGACTGTTACATAATTTGGTATTGATACGCTGTATTACAAAAGTATTTTTTGTTGATTTATTTTTTAATTACATACATTTTTACTTTTAGGTCCAGTACTGTGAAAAAGTCATCGAAGATTTTTCAACATACCCATAAGACCTTTTTGCACATGCTTCAGGTGACAATAGGATATGTCCTTATGCTCTGTGTGATGACCTACAACATTTGGATGTTGGTATCAGTTGCTGTTGGAGCAGGTATAGGCCATTTTTTAGTTCGTCCACTCGTTGTTTTTATTGTATTCAAAGACACAGACAACTATTACATTAATAAATCACCGGAAGGAAATAAACTACTCCCGAGAGTACCGTCTGCTAAATCAGGAAACGGATGTGACTCCATTGAAACAGGAAGAAGTAATATCAGACCCAAAAGTTATAAAATGTTGAATACAAAGTTTCAAGCAAAGATTAACGAAGAAAACGAAGAAAGTGAAAATTTGATAGATAACAAGGAAAGAATGGAAAACAATGAAAAAGACAGGAATGCAAGCATCAGTTACAAGACCCCAAAAAGACTGGATGGGTTACTCAGGGAAACAGACTCGCTCAGAGCGATAAGAAGCTACAAAACGGATGATTCTGATTTATCCAAAATGTCAGAAATAAATGAAAGTTCTCTGAGCAGAAGTAACACATCTGGAATGCCGAGACAGAATGAATCGGCACAACAGAGTTATAATAAATATAAAAAATCTAAAGAAAATAGAAAAGATAGTATAGAAAGTATACAAACAACAAATGACACTGATGCCGGAAAATATATAGTGAAATATAACAGCAAAGTTAATATCAAAGCTAATTCAAGCGAGGTTTCTATTGTAGAACGAGATAGAGACAACAACAGGTATGACAACTTGTGGAATAAACACTGCTGATTTCTGGTAACCATCAATTGATTTATAACTTTATAATATAATGATTGTGCTTTATTCAAAGAGTGTTATAGTAAAAAAAAACTTTGTTGACAATAAGACATTGATGTTCAATAAAATACATTGAATTCTGGTCATAGGACAAGCTGAATTTTGTGATCATCTAGTACAAGAAAAAATAATCGTTATTTGCTATATATAGAACCGCATCACAATAAAGCAACTTGGCATATTCAAAATATTGAAAAAATAAAATCTCAAGACTCCCACCCACACACGCTATATATATATAGTCAAGATGAGATTATATTTTTCAATATACATATATAAATATACTAGGTCGGTCTTTAGTGGTAGGGTTTGTGTATTTTGTGTGGTGCGTTATGTTTAAGAGTGTTATTGATAGCTCTTGCTATCCTAAAATGAAATTATCTGGGACATTGTTTCTTTATGAATCCATTTGTTTGTTTATATATTTTTACATAAGGTACCCAAGATATCAGTCACAAGTCACGTGCTAAAATAATAATGCATATGTTAAAATCTGAACAATTTGCATTTTTATGTTTAATGCAGCATATATCCTGGCACACACACACACATATATATATATATATATATATATATATATATATATATATATATATATATATATATATATATATACTTTTGTCCTAATTTAAATGAGTTGTTTTTATTGTGATTGATTTGTTAAGTGAACTACCGGGATTTGTATAATTTGACACTAGAACATTTATAGTTTTTATAACCAGCCTTTATGTATGTTATTTTTGTGCTAATATTATGTAGTAACGTGATTCTATTAAATGTTTCTTATCATATAATTTATAATACAAATATTTGTTGTTAAGCTGATAACAATTTTAAATATGTATATATATATTTAAATATGTAATAAAACATTTGAGAAATAAAATAACGGTTACAGTTTATTTATTTGACCTTTAAGAGACCCCAGAATACCTGAAATATGTTATTTCTAAATATTCAGCTAACAATCGGGAATACGTCAAGGTTTTTCTAGCTCATATTTAATGTTTTTAGGTTTCCAAATCTTTGTCCGAGATTTAGTGGCCAAGTGGTCTAAAGCTCACTTCCTAGGTTCGAATCTCACTCAGGTAGTGAGAAAGTTTGGCAATCTGCTTGCTAAAGGATGGTGGTTTTCTCTAGGCATTTTTGTTTCCACCGCCATTCGAAATAAGTAAAGAAATTTTGACTGAGACGTAAAACACCATTAATCAAATCGATTTCTGATAATTGTTATTTAGTAAAATATTTTTGAGAAGTTCTTGTTTTATTAAATACAGTCAAACCTGTCCATAAAGGCCACTCATGAAAATCAGTAAACATGGCCTTAATGGACAGGTGACCTTTATATACAAGTTCAAATAGTATGAATAAATATCAACTAGGATGGAATTTTATTGGCCTTTATAAGCGGGTGACCCTTGTTGAGAGACGACCTTTAAGGCAGGTTTGAACGTATCACATATCGAATTGTCACGAGCTTTGCAAGATCAACTGAGTCTTTATTCAATCTGCTGAATAAAAGTGATCTGTGAACAATATTCTAACTTTGCATATAAAGTATTCTCCAAGTTCAATTTTAGTTCACCTGCACAAAAGTTGCAAAAAACCTTTTTGTCATACCCCTGACATCGGCGTCATCGTCCAGTGCCCGCAAAGGAGAAGTTATATATATATATATATATATATATATATATATATATATATATATATATATATATATATATATATATATATATATATATATATCTCTTCAATTAAGGCGTTCCCTTTTAAGAAATAATCAAAATCGCAAAAACTTCGTTACTAAATAGTCATAATAATATATATAATAGTACGTTTCTAAAATTTTGTATTATGAATTGATAAAATTTTAATATCAATCAAGATAAGCAAATATTGTCACGAATTATCTATTGATTATGTTCTTTCATTAAATCGCAATAAATATAAGACTTCCTGGTTCACTAATACTTTGAGTATATGATTTACCTGTGTCACACTGACATTAATCAATGATGTTAACTACACATGTAAAACATTTACCTCTTTTTTAATTCACCCGTTGCTCTTTTCATGCCTTTGCATTTAAAAATCTCGTTTAAAACAGGAGTTGCTCAATCTTTTTAAGATAATATACAACAGACCCTGTATACACATACTTTCTTTAAAACTGAAGGTTTTTAGGATGAAACTAGAATTCAAATTTATACATGGGTTGAAGGACCAAATATATGGTTTGTCCAGAAAGACAGCTTAAACATGTATATGTAGTCAGTTATGCAAGATTGGTGGTTTACTATGAGCTTGGTTAATAAACACAGCAAATATGGTTTGTTCAAAAAGGATAGCTTGAACATGTTTATTTAGTCAGTTATGTACGATTTTTTGGTTTATTTTGGGTTTGGATGGTTTGTCCAAAAATGATAGCTTGAACATGTATATGTAGTCAGTTATATACAATTTTTGGTTTATTATGGGTTTGTTTTATAAACAGCAAATATGGTTTGTCAAATAGATAACTTGAACATGTTTATGATGTCAGTTATGTAAGGTTTAAAGTATACTATTGGTTTGGTTTATAAATAGCAAATATGGTTTGTCTGAATAATTAGCTAAAACATGTAAATGTAGTCAGTTATGTAAGTTTTTGGGGTTAACTATGGGTTTGGTTTATAAACACAGCAAATATGGTTTGTCCAAAAAAGATATGTGTATATATTGTCAGTTATGTAAGGTTTTGGGTTAACTATGGGTTTGGTTTATAAACACAGCAAATATGGTTTGTCCAAAAAGGATAGCTTGAACATGTTTATTTAGTCAGTTATGTACGATTTTTTGGTTTATTTTGGGTTTGGATGGTTTGTCCAAAAATGATAGCTTGAACATGTATATGTAGTCAGTTATATACAATTTTTGGTTTACTATGGGTTTGTTATATAAACAGAAAATATGGTTTGTCAAATAGATAACTTGAACATGTTTATGTTGTCCATTATGTAATGTTTAAAGTACACTATTGGTTTGGTTTATAAACAGCAAATATGGTTTGTCCGAATAATTAGCTAAAACATGTATATACAGTCAGTTATGTAAGTTTTTGGGGTTAACTATGGGTTTGGTTTATAAACACAGCAAATATGGTTTTTCAAAAAAAGATATGTGTATATATTGTCAGTTATGTAAGGTTTTTGGTTAACTATGGGTTTGGTTTATAAACACAGAAAATATGGTTTGTCCAAAAGGAAAGCTTGAACAAGTATATATCGTCAGTAATAAATGCTTTTTGGTTTACTATTAGTTTGGTTTATAAACACAGCTTTTGACTACATGTTTATAACTAGTAACTAGAGAAAAAAAGTTTTTTTATAAAGTCTAAAAAATCTGCTTTTTTGTTAATTTAGAATAATTACATAATAAAACAATAAAATTTAAATCTGGTTATTATTCTTTTCTTTAAGTGATAAAATGTCTTAAGATTCAAAATTAATACCTTGCAATGATCAACACGCGAGATGAGCGACTGTGTATATCATTGCCCGCCTTTTACTTGTGTACTTGGGGCTTACATTAAAGTGCTAGCACACCCAGACAGTATACCGCAGACAACCTAATACTTAACATATAAAAACTTATTAATGTTGAAAAACTAACTAACATTGATCAATAAATGTGAATGATTTGTCTTCCAAAATATTTAAATGCAATAGTTTGCAAGGTTACGTGGTCTTGTTTTAAAAAGTGGAAGAGGTCTAATGTATAAATATTTGAGAAGACAAATCATTCATTTGTCAATCAATGTTAGTTACTTTTAGTCACTAGATATCATTTGTCATATGTTTGGTTACTATGGGTCCACTAACTTGTGCATCACTAGATATCATTTTGTCATATGTATGCTTCCTATGGGTCCACTTGTACATCACTAGATATCATTTTGTCATATGTATGGTTCCAATGGGTCCACTTGTACATCACTAGACATCATTTGTCACATGTATGGTTACAATAGGTTCACTTGTACATCTCTAGATATCATTTGTCATATGTTTGGTTACTATGGGTCCACTAACTTGTGCATCACTAGATATCATTTTGTCATATGTATGCTTCCTATGGGTCCACTTGTACATCACTAGATATCATTTTGTCATATGTATGGTTCCAATGGGTCCACTTGTACATCACTAGACATCATTTGTCACATGTATGGTTACAATAGGTTCACTTGTACATCACTAGATATCATTTTGTGATACACCTGTTGCTGCATCTACTTTTCTGTTGCATGTAGTCTCATCATAATGTTTCGTTAAGCAGTGTTTCAGTGACACTTGAATCTGCTGCCAAATCCCAGAATCACTCAAGAAGAAAATCATTACTGTTTATTGTAAAAGGCTTATACAGGTTGAAGAACATCATTCACTTTGGCATAAAGAGTTGGAGTATTTTTGAGACTTTTATTTCAAGTTTCGTTAGTTGGCAGTTTTAATGAACAAATTAGAAAATAACATTTCACAAAACTGACAATCAACTACTGACAAGACAGAAATAGTATCAAATAAGTACATGTATTAAGTTAACATTGATAGTATATTACCAAATAAAATGTAAAATTAATGTACTGTTAGTGTTAATGTATTTCTTAAAGTGAATTGTTTCATTTTTTATAAAAAATCTAATTAACTTGAGTTTGGAATTTTTTACTTACTTGAGTCTAATCTTAACTGAAAATTGCCATGCAAATTCACAATTACCAAGGCATATTTCTGCAAATTGTAATAGGTTGCCACTACAGGAATTGAACATGTTGAAAAACATGACAAATGGTGGATTGTTTTGCATATAAAATGTATTGCATGACCAAAACAATCCCTTCCAGTGTAAACATTTCAATCTCGACATATAAAATCCACATAGAAGTAATGCATGACCAAAAAATCCCTTCCAGTGTAAACATTTCAATTTCTGACATATAAAATCCACATAGAAGTAATGCATGACCAAAAAAATTCCTTTCAGTGTAAACATTTCAATTTCTGACATATAAAATCCACACAGAAGCAAAAACTTCCTTTCTATGGTAATGGTAGAAGACAATAGCAATTTTCAATTAGGACTAGACTCAAGTTAGTCAAAATACCAAACTTTATTCAAGTTTATTGAATTTTTATTAAAATTTTGCACAATTCACTGTCAAAAACACAGTGAGTCCAACAGTAATGGCATTATTGATATGTGAATGTAGACGTTGTAAAAATACTAAGAATGAGTAACTTTACAAAAATCTAAAACTATCACTTTTACAAATAACATACCAAGATAAAATTCAAAAATAAATATTTAGTTTTTTATTATCTTTATCATTTTTTAAAAATTCAATTTTTTTTAAACACTTCTATCTAGAACAATATCATCTTTTTGACTTTTTCTTGTTTTTCTTTCCTCCTTTCCCACTTCCTCCTACATCAATATTTTCTGTTTTATTTTCCACTCTTAGTGCATGTCCTTCTTTCTTTATATGATCAAACATTTTATTCCTTGACTGAAATTCTTCAGTACAAACATTGCACTTCCATATCTGAAATAAAAGTTTGAGTTTTTTTTAATAAAAGGGCTAAAAGTGAACAAATTGAAAAGTAAGACACAGAGTAAGATAAAATGTGACAAAGTTAAGATTTTTTCAATTATTTTGAAAAGTCATCTGCTTTAGTTGAAGATTCAAATTTTTGGTAATAATTTTTTAACATTTTCAGCTAAAAATTCATAAAAAAAATTATTTCAAAGGTAGAAAACTGAAATTTAAAGTACAGGTAAACAAGAGAGCCTTAACACTCTCCTAAAGAAATGTCCAAAAACTTACAAAGAACTTAATTACAAAAACTTCACAAAATTCCTCAAGTTTGGAAATCCTGCAATAATTAATCAGAAATGTCTAGTCATATTTCATTTATAAATAGCTCATATGCATGATTTAACTATAGAACAATGAATAATTTCCAAATCATTAACCATATGGTTATGCAGCCATGATTTTGACCTTTGAACATATGAACCTGAACCTTATATCAAAATGGTCGTAATATAAATACCTACAATATTCTAATATACATGCCTATACCAAAAGATAATAGTTTTCAAGATAATTAAGAATTTCAGTACATTATGCAGCTATGACCTTGACCTTGCAACATATGACCTTGAACCATATATCAAAATAATTGTCATATCAATACTTACAATATTCTAATATACATGATTGTACAAAAAGTTCACAGTTTTCGAGATAATTAACAATTTCAGTACACTTATGCATTTATGACCCTGACCTTTGAACATATGACCTTGAATCATTTATCAGAATGATTGTTATATCAATACCTACACTATTCTAATATACATGCCAATACAAAAAGATAATACTTTCCAAGATAATTAACAATTTCAGTACACTTACGTAGCTATGACCTTGACCTTGAACATATGACCTTGAACCATATATCAAAAATACTTACAATATTCTAATATACATGCCTATACAAAAATTTTAGTAGTTTACAAGCTAATGCACATTTTTAGTATTTATAATTCAAAAATAACATTTCAGGGGCAAAAACTACTACATGGATTATCATACAGTTAAAAACTTGGTATCTTGTTAAATTTTGTAATACTGAACATTTTATCAATGGTTTGAATTCATTTCTCTCTTAATTTTTGCAAGAAAATTGCCTAAAACTGCATAAATCACAAATTAGGTCATGACCTTAATTTGTGACCTTGACCCTATTTTAAAGGTCATTTCAAGAAAAAGTCATAACTGGAAACCTCATATCAATATCTGTTCACATAGTCAAGTTATAACAATTTGAAGCCATTTTACAAAATTTTTAAGATTAAAAGCAAAAAGGCGTAACCCATTTTGGGCCAAATTTCACGAAATGAACAACATATAGGCTTAAGACCCTAGAGAAGCCAAATATCACATCAGATTTTTCTCCCATCATCTCTTTTTGAGAAGAAGATTTTTTAAGATTTTTCGACCCCTTGGTCACCTTGACCTAGTTTTGGTAGCCATGGCAACGCCATGAACAAATCTGAATTGCACCGGCCCATATATGCTTCTGACCAAGTATCACTGAAATCTGTCCATCAGTTTTGGAGGCAAAGTCGTAAATAGATGTTAACGACACATGCATGCGAGCACATACACATGCTGTGCCATGCCATAACCCCACATGACCTTTTGGTCAGTTGAGCTAAAAATGAGAGAGAGAGAGAGAGAGAGAGAGAGAGAGAGAGAGAGAGAGAGAGAGAGAGAGAGAGAGAGAGAGAGAGAGAGAGAGAGAGAGGTGGTAAAGCACACTTACCTTTTTGGGTTCTTTACTGACATTTTGTTGTTTCTTTTGTGTGTCTGCTACAGCTGACTGTGTCTCTTTATTTCCTTCATTTGATTTGTCTTCCTCTTTATCATCACATATTGCCTGATCATTACAGGGACTATTTATTTCTTGTGGTGTTGCTTCATCCTCTACATTTTCTGGACAATCACCTGCACACTGTATGCTATCCTTAATGTACAAGAAATAAACATGTTTGTCTCTTTCTGTTCAATTTTCTTCAAATTTGATAACTATTTATTTTTAAAGCTAAATTTTTAATTTTTAAGAACTGTCAAAAAACATCAAAGCTCACTTACATGTCCATAAAAAATGTTAAAATTCAAC
The DNA here is from genome assembly GCA_029721355.1 of Tegillarca granosa. Lineage (NCBI taxonomy): Eukaryota > Metazoa > Mollusca > Bivalvia > Arcoida > Arcidae > Tegillarca > Tegillarca granosa. The sequence goes on along the minus strand of CM056598.1, from coordinate 30,038,339 downwards.
TGATTTTTAAAGTTCCATTTTAACATGTTTAAAACTTAATAATGATTAAAGATTTAGATGAAAAATTTAATTTGCATTTATGTCAAACTACAAATCATGACACACAAAATCATTAAATCTGTGTAATGACCTTGACACTTAGAATTAAATCTGTGTAATGACCTTGACACTAAGAATTAAATCTGTGTAATAGCCTTGACACTTAGGAGTTACATAGTTAATATTTTATCCCTAAGTCTATCTTGTGAGAATAAGAAACTTACTCGGACATCTTCTGATGAAGTTTTCTTTCTGTCTTTCTTCTTTTTGCTACAAAAATACAATATACAGTCCCTCAAATAGTTCTTTAATTTTAAAATGTTGAAAAAAAAGATAAGATGTAATTTTTGTTTGATTATATGTATTATCTTAAAAAAATTTAAAATTTTCAACTTGGTGTCAACCTTAGAACTATCATATAAAGGTTTTGAAACTCTTGAATCTTTAGTAATACATAGTTATGAAACAAACACCAAAAATCCTCATTTATGTCTGATCAAGTTTTAGATGATTGACTAACCTTTGTGATTTATCGGTTACATCTTCATTAATTGAGACAGAAGACAAAGTGTTGTTTATTTCACTTAATGTGTCATCGCCCTCATCCTCATCATCCTGCAAATAAAATGTACAAAATACTTACAATCAGGCAAACACCAAACATTCTTATCTTAATTAATTATTTTCAAAAAGATTAACTCTGCAAGCAATGGACAAATGCATCTGAGTGAGAAACAAACTCTGCAGAAGGTTCTGATCTGAAGTAAATGTACATTACAATGACTACAGTAGGTCAAGTAAATGTACATTACAATGACTACAGTAGGTCAAGTAAATGTACATTACAATGACTACAGTAGGTCAAGTAAATGTACATTACAATGACTACAGTAGGTCAAGTAAATGTACATTACAATGACTACAGTAGGTCAAGTAAATGTACATTACAATGACTACAGTAAGTCAAGTAAATGTACATAACAATGACTACAGTAGGTCAAGTAAATGTACATTACAATGACTACAGTAGGTCAAGTAAATGTACATTACAATGACTACAGTAAGTCAAGTAAATGTACATAACAATGACTACAGTAAGTCAAGTAAGTCAAGTAAATGTACATAACAATGACTACAGTAAGTCAAGTAATTCAAGTAAATGTACATTACAATGACTACAGTAATTCAAGTAAATGTACATTACAATGACTACAGTAAGTCAAGTAAATTTACATAACAATGACTACAGTAAGTCAAGTAAATGTACATAACAATGACTACAGTAGGTCAAGTAAATGTACATTACAATGACTACAGTAAGTCAAGTAAATGTACATAACAATGACTACAGTAGGTCAAGTAAATGTACATTACAATGACTACAGTAGGTCAAGTAAATGTACATTACAATGACTACAGTAGGTCAAGTAAATGTACATTACAATGACTACAGTAAGTCAAGTAAATGTACATTACAATGACTGCAGTAAGTCAAGTAAATGTACATTACATAACTACAGTAGGTCAAATAAATGTACATTACAATGACTACAGTAGGTCAAGTAAATGTACATTACATGACTTCAGTAGGTCAAGTAAATGTACATTACAATGACTGCAAAAGGTCAAGTAAATGTACATTACAATGACTGCAGTAAGTCAAGTAAATGTACATTACAATGACTACAGTAAGTCAAGTAAATGTACAATACAATGACTACGGTAGGTCAAGTAAATGTACATTACAATGACTGCAGTAAGTCAAGTAAATGTACATTACAATGACTACAGTAAGTCAAGTATATGTACATTACAATGACGACAGTAAGTCAAGTAAATGTACATTACAATGACTACAGTAGGTCAAGTAAATGTACATTACAATGACTACAGTAGGTCAAGTAAATGTACATTACAATGACTACAGTAGGTCAAGTAAATGTACATTATAATGACTACAGTAGGTCAAGTAAATGTACATTACAATGACTACAGTAGGTCAAGTAAATGTACATTACAATGACTACAGTAAGTCAAGTAAATGTACATTACAATGACTACAGTAAGTCAAGTAAATGTACATAACAATGACTACAGTAGGTCAAGTAAATGTACATTACAATGACTACAGTAGGTCAAGTAAATGTACATTACAATGACTACAGTAAGTCAAGTAAATGTACATAACAATGACTACAGTAAGTCAAGTAAGTCAAGTAAATGTACATAACAATGACTACAGTAATTCAAGTAAATGTACATTACAATGACTACAGTAAGTCAAGTAAGTCAAGTAAATGTACATAACAATGACTACAGTAATTCAAGTAAATGTACATTACAATGACTACAGTAAGTCAAGTAAATTTACATAACAATGACTACAGTAAGTCAAGTAAATGTACATAACAATGACTACAGTAAGTCAAGTAAATGTACATTACAATGACTACAGTAAGTCAAGTAAATGTACATAACAATGACTACAGTAGGTCAAGTAAATGTACATAACAATGACTACAGTAGGTCAAGTAAATGTACATTACAATGACTACAGTAGGTCAAGTAAATGTACATTACAATGACTACAGTAAGTCAAGTAAATGTACATTACAATGACTGCAGTAAGTCAAGTAAATGTACATTACAATAACTACAGTAGGTCAAATAAATGTACATTACAATGACTACAGTAGGTCAAGTAAATGTACATTACATGACCTCAGTAGGTCAAGTAAATGTACATTACAATGACTGCAGAAGGTCAAGTAAATGTACATTACAATGACTGCAGTAAGTCAGGTAAATGTACATTACAATGACTACAGTAGGTCAAGTAAATGTACATTACAATGATTACAGTAAGTCAAGTAAATGTACATTACAATGACTGCAGTAAGTCAAGTAAATGTACATTACAATGACTACAGTAAGTCAAGTAAATGTACAATACAATGACTACGGTAGGTCAAGTAAATGTACATTACAATGACTGCAGTAAGTCAAGTAAATGTACATTACAATGACTACAGTAGGTCAAGTATATGTACATTACAATGACGACAGTAAGTCAAGTAAATGTACATTTCAATGATTACAGTAGGTCAAGTAAATGTACATTACAATGACTGCAGTAAGTCAAGTAAATGTACATTACAATGACTGCAGTAAGTCAAGTAAATGTACATTACAATGACTACAGTAGGTCAAGTAATGTACATTACAATGACTGCAGTAAGTCAAGTAAATGTACATAACAATGACTGCAGTAAGTCAAGTAAATGTACATTACAATGACTACAGTAGGTCAAGTAAATGTACATTACAATGACTACAGTAGGTCAAGTAAATGTACATTACAATGACTACAGTAGGTCAAGTAAATGTACATTACATGACTTCAGTAGGTCAAGTAAATGTACATTACAATGACTACAGTAGGTATGATGCAGGTTCTTAAAACACCTTGTAGAATAAATAATAAAAAAATATCAAACCTGTTGATAGATATCAAGGGACATAATTCTACAAATAAGGGACCACTATTAGTTATTAGCTAAAGTATTAGACTTTACAGGAAGCTTTGATATACTTATATATATATATATATATATTTAAATAGAAAACAAGAGGCCCATGGGTCTTAACGCTCACTTGAAGATATGTCCAATATTGATCTCAAAGTGCAATAGACAATATATTAAGCACAGAAACTTTAAAAGTTTTCTCAAATTAAGATCTCCCACAAAACTTAATCAGAAATATAACCACTCACATTTCATTTGGAAGTCGCTTATATAATATGCATGAAGTAACTGTAGTGTAATGAATAATTTCCAAATCATTAATCAAATTCAGTATACTTATGCAGCTATGTCCTTGACCCTTGAACATATATGACCTCGAACCATATATGATTGTCATGTCAAAACCTACAATATTCTAATATACATGCCTATGCATGAAATAAATAGCTTTCAAGATATTTAATAATTTTAGTATTCCTATGTTGATATGAACTTCACCTTTGAACATATAACCTTGAACCATTTATCAATAAGATCGTTGTCGCAATACCTGCAATATTCTAGTATACATGCCTGTACAAAAAAGTTAATAAATAGTTTTCAAGATAATAAGCAATTTCAGTCTTCTTTTGCAGCTGTGACCTTGACCTTTCAACATATGACCTTGAACCATATATCAAAATGATCGTCATGTCAATACCTACAATATTATCATATACATGCCTATACGAAAAGTTAATAGTTTTTAAGATAATTAGCAATTTAAGTCTTCTTCTGCAGCTGTGACCTTGACCTTTCAACATATGACCTTGATCTATATATCAAAATGATCACCATGTCAATACCTACAATATTCTAATGCCTATACAAAAAATTAACAAATAAATAATTTTTAGCAATTTCCCAACTCAGTGCCTTACAATTTCCCCATTTTGAGCCCCATGGCTACCATTTGTGCAAATCTGAAAAAAGATGACTTAAGGATGTTATAAATGAAATAACTAAGGTATATCTCTTGTAGATTCAGAGGAAAAGATTTTTAAAGTTTTTCACTATTTCCCCCCTTATTGGGCCCCAAGGGGACATATCTCCTTCATTTGTGCAAATCTGAAATGGCTTCACTAAGGCATGATGTTTACAAAGTTTCATTAAATTTGGCCCAGTGGTTTTGGGGGAGAAGATTAAAATGTAAAAAGTTTACGCACGACCAACGATGCATGATGGACGAAACCCGACAGACGAAGATGGAAAGCAATAGCTCATCTGAGCTTTCAGCTCAGGTGAGCTAAAAATCCTAGGATACAGTTTCACCTAATGTTTTTATCCCTTCAGGGACTTTACAAGTTATGACTATTTGTTGCTTAATGACGTACAAGAAGTATACCTTAGTTATTTCATTTATAACAACCTTAGGTCATCTAGTTTCAGATTGCAAAAATGGTAGTCATGGGGCTCAAAATGGGGAAATGACATGGTACTTAGTGGGAAAAATTGTTAAAAATTATATATTTGTCAATATATCTTAAAAACTATTCACTTTTTGTATAGGCATGTACATCAGAATATTGTAGGTATTGTCATGATGATCATTTTGATGTATAGTTCAAGGTTATACATTCAAAGGTCAAGGTCATAGCAGCATAAGAGAAATTAATTGCTAATTATCTTTAAAACTATAAATTTTTGTATAGGCATGTATATTAAAATAATGTAGGTATTAACATAATGATCATTTAGATACATGGTTTAAGGTCATATGTTCAAAGGTCAAGGTTAATGTAGGATAAGAAGGTCAAGGTCATAGCAGAGTAATAAAACTGAAGTTGTTAATTATCTTGAAAACAATTGACTTTTTGCATAGGCATGTATATTAGAATATTGTAGATATCTATATGATGATGACTTTGATATATGGTTCAAGATCATAGGTTCAAATGTCAAGGCCATATTTGCACAAGAAGACTTAAATTGCTAATATTGTAGATATTGATAAGGTGATCATTTTGATTTGTTTCAAGGTCATACATGTAGGTACAAAGGTCAAAGACATAGCTGCATAAGTATGCTGAAAAGGTTTAGGATTTTGAAATTTTTTTGTACTACAGTTCATACATGCATATTAGGTACTTAAAAATGAAATGTGACTAGATATATCTGATTTTATGTTGTGGCAGTTCTAAACTTGAGAAAACTTGGAATGTTTCTTACTTTATATCTTGTCTATTGCACTTTGAAAACAATTTTGACATTTACTCAGGTGAGTGTTAAGGCCCATGAGCCTCTAGTTTCTACTAACTAGTTTGACCTAATTTTTAGAACCTACAAAACAAAACCATTGCATTGAACATAACTTTAATAGTTTTATTTTGAACCTATATAGGTGGTGAATTGATTTTTTATGGATTCTTTTTATGACTGGGTGTTAGTTACAGTGGCACACATTTTAAAGTAGAAGTACTTTAAAATGTATTTTTATTTACCAACATGACTATTTAGTAAAAGGTTTTATGATATATAAATTTCACACATCTTGCAAATGCTTTTATGTTTTCCATAAATAGCTGAGATTAAATTTGACAACTGAGGTAAATTATTATTGTACTATTGTAAACTTAAACCTTACAATATTAACACAAGACACAAAATACTAAAGGAAGGGATGTGAAAGAAAAACAAGAATCCTACAGATTTAAATGTCTTGCCTGATTAGTTTTTGATTAAGTAGAAAATACATTTACTTTAACATAAACTTTCACGTTTTGACATGCCGCTGCCGTCACTGCTGACACCAGAAAAGTAACACCTGGCAGTGCCAGGCTTGACAAAAAATGATAATGTTAAGAAATCTACACAAGAGAAATGTATGTCTGTAGAACCTGTGAAAATTTGACCCTCAGTAAAATGACACCCAGCTACTAATGTATAATATATAAGGATAGCCATAGCATTTTTAGTGTCTGTATTAAAATTTTGCCATAAGATATACATGATCTGTGTATATATATCACCACAGATATTAATTTTTATTACATATGTAACATTTCAGAAACTTTTTTTAAAATTTATAATGTCTTGATTCCTTCCCTTAAAGCTAAAATTCTTATAGTTGTATATGGGTGGTTTGTGAAATGCCAATAAGCTGTTCCTTCAGTTGAGACAACATTCATTGAAATAAATCACATAATCATTTAATACTAATGACATTCGTGGGAGTAAATCAAACAATGGAACAGACAAATTTTATTGTGTGTGTGTTACATAGGTCATTCTTCCTTAAAAGGAAGAAAAAAGTAAAACACAAGGCATGTTTTTAAATATGTTTAATTCAAACTATAAATTTATGACAGTGTCCATTTTAAGAGCAGGAGGTTGTGGGTTTGGGCTCCAATCTGGTCATAAATAAGACTATAAAATCTAAAACAATTCTTCCTCAAATATTAAGAGAAAAGAGTATCAACTGGTTTACTGGTGTCAGAATAATGATGTCAATGTGTGCTAATACACAGCAGACCATAATACAAACTTGCACATCATACAAATACACAAACTTGTTCTTACATTAATCCATGGAGAAAAATAACTTTGCCTTCAATGAAATCTTGCTGATGCCATGTAAAACAACTTTACAATAACAACAACAACTATTAGCTTAATTAGGTGAACCTTGCATGGCACATGATTGCCTCTTTATGTTCTTTAATTTTTCTTTTCTTAAATCATTTAGCAAACTGGAATGAAATTTTGTATGGAAGGTCATTGGGAGGTTATAAAAATGGTTACCAGCATGGCTTTTAAAAACCACAGATGATCACTTTTACTATTTATAGCCCTTAAAGATTTCATTTTAACTGATTTTGTTGAAATTTAAACACAGAAAATAGAACTTTGGGTTTTTAATAAGGGGTTTTCTAAAAACAAATTTTGTTTGTGCAATGTTTTTTTTTTTTCTTCTTTCTTTTTTTTTCTTTGCAATATGGTAAAAAAAAAGTTTATCTTTAGCCTAAATCTGAAAATCTTTAAAAAGTAGAGAATTTGAAAGTTAAACCATATTTAGTATGGAAGGTTTCTGGGTGGTATAGATTAAACAAAACTGGCATGGCTGTTAAAAAATCAAGATGGCCACTGTTATTGCTAGACTTAGATTGCTTCTTAAGAACCAGTTAATGTTTTGGCATAATTTTTGTAAGGTATTAATTAAAATGAATATAACCGGTTGATCATTACAGACCCTACTGGGCATCTCTCTGTACATATTTTTTCAGACTTTTCTTTTGACAAGGGACCTCAGTGGCTGAGTACTTTCAAATGTGCACTTACAGATCAAAGTGCCTTTCAATGTCTAGGTTTAAATCCCACTCCGGCAGATTCTAGTGATAGAAAGTTGTCAGATTGAATGCTAAAGATCAATGATTTTTCTCTGGGTCTCTGGTTTCCCACACCATCTCAGAACTGGCTGTTCTGATATAAGAGAAAGAATCTTGACTGGTGGTTAAACAGCATTACTTCACTACTCTGCTAGCAGACTATAAACAATTACTGCACATCAATGACTTATTTTGTTGATACGATATCTTTTTAATGAACTGTGGTTTAAATTTTGCCTTTATAAAAAAAAATTATATAATTTAGCCTGCATGGTTTATTGTACCTGTGATAAGAAAATTCATATGGATGGCTTCTTTTGAAAAAAGGATTTATGAAAAAGGGGTCATAGTAGAATTATCTCCCGCAATGAAGTTAAACATTTGTAATCAAGAGGTTCTGTCTGTGAAGTTAACTATAGATGTTTATGACTGTCTAAAAAGTTTAAGTACTTGTCTCCTGTCTTATATCATAGGTATTTATGTACATATACAATGTATATGGAATGGTAGTCATATATCGCGTTTAAAATCTATCTATAACGATTGGTTAAGTTTTTTTTTCTTCAATTTTATCTTCATTCTTATCATTGGTGAAGTTATTTACCTAATAGTTCAATTAATGCTTTTTTTTTTTTTTTTTTTTTTTTTTTTTTTTGGTTTTAATAACGTGTGTGTGAGTGTGTGTGTTGTGTCACACAGTATATTGGAGGTTTAATAATATAAATGATAAAAATACAATAAATATACTAGTATATTTACATATATACTATATATACTTACCGTATTTTATCATGGAACCCTGTTAGAGCAAAATGCCTCCAAAGACCAAAAAGTTTCCAATTAGTTGAGGCAACTTTTCAGCTATTAGCAAAGATAGCAAGTTTATTTATCTTTTAAGGATTATCTAAGAACAAGTTCCTGTAAGCTTGAGGTGTGTGAGTGTGTTTTATGGTCTGCCTTGTTCTACCATGCATTCAGGACAACTTTTTGTTAAGGTGCTAGCTTACACAGAGTCAGTATGCTGCAGATAAGCATACTAATCCCCCAGTCCATTATCCTGGCACCGAGTAAAACAGTTGATATTCCGAGCCCTTAATGCCAAATACCAGGAGAGGAAGCAGTATCTCAAATGTATTGTATTACCCAGCTGGGGTTTGAACCCATACAAATAAAGGTAAATGTGCTAAGCTAATGATAAGTCAATGATTTTTTGACACAAATCCTAACAAAATAAAGAGGCATCTTTCATCATTCAAAGTTCTTCTGTCCTTTTTCTGTTCTCATTGGCCCAATAAAGTATTTATATCTGCCTTGGTTTTAACCTTACTTTGACTGATCCTAGTTAGGGAGAGTTTTATTGTCATAATAAACTCCAGCATCTTCTGTATTTCCTACAAGCTGACATGCTGTCATAATAATTATCATTTTACTAAAATATCACTTACATTATTTGTCGCTTTTTGTTGTTTTCTCTTTTTCTTCTGTTTCTTTGATAACCTGAAAAAAAACAAAGGTAAATATATTTAAATGATCTATCACCATGACAATGGGCAAACAAAAAACTAAATGTGCAACAATAACTCTGAAATGAAGTAAATCTGTAACAAAAAATTCAAACATCACAAAATAAAGCTTTATGTTTGAAGTTTTATTGATTAAGAAACAAGCCTTTAAACTGTTTGATTTTCATTAAATGAAGTCCTCCTTGATTTGGATCTGTACTGGGCGACTGTATTGTGACCTTGAATAAAGGTCAAGGTCCAACTAAAGGAGCTCAACCTATGGTATCATCCAAAAAAAAAAAAAAAAAAAATTGAATAAAAAATTAAAGTATTCAAAGACTTATGTGTATACATGTATTAATTGGTATGTTTTAAAAATACAATATAGAAGGTGACATCAGTGGTCAAGTGTTTAAAAAAGTGCATACAATGCACACTTACTGATCACAGCACCCTCTCACTGCCCGAGTTCAATTCCCACTCATGACATAATCTAGTGTAAGGAAAATTTGTCGATTAACTTGCTGAAGATCAGTGTTTACTCCAGGTACTTTAGTTTTCCTCACCATCCCTTAACTGAAAGCTTTATTATAAAAAAAAATCCTGACTAGGGGGAAAAATTCCATCATTCCACTCCATTCTATATAATCATTTCTTTTCATTTGTAATGAGTTTATCTCCATCATATATGATACATTAAAATACAAGTTTGTTATGTATGTAAAGCAGATCTTTTTTAATTGTCTCATCATTTATATTAATTGGGACCCTCAGTTTTAGTATGATGGAGAAAACTGGAGTACCTGGAGAAAAAACACAGACTTGTGCCAATGAAGCAGAAAATTTTTTCAACAAAGATCTGCCACTGACAAACTTCCTCACACTAGGATCTGCCCCAACAGGAATCAAACCTACTGGTAGTTAGTGAGAGGCATTGTAATATACAGGCATATGGTAAACAATTTTATTTTTGTAACGAAAATACATTATTTTGATATTCAAACTGATAAGGCTTTCTTTTTGTATCCTCACCCATTTTAAATATTTAAAGTCTTTTTTTTTTCACAACATAGATTTATTACAGAATTTATTTACTATCTTCAGACATTTAAATCTTTTATAAAACATCATGGTAAATACACATTTAATAAAGATGTATATATGCAGTAGGTTCTATTTTAGTAATCATATTGTAAAAAATGAATCAAAACACAGAAAAAATGTCACATCGGTCATTATGATCAGTATTTACGTTAAGAGAAAACATAAAATTATTTCATTCCATTATATATATGTGTGTATATATATATATATATATATATATAGAGAGAGAGAGAGAGAGAGAGAGAGAGAGAGAGAGAGAGAGAGAGAGAGAGAGAGAGAGAGAGAGAGAGAGAGAGTGAGAGAGCAAGCATATAATCCCAACAACAGTTTAGGGCATTTTGGTTGCTGTTTAACTGCAGGAAGAAAAGTTACAAAAAACACCAGTGTCCAACAGTCCAAGAGTAAGGTAACTTTTGGAAATGATTGGTTACTTCTTCGATAGCAGAAATTTTTGTGTCGGTTATTTTTTGTCATTTCAGGATATTCACATACTTTTATATTCCTGTAATCAGATGACAACCGGTGCACATGCAAGTGAAATACATGTACATATATATCAAAAAAAATATTTGCAAAAGTGAAAGGAAAAATTTGCACAAGTTTTATATTTTTGCATCCTTTAACTCTTATATGAAAATAAAACAAATGCAAAAATTTTCCATTTTACAATAACTTGGTAATGCATACCAAAAAAGAAATTGTTGACAGTATGAGATTAGAATTGGTTGGAAAGTTGGACTCATTTTCAATGCTAAGTAAAGGAGACAAATTTTAAAGATTTTCATATGGTTACAGACCTCAGTCATGAAATGACAGCCAAAATTGCCCAATTTGGGTCATATCACCTTTAGTGTTATGCACCCATATTTCAATAATTTTTAAGTTACACCAGAAATGTTGATACTTTTTAAAATCAATAGAATTCAAACACTATTTCTATATTAAATTTATGACCCAAATGCAAATTTTCACAAGTTTAGCAATCATTTTGTTACCATGGCAACCACACAGAAAATTGTAAATTTTTTCCTCAAAATAGACAATTTTCATAGAATCTGATAGTCAACAAACCCCCGAACTACATGTAATGGCACATATTGTCCCTGAAACTTCAAATATTACTTTTTTTCTTTTTCATTAAAAATCAATACCTTGTCTGATTCATTATTTCAGAAATTTGGAAAATGTGTCAATCATGCTAAAAGCACATGGCAATGTTTACATGCAAAATGTGGTCCAGGCAAAGGAAGTGCATTGTGCGGCTCAGGTCCTTACGCCTGAAATATAGTGCGATACTCATCCAACTCAGTTTAAGTCTTTGGCAAACCTCAGAAGCTCTCACCTTGGCAAAATTGCAAAGTGCTATTTATTAACAAATTTAAATGAGCAGGGTCTAAGTAAAGACCCCCGAGTTTTTTATATGCACTACTTTTGACCATCCCCCATCCGGCCTTATCACGACTGAGGTCTACTACCTATTTTAAGGAATTTTCAGGCATTTTGGATTAAATTCTTTCCTTTGTAAATATGATGTGCAATCTAAATAAATTACACTTCCACAATTTAGTCAGAATCAACCTTCTTTGAAAGTTTAAACCATGTCATTTTAACAGAAAAATGCCTGTCTTAAATTGCAACTGAAAATTGATATGTAATAACAAAATTTTAATTTTCTTTTCTTTTTCTTTTTTTTTTTTTTTTTTTGGAGGGGGGGGGGGGGGCAGGGGGTGTCTTTATCAGACATTGATCATATGAAACCCTTTGATACCTAAATAATGAAAAAACTTCAAGTTTAAAGTTGTAAAATCAACAGGGAAGTCTTCCTTGAATTTAAAGCATGATTAAGAGATAATTTTGAACAACATGAGGTCTTAAATGGTTTAAAACTACTGTAATCACCATTATAAAGTTGACAGTTTACATAATAATGACTTCCTTAAACATCAAATGAATAGCAGAATGTTGTACATATATAAATGAAAAACTAAATTTATGGTAAGTTCTTAACATACATATAATATTAGGCAATTTGCCAACGTCAATGCCCAATATAAGTTATACAGGTTTTTGGCAGGTTACACAGGGCCCCAAGTACCCTGTCAAAGATTTGTGTACCCAGAGCCACAGGCACCTCCCTTCAAATATTAACTACCAGTGAAAAAATTTAATAAAGCAATCTGGCATTTACTAATATTTAATGTATCCTATGTGTTTACAAACATTTTAAATTCGAAACGTTTTGCTGCCAATCAATTATTTTTGTTGGTATTTGATGGCACTAGCTAGTTTGGCTCTTTAAAATTCAATTTCATTTTCTTAGTGACTTGCGTAGCGATGTATGTTTACTATAACCAAACCACACAATGTAAGAGTTACTTCCCTTATGCCATTAAATATTGCCAGGTTATGTACCCCGGCAGATTTATGAACATAGTTCCATGTACCCTGGCAAGTTAACCAATTGCTATGTGAGAAATTTCTTTGAAGGGTGACAATTTGTGATAATTTAATAATTTAACAAAATAATTAATTTCCCTTATGTACTTTAAAAAGTATTTCCCTGTTAACATGGGAACTAGAACAAGAAGCCTAATAGGGCCTGTGAGGCTCATCTGGCTTTATTCATTACAACTGAGACAGAGGAAAGTACCTGTTGCACATGTTAAATAGCTTATACATTTACTTTTTAAACACCAACTTTGAGCAAAATCAGTTGATAAATAAACCTGCAACAGCTATTTATCCCTTTTTGCTTTTGATAATAAAGGTGGCCATCTTGGTTGCCAAAGGAAGTTAATTTGTGTAATTTTTAATCTACTCCCCCTTCCACATTAAATTTGGTTCAATATGGTCAGGTAGTTTTAGAGAAGATAAAAGTTTATGCACACGTGCATGCAAACAAGCTTTGCCATACCATTACCTCAACTCCAAATTTTATATTTTGATTTGAAGTTGACTTAACAATCCTTGACAAATGCAGAGAAAAACTAATAAAACATATATGGGCCTTGAAAAGTTCACCAGAGGAAATAAACAAGAGGCCCATGGGCCTTAACGCTCACCTGAGGAAATGCCGAAAAACTTACAAAAAAACTTAATTACAAAAACTTTACGAAATTCCTCAAGTTTGGAAATCCTGCAATAGTTAATCAGAGATGTCTAGTCACATTTCATTTATAAATAGCTCTTATACATGATTTAACTATAGTACAATAATTTTTGCCAAATCATCAACCATATGGTAATGCAGCCATGAATTTGACCTTTGAACATATGAACTTGAAACTTATATCAAAATGGTCGTAATATTAATACCTACAATATTCTAATATACAAGCTTGTACAAAAAATTTGTAGTTTTCAAAGATAATTAACATTTCAGTACACTTATGCAGCTATAACCTTGACCTTTGAACTTATGACCTTGAAACATATATCAAAATGATCTTCATATCAATACCTACAATATTCTAGAGTACATGATTGTACAAAAAATTGATGGCTTTCAAGATAATTCACAATTTCAGTTTTCCTATGCACCTGTGACCTTGACCTTTGAACATATGACCTTGAAACATATATCAAAATGATGATCATATCAATACTTACAATATTCTCATATACATGCCTATAGAAAAAGTTTATGGTTTTCAAGCTAATGCACATTTTTAGTATTTATAAGCCAGAAATAACATTTCAGGGGCAAAAACTCCTACATGGATTATCATATTGTTACAAAACATGGTATCTTGTTAAATTTTGTCATGCACAACAGTTCAACAATGTTTTGAATTCCTAAATCTCTTAAAATTTGCAAGAAAATTGTCTAAAACTGCATAAACCACAAATTAGGTCATGATCTTGATTTGTGACCTTGACCCTATTTTAAAGGTCATTTCAAGAAAAAGTCAAAACTGAAAATCCCATGTCAATATCTGTTCAAATAGTCAAGTTATAACAATTTGAAGCCATTTTATGAAATTTTTAAAATTAAACACAAAAAGGCGTAACCCATTTTTTTAACCAAATTTCACGAAATAAACAAATTATAAGCTTAAGACCGCAGAGAAGCCAAATATAACATCAGATTTTTTCTCCCATCATCGGTTTTTGAGAAGATTTTTTAAGATTTTTCTTCCCCTAGGTCACCTTCACCTAGTTTTGGTAGCCATGTCAACCTCATGAACAAATCTAAATTGCACCAGCCCATATATGCTTCTGACCAAGTATCATTGAAATCTGTCCAGCAGTTTTGGAGGAGAAGTTGAAAAAAGGTGTTAACGACGCACACGCCCAAGCACATACACAAGCACATACACACCTTTCAGTCAGGTGAGCTAAAATCAAGGTTTAGAACAGCTACTTCATGTACAGGTGGTTTGAAAATGTTAATTAATGATGGTAACATGATTTGAATAAATTATGTTTGCAGAGGCTCCAAAACTAAAACTTACAGTATAAATCTTATAATGATTAAAGAAAGATAACTCTAGGAACTGAAAATAAACTGAAAACATTCTTGAAATTTATTTGTTTACTGTGGTTAAACAGCCTGAGCAAAAAATTGAGCAGTGGGATCGTGGAAGACCAAATGCATGGAGAAAATAACTAATAGTCTACAAACAAATTTACAAACTATCTATTACATGCACAGTGATGCACCAGGATTCACACAACTGGGATTCAAACCTCGGTAATTATTTGATTTGATTTAATGGGTTTTTACGCCCAGTCAAGAATATTTCACTTATATCAAGACATCACAGACATCACCATCTATAGGTGAAGTGGCAGAAATTTTTACCTTTGCAGTGCACTTGGTGCATTGTGCAGGGTTTTTTAACACACTATGCCTGCCATGACAAGGGGCAGTGATTTTTAAGGTCTCATCTGAAGGACCCTGTGATTTTCATTTCTAAATGCCAAGTGCAAGAACAGTCACTACCAATTTTCAAGTCATAGTTTGACCTGGCTGGAGTTCGAACCTGGACCTTCCACATATAAAGAGAGCACTCTACCAACTGAGCTACTGTAGTGGTAAACCTCAGTATGAGAGACTTTATGATCCAATGCAGGGTTTAGACTGCTTGGTCATTAGGGCCATAAATTTAGTTACCAGTAATCTCTATTTCAAAAATAACAACTCTTGGTCCTCAAAACATGGGGCACCTTTAAACATGGGGAAGGGGGAGTTTTAAGTCATTAAACATCATATTCTAGTTTCAATTTATTGACTGTTAAACTGATATTTTCTCATTAATTTTACAAACTAAGATCTACCAGTAATGATAAATTAACAGTACATGTACCAAAGGCTTGTTGGAAAATGTGACCATGTGAATGTTGACTGCACTAAATAAATTCACTAAAGTTTGGCAGTATACTTTATAATATCTAATACAACTTGTGATTTCATTGCAACACTTTAGATTTTTTAAAGACATTTCCTCTGCCAATGAAAATACGTGTGAATTGATGACTATAAACATTTGAGAAATATGTAGTGAATGATTTATTGTATCACTGTATCAAAAAAAAAAAAAAAAAAAAAAAAAAAAAAAAAAGCAGACAAAATTACTGGTACTAGTTATTATTGATGGGTCTCATGTGTATGCTTATATACTTGTACACTGTATACTGTAATTAATCTTTATATTTTGCATTTATAGTACATCTTATGTGCCTGTTTCACATTTGAGCCACAAGTTTAAGAACAAATCTATTCACATGATTGGTGGAAAGAAGTTTATTTATCTTGGATAGTAAAGGAAAACCATAAGCATGTGAAATCATTTGTCATATGTCTGCATGTATATAAATGCAAAATACCGGTAGGTACCAGTAAAAATTCTACTTCCAAATCTACAAAAATCTCCATAAAGAATCATTATACTAAGGAAATACATTTGTACATAAAAGGTATCAACATACAAGTGTGTGTGTGTGTGTGTGTGTGTGTGTGTGTGTGTGTGTGTGTGTGTGTGAGAGAGAGAGAGAGATAGAGAGAGTTTTTGTTTGTTTTATAATTTTTTAAAACTTTATTTACAAAATGTTTTTATTTATTTATTTATTTATTTATTTATTTATTTATTTATTTATTTAGTTATAATTTTTTTAAATATTTTTTTTATTATTTTTTATAACTTTCTTTAGCTAAGTATTTTATTTATTTTTTACTTATTTTTTTATTGATTTCTTTATTCTTTATTACTTTCCTTAGCTAAGTATTTTATTAATTTTTTTTTTTTTTTACTTATTTTTTATTTATTTCTTTATTCTTTATTACTTTCTTCAGCTAAGTATTAATTTTTGTGAATGGGGTTGGGTGGAAAACAAAATGCCTATATATATTTGAAATTTGAGATTTCAAACTATCACAAATACAAAAAACCAGGAAGTACTACATACTTTCAATAAAGAACAGAAAGGGTAACACCCATTTATAGTGAAATAGACGTGTATAGTGAATAGACACCACATCAGGAACAGGATCTAATTATGTTTACGACAAGTAAAATAACCAATAAATGTCAAACTTGTTATTCTTTTTATGTAATTAAAATATCAATATCAGGAAGGTGTGTTTACCTGACTGATAAAAAATAACATTTTACCGGTATGTTGTTATGAATAGTGATGTAAATAAAAAATTGTAACTGTCTGAATGAGATTAACTTTCACATAACTTTTATCTTTTTACAAACAACTTAAATGCAGATGAGTGGCAAAACTGTTAAAGTGTTTCCCTTTAAACCCAAAATGTCAAGCCATTATAGATCCAAATCTACTTAAATGATGTTATAAAGGGTTATGAATCCTTCCCCAACCTATTTCCATCATGTGCCTTAAACATTGGCTTGGTAACGTTTAGTGTATGAAATTAGTTAGAAAGACATAATGGCCAACAGGGCTCTTAACTTTTAAAAGTTGGTAGCCCAAATAAAAATTAATGGCCCTGAAATATGGAAGTTTGTGTGTCTCTTTAATTTTGTCAATCAACCTTCATATTAACTATACTGTATGAATTGTTGTGCCCTGCTATATTGTCTGTTGTATTAGTGTAAAGTATTGTTCATTAATGTATATTTCTTATTTTAATGAAACAAAATACCACCAGTTTAAGCATCTTGAGGAAACACCCGCCTGCTATAGGAGAACTGCTGGTTAAACGAAAGAGCCAAGCGGTCTTGGAACTCTATGAAGTTGGTGACCCTAGCAAAAAGTAAATAGCCTACGGTCATCGGGCCCACAGTAATTTCGCACACTGGTAATGTTACTATAGATGTGACGTGATGATAATTTTTGACACCGTGGGATAGAATTGTAAAGTTTCCATAAGTAGAAATTAAAACACAGTAGATTTATACATTTCAACAGATTTATATACCAATTAAACTTGTATATGCATTAATTCTTGAGAAGATAATACCATTATAAAATTGTACCCCAGAGCAGACAGCTGAAAATTTGTCATTTAGTTAAATAGTATTTAAAAAACCCAACCATTTACACACCCATCAACCACCCACTATTTAACCAACCATCCAAATAACTATCCACACACCCATCAGACCCACTATTAAACCAACCATCCACACACCCATCAACTACACACTCTCAAACCGACCATTAAATAACAATCCACACACCCATCAACTTCCCACTATCAAACTGACCATTCAAATAACAATCCACACATCCAACCAACCAACCTACTAACTAACTATGCACCCACTAAATCACTTAACCACACATGCACCCATCCAACAAACCAACCAAACAACTAACCAACCCAAACAACCGACAATTTAAACAATCAGCTATGGACTCATCCAACAGCCACAACTACCAACCATCCAAACAACCAACAAGCCAATCAACTAACAAACCAATTAACTAACAAATTAACTAACCAACCACACAACTGAGCCAGCCAACTGACCAACCAATCAACCAACCATCCATACAATTAACCACCAAACCAGCAGCTATCAAACCAACTTACAAACAATCACCCAGGTAGGTTGGAATTGAGTTTTACACAAAGACATGATTTTTTCCTCATTTTGAAGAGGTCGGTTCCAGAATGGTGGAGGAAATCAGAGTACCTTAGTACCTTACCAAGCAAGCTGGCAAACTTTCTCATGTTAGATCTGCATAAATGAAATTAGAGCCTAGAAAACCAGCAGTGCTGTGACACATCAACCAATGATTTTGTACACTAAATCACCAATAACAAAGGTCCATTTTTGCACCATGACCTTGTCAATTAAAATCAAAAGAAAAGTTAAAATGTCCATAAAATAAATTTTTTATTCAAACAAAAGAAAAAACTATTAACTCTTTATTCAAACAGTCTGTCTGTTTTTACCTTGTAAAAAAATAATCAGATATAGAATATCAAGAAACATTAAAAACATGGCAATTGAATCACGGGGTTTTTGGTCACCTGTCTATCAAAAGCCAATATATAAACAAATCCCACTGCATCAAATTTCAGACGCAGAGTTTTTTTTTCTTGTTATATTACCATACAACTATCGCCTTCTAGACATTGTGTTTTTACTTAAAAATTGTCAACAGTTACGAGAATCTACAACATGGCAGTCTTGAAAATGTTTTGGACAGTATGGATATTGTTTGTCTTTTTATCAACAATAAATGCAGCACCTAAAAAATCTAAACGTAGCAAGGATTCTAGTTCGGAGGAATATCAAAACACGAAACCACGTTCAGTGACAGAACAGGGAGATGTGGATATACATCATATCGAACAGCTAATAGATGATCTTAGACAGGATTTAAAACACGAGTCTGAAAAATGGAGTAATGAAGTAAAAGATCTTCGTGGTGAGATTGAGGGAGTGTTGCAATATACTGGTACGAAGTCTAGAATTCAAGATGTCAAAATAAGAAGTTTGAAGAGGGATATTGATGACATTTACAGTATATTAGAGAACCAATCGGCTGATGAGGAGCAGATTGAAGAATTGACTACAGGAGAAGATTCAAATGACAGCAAGACCACAGATAAGGACTTATTCAACAGCAAAGATGTATCACGGCCTTCATTTAGTCGTTATAATGCAGTCCATGATAGCAATGAGAAATCCACCCAATCTGGCGAACAGGAAAGTACAGAAAAGGGAAATAAAAGCACAGTAAATGGAATTCGGTATGGTGTTTATAAAAATGACCATGCAGCCCCCAACAAAGGAAGTTAAACTACACCAAGCAATACAGTGGAAGAACATAAAAGGATGGACAAAGACATTTAGAATATACAGTTGTATAAATTTAAAAAAAGAAAATGAATTTTTTTCAAGGTAAAAAACAGCTGATATACTATTTCTATATATCAAAATATAACTACATAGAGAAAAAAAAAAGAAATTCTGGAAAAAAAATTAATACAAAAATTTATTGGAAATGCATTATAATGATTTTGTGAACTGAATTTTTTTTTTATTTTTGTATATGTAAATTCTGAGCAAATTAAAGCAATGAAGATTATAATTGTCATAATTTTCTTTGGTTAATCCTACTGAATGTAAATGAACAACCTAGTCAAAATTATTTCACTTAATTTCACATCATCAGCTATTTGAAGTTACAGAGATTCAAATCTATGCAATCTGCTTATGGCAGTGATCAGTTTATTCTCAATGGCAAGACAGTCTATGCTGAAGTAATCAATGAAGAATCATATTGCCTCTCACCACCTTGATTGGAAACCAGCTCAGACAGATCCTGGTGCAAGATTTTTTATTTTTTTTTGTGTGTGTTTAGGGGGGGAGGGTATTCTGGTATGCTAGATCTGACCACTTCCATGCAAGTAAAAGAATCTTGACTGGGGGCACTCTGCTCTCCACTCCATTCTCATCTGAAGGAACCCAATTTTCTGCATTGCAAATCTGTATCATTGGCATGACAGCTATATACCTATCTCAGTACTACCAATCAACAAACATTGACAACCTCAGCGGCTTTGTGGCAGATTATCCACCTTTTAGAGTGGGAGGTTTAGGGATTCAAACTTTGGCTAGGTCATATATAAGTCTTCAAAGTTTTAGATACTGTTTCCTCGTCCCGTGCTCTGCGTGAAGAGGAGACAGAGTATCAACTGGTTTATCTGGTGTCATACTGACTAGCTGAACTAACATCTTAACAAATAAGTCACACTGAGTGCCCACCTACTAGTACAAGGCAGACCATAATACACACTTGTACATCTCTAACATGAACAAACTTGTTCTTAGATTAATATTTAATATTAAATAGCCGAAAAATTGCTGGTGTGATGTAAAACAACATTACAACCAACCAACCAAAAACAAATAAAATCTTTTTGCTCTCTGATTTTTCTCATAGACTTGTTAAAAGCTAGGATATTAAAATCAAAGATATTAATTAAATCACAGTTAACAGCAAATCTGTGTTCATAAGGTCACATCTGCTTTTAAAGGTCTTATAAAGGCTATTTACAGGTTAGCTTTTGTGTCCTTTATAGACAGGAACAATTCTCAAAGGTTTAATTACTAGTACATAAAGTCTATTTCAGTTCAAAGTTTTAGACATCATCAGCTATAGATAAAGTTGTTAAAATTTATTCTTTGAGAACAAGCTAATAGAAACATCTTTAATTGGACAAAGTGACAAGATTTCTGGAATATCTCCAAAATTGGGTATTATGCACTAAAGTTCAAAAGTTCTGAACAAAAAGATATTTGTCCAGAACAAGAGGCCCAATTGGGCCTGTATCGCTCACATGGAATACCCTTATTTTGTTCTTTGCTTTTTCTTTTTAATTTATCCAATCAGTAAAATGTAAACAAACTCACTAGCAATATCCTTATTTTCTATTATTTCAAGCACTATTTACCATAAATTTCCTTTCAATTGGCCATGTACTTTCAGAAGATTTAGGCTGAAATAAACCTTATTTGCATGTTACATAACTATTGCAAAAATGAAAAATTGTACAGAAAAACCCATTCAATATGTTTTATCCCCAACATCTAGTTTCTATGTTATAAATTTAAACAAAATCAGTACATAAATAAACCCATAATGGCCATTTTTCAATTTTTGCTATTTATAGTAACGGTAGCCATCTTGGATTTCCGACAGACATGTTGAATAAAATTTTGAATCTATACCACCCAAGGATCTTCCACACTCAATATCCTTTCAATTGGCCATGTACTTTCAGAGAAGAAGATTTTCAAAGATTTCGGCTAAAAATAAACTTTATTTGCATATTACGTAATTATTGCAAAAACGAAAAATCATACGGAAAAACCTGTTATATATGTTTTACCCCCCGACATCTATTTTCTATGTTTCAAATTTCAACAAAATCCGGCCATAAATAAACCCAAAATGGCCATTTTTCGATTTTTGCTATTTATAGTAACGGCAGCCATCTTGGATTTCTGACAGACATGTCGGATATAATTTTGAATCTATACCACCCAAGGACCTTCCACACTAAATATCCTTTAAATTGGCCATGTACTTTCAGAGAAGAAGATTTTTAAAACGAAAAATAAACCTTATTTGCATATTACGTAATTATTGCAAAAACTAATCAAAGCACAGACTGTGCTGAACATAGGAAAGTAGTCATGAAAGCCTGGTAACCGGGTTGATATCCATAATTAGTTGAGAAGAGTGGAGTGGAGGAATGGTGCTTTACATTCCTGTCAAGATTCTGTCACTTAAATGTCATGGTGTCAATGACATGAAAGACATAAAGGTTTAAATTACTTATATCAACGTTTTAAAAAATATGCTATTTTTCTTCTCTTATCCTCTGGAACCACTGGGGTCATGGTGACCAAGTGGTCTTAAGGGCAATCTTAAAGGTCACAGTGCCTTTCAGTGCCTAGATTAAAATGCTGCTTCGGCAGATCCTAGTGTGAGAAAGTATGTCAGTTTGCTTGGCATATGTCAGTGGTTTTCTTGGGGCACTTTGGTATCCTCCTTCATCTAAGAACTGACTACCTGGATATGTGAAAAATTCTTGACTTGTGCATAAAACATCTTTACCCCACTACACTCGGAAACCAATCTGCCAATTTAAATGAGACATGTTTGGGTGAATCTTGCTTGATGCAGATTCCAAACTGGCATCTTTATCAACATTCAATCAATAATGGCCATTACAGCAAAAAGGGAAAATCACTTTTGTACTTTCTGACAACTGATTGATGCTAAAGACACCTCTGATAAGATAAAAAAAATAGGAAAGTACATGAGACGACCTTGACCTTTGGCCTTGAACCATATATCAAAATGATCATCATATCAATATCTGTAATATTCAAGTACATGCCTATTCAAACGCTCACCTGAAGATATGTCCAATATTGTTTGCACAGTGCAATAGACAATATATTAAGTACAGAAACTTTAAAAGTTTTCTCAAGTTTAGAACTCCCACAAAACTTAATCAGAAATACATCCACTCACACTTCATTTAAAAGTAGCTTATTTAATATGCATGAAGTAGCTGTAGTGCAATGAATAATTTCCAAATCATTAATCAATTTCAGTATACTTATGCAGCTATGTCTTTGACCTTTGAACATATATGACCTCGAACCATATATGATTGTCATGTCAATACCTACAATATTCTAATAAACATGCCTATGCATGAAATTAAAAGCTTTCAAGATAATTAATAATTTTAGTATTTCTATGTTGATATTCCTTGATCTTTGAATATATAACCTTGAACCATGTATCAAAATAATCGTTGTCGCAATACCTATAATATTCTAATATACATGCCTATACAAAAAGTTATTAGTTTTCAAGATAATTAGCAATTTAAGTCTTCTTTTGCAGCTGTGACTTTGACCTTTCAACATATGACCTTGAACCATATATCAAAATGATCATTGTCGCAATACCTACAATATTCTAATATACATGCCTATACAAAAAGTTATTAGTTTTCAAGATAATTAGCAATTTAAGTCTTCTTTTGCAGCTGTGACTTTGACCTTTCAACATATGACCTTGAACCATATATCAAAATGATCATTGTCGCAATACCTACAATATTTTAATATACATGCCTATACAAAAAGTTAATAGTTTTAAAAGATAATTAGCAATATAGTCTTCTTCTGCAGCTGTGACCTCGACCTTTCAATATATGACCTTGTACCATATATCAAAATGATCACCATATCAATACCTACAATATTCTAATATACATGCCTATACAAAAAGTTAATAGTTTTCAACATAATTAGCAATTTAAGTCTTCTTTTGCAGCTGTGACCTTTATCTTTCAACATATGACCTTGATCCAAATATTAAAATGATCATCATGTCAATACCTACAATATTCTAATATACATGCCTATACAAAAAGTTAATAGTTTTAAAAGATAATTAGCAATTTAAGTCTTCTTTTGCAGCTGTGACTTTGACCTTTCAACATATGACCTTGAACCTTATATCAAAATGATCATTGTCGCAATACCTACAATATTTTAATATACATGCCTAAACAAAAAGTTAATAGTTTAATAGTTTTAAAAGATAATTAGCAATTTAAGTCTTCTTCTGCAGCTGTGACCTTGACCTTTCAACATATGATCTTGTACCATATATCATAATGATAGTTGTTGCAATACCTACAATATTCTAATATACATGCCTATACAAAAATTTAATAGTTTTCAAGATAATTAGCAATTTCAGTTTTCTTTTAAAGCTGTGACCTTGACCTTTCAACATATGACCTTGAACCATATATCAAAATGATCGTCATGTCAATACCTACAATATTCTAATATACATGCCTATCAAAAAGTTAATAGTTTTCAAGAGACAGTGACAGATATATAATTTTTAGCAATTTCCCCACTCAGTGCCTTACAGTGTCCCCATTTTAAGGCCCATGGCTACCATTTGTGCAAATCTGAAAATAGATGACCTAAGGATGTTATAAATGAAATTATTAAGGTATATCTCTTGTAGCTTCAAAGGAGAAGATTTTTAAAGTTTTTCACCCCAAGGGGACATAACTCCTTCAATTGTGCAAATCTGAAAGGGCTTCACCTAGGCATGATAGTTTCCAAGTTTCATTAAATTTGGCCCAGTGGTTTTGGAGGAGAAGATTAAAATGTAAAAAGTTTACGCACGACTGACGACGCACAACACACGACGGACAACGGACGACGCAAGACGGACGAAGATGGATAGCAATAGCTCATCTGAGCTGAAAGCTCAGGTGAGCTAAAAAGTAATAACCTTCAAGATAATTAACAATTTAAGACTTCTTATACAGTTATGGCCATGACCTATGAACCTATGACCTTGAATCATTTATAAAAATGGCTGTTATATCAATACCTACAATATTCTAATATACATGCCTATACAAAAAGTTAATAGTTTTCAAGATAATTAACAATCTTAGCAATCTTATGTTGCTATAACCTTGACCTTTGAACCAATGACCTTGAACCATATATCAACATCATCATCATATCTATACATACAATATTCTAAACTACATGCCTATCCAAAAAGTTAATAGTTTCCAAGATAATTAACTTTTAAGCCATTATTGTGGCTATGACCTTGACCTCTGAGCCTTTGACCTTGAACCATAAATCATAATGATCGTCATTCCAAAACCTACAACATCCCAAGAAACATGCATATAAAAACGTTAGTGTATAAGATAACTAACAATATTAGGTGCCTTGTGCAGCTATGACCTTGACCTTTTAACCAATGACCTTGAGCAATATATCAAAATGATTGTTATATCAATATCTACAATACTCCAATATATATGCCTGTATAAAAAGTTAAATGTTTTCAAGATATATTTACAGATGTATAATTTAAAGCAATTTCACCACTAACTGCCTTGCCATTTTCCCGTTTTGAGCCCCAATACTACCATCTGTGCAAATCTATAACTAGATGGTCTGAGAATTATATATATATACATGTAATAACTAAGGTATACCTCTTCTACATTCTGAGAAGAAGATTTTCACTATTTCCCCCTTTATGGGCCCAAGGGTACATAACTCCTTCACTTGTGGAAATCTGAAAGTCAACCAACAAGGCATGATGGTAGCCAAGTCTCAATGAATTTGGCTTAAGGTGATGGAGGAGAAGATTAAAATGTAAAATGTTTATGCACGATACACGATGGACAACAGATGAAGATGGATCTCAATGGCTCATAAGAGCTTTCAGCTCGGGTGAGCAAAAAACCACATAACAGTAAATATTATATAAAATGAATGAAAAAGGAAGACATCAAAAAGTTTCCAAACAATAACAGGATTTTTTTTAGTAAAACCAGTACTTCTATCGCCGTGAGTTAGAAAATGAAAGTTTTATTCAGATTCAGGAAAAAATAGAAAAAAACGAGTGAAAGATGGCCCAAAACTCGCACAGAAACAGCGACGGCAACTATAATAAGCAAAATCTAAAGACAGTCACTGTCAAGTTAATCAGAAGATTCTGATTTTGTAGCACTTGTGCCACTTGTAGCATGCCAGATCAGTGCAAATTTTGGGCATCAAATTATGAAAATGTCTGTATTTCTCAAATTGTAAAGATGGATTTCTGTGCAAATACTATGAACTTTTTGCTTCTTCTATCTCTAACAATATTGAATTTCAAAAATAAAGACTGATTGATTTTTAACAACTGTATTGAAAGTAAAAAAAAAAAAAAGATTGAAAGAAAAAAGAAAAGAACTTTGATTGAATCATGAATCTTGACAGTCTATTTCACTATTCCAAATTTTCTTGTTAATACATTTTCCCCAATTAACCATCAGGGGCCTTTTCCCAAAATACAGAGAAAAATTTCTGTCTTTCAATGCTTTCCGACATCCTTACTTTTGAAATTTTAATATTTTTTTTTAATTTCCTCTTTTTCTGATCGCAATTCTTTGTCCGATGATTCCAGACACAATTTTGCTGGAACTCAGGTGATACAGAGTGTTTTAATAAAGATTGAATAGAACTAAGAGCAAACATCGTTGTTTGTTGTTGTTTTGATGTGTATTGACGAGATGGATCGTTCTGTACATCATTACTTAAGACCGGTGCTGTACCGTGCAGACGTTTTTTTTTTTTTTTTTTTTTTTTTGGGTTAACCCAATTAAAATCATACCTGAATATAAAGTGCTTCTGTATGAAAGTTAAAGTTGATTAAAGTTAATGTCCATAGCTGAGAAAATCGTGTATGACAACTCCTGTCGGTACATTTTTCTGATGAAATTAGAAAGTGACGTTTTCAATTAATTTCATTGGATGAGAAAAAAATGACAAATTCCTCTGATCAAGGATTCCAGAAAATGAATGATTAATACCTAGCCGACACATGTCGGTATTGGTGTTATGGCTAATCAGGTTTTATACCAGTGTTAAGTCTTGTTACCATAAACTTATAACGGTGTTCTAAAATTAGAAGAATATACACAGACAAGAAGAAGTCTTCCCGGAAAGAATACGGAAAGTAACATCCGAATAGTCCGTGACCTATTTCTGCAACGCGAACTATACTCTCTATATTTTATTTATTATCTTCTTTTTAATTCTTTAATAAATATTTTTTATTTTTGTTTTCATAAAGATTCTCTATATATATTCATTTACAGAGTCATTGTTGTTCGTTTATTTATAAAAGAGCCGCTGTTCGGAGCTGGACAGTTGATATGCAAATTTCCAACCCGGAAAAAAGCAATTTCCTCTGCAACTCTGTGTGTGTAGGGGAAGCGGTTTTATTTATTTATTTATTATTCATTTATTTATTAATTTATTTTTTGTCTGTGTTACTTTCTTTTCTTCTCTAAAATGTGTGATTTGAAATTGAATTTAATAAAACCAGAAATGCATTTGTAACACCCAGATTGTGCTGTGCTATACAGGTCTAATTCTTTGGATCGCAAGTAACAGTAGTGCTCAAGAAAACTGACATTTGTTTACATAGATACGATACGTTAGTAACCAACAACGACATAACTAGAAAAGTCTTCAACTTTCCTACGTAAAAATCTTAGAGCGAAACCCGTTATATATGTTTAATCCCCCGACATCTATTTTCTATGTTTCAAATTTCAACAAAATCGGTACATAAATGAACCTGTAATTGCCATTTATAGGTTTTTGCTATTTATAGTAACGGCAGCCATCTTGGATTTACGACCGTAATGTCGGATACAATTTTTAATCTATAGCAACTAAGGACCTTTCATACCAAATTTCATTTGAATTGGCCTATTGGTTTCAGAGAAGAAGATTAAAGTTTACCCACGCACGCACGCATGCACGCACGCACGCTTTACCATTCCATAAGCTCACCCTGGCTTTGCCAGGTGAGCTAATAAAAACAACAAGAGACCCATGGGCCTTAACGCTCACCTGAGGATATAGCCAACCTGAGGATATATCCAAAATCATTTGCAAAAATACATAAAATATTCTCATTTACCCTACCTCTGACTTAATTCTATGATAGTGATTGGCTAAATTGAATCACATGACCAACCCAGTATCATTCCGTACATAGCCGCACACGCAAAAATACTGGGTCAGCAAGGCTGATACCGGGTGGGTTAGAGTTACGTCCCCTGTCACTAACGTAA
Source organism: Tegillarca granosa (assembly GCA_029721355.1). NCBI lineage: Eukaryota > Metazoa > Mollusca > Bivalvia > Arcoida > Arcidae > Tegillarca > Tegillarca granosa. The sequence continues at coordinate 30,010,159 of CM056598.1, read as the reverse complement.
ACGTCAACAAAACAACTTAGTTTTAACTAAATACGTCACAAGTACGTCATTTTGCAAATTTCTACTGTGTAGGGGCGGTTCAAAACGCTTAAAGGACAGTTCTTTTATTATTGTTATTATTATTATTACTTATCTATTTATTTATTTTGAAGTTTAAATGTTATATTATTAAATAACATGCATTAAACCTTATTAAGTCATATTCCTTGTTGTAATATTTTATTGCAGTCGGATATTTTTTTTATTTTTAATTTCTTTCATCAGCAATATTTCTATTTTTAAAAAATATATCTAGCATTGGGTCATCGGTAGGGTAAAAGGGTAACATGGTTGTAAGTGTCCCCTACATGGGCGTGAGCCTCACCCGGTATCTTTTCTACTGACCCTGTATCATTCCGTACTGGACACTTACAAGCCATGTAACTTATAATACATGCCTATAAAAAGTTAATAGTTTCAAGATAATTAACAATTTGAGTCTTTTTATGCATCTATGACCTTGACCTTTAAACATAAGACCTTGAATATTATATCAGAATTATTGCCATATTAATTCCTACAATATTCTAATATACATGCCAATACAAAAAGTTTATAGTTTCCAAGATAATAAACAATTTCAGTCTTTTTATGCACCTTTGACCTTGACCTTTGAACGTATGACCTTGAGCCATATATCAAAATGTTAAATGTTCATCATGTCAATATCTACAATATTCTAACATACATGCCTATACAAAAAGTTTATAGTTTTCAAGCTAATGCACAATTTTAGTTTTTATTAGCATTACATTTTGTCATGCTGAAAATTTTAACAATGTTTTATTATTATATATTTCTTCAAAATTTGAAGAAAACAGCCTAAAACTGCACAACTTGCAAACTAGATCATGACCTCGAACTTTGACCTTGACCCCTATTTGAAGGTTATTTCAAGAAAAAGTCAAAACTGAAAACCCCATGTCAATATCTATTCATATAGTCAAGTTATACCAATTTGAATCCATTTTACAAAATTTTTAAAATCAAACACAAAAACGCGTAACCTAATTTTTTACCAAATTTCACGAAATAAACAATTTATAAGCTTAAGACCTAGAGAAGCCAAATATCACAACAGATTTTTTCTCCCATCATCACTTTCGGAGAGGAAGATTTTTTAAGTTTTTTGGAACCATAGGTCACCTTGACCTAGTTTTGGGAGCCAGGACAACGTCACGAACAAATCTGAATTGCACTGGCCCATATATGCATCTGACCAAGTTTCATTGAAATCTACCTTGTAGTTTCAGAAAAGAAGTCGAAAATGTAAAAGTTTACGCCGTGGACACCGCCGCTGCCGACGACGACGACAAACAAATTTTGATCAGAAAAGCTCACTTGAGCCTTTGGCTCAGGTGAGCTAAAAAGGTTTAAATAAATGGCTTTTGTTTAAAGAAAGGTTCATTTTTGAAGTACAAAAGTAATAAAGTCTTAGAAGGCCACAATGATTAAAGCCTTGTTTCTCAGACAGAAAGCTAAATAAACCATACCTTTCTTTTTGAACATTTATCAAAACAATAATTTAATAGTGATTTTCAATTTTAGGATTAAAATGTTAATAAAATATAGTTTGGATCTAACTGTTTTGAAGCTACATGTATGATACTTTGTTCCATGATAAAACCATTACTTACACTGAAATTTGCAGGGAAACCTACAGCTAGTATGATCAACCAATGATCTTATTTCAGTACATTAATCTCATGATTCTTTATCGAAAACAAGACGACGTCAACAAACAGAGCAAATAAGCATGATATTTAACAAAGGAAGCAGTGATATGGTAAATAAACATAAAAGTTGATTAAATATATCACTTGTGACTGCATGAACGGATGAATATCATTATTGGATTCAGTTTGTCCCAGTTCTATTCTTTGAAGAATCTGTTGTCGTTCATGTAGAAACATTTTCTTTCTGTTTTTACTTAAATGTGCATACACCAAGCTGATAGATAACATTATCAAGTTGCGCTTAGCTTTTAAGAAATTTCCATTTATTATGGGCTAATAAGAGTGAACTTAGGAAGATGAATCATACAGATCATAATACATGTAACAACCAATTCATATTGATAAAAAAATACATTGTATAATGGACAATTTTTTTTTCAATAATGGGTAAACTTAATGCAGCATGAAATAGAAAAAATATATTAAACTACCACCATTAAATCATAATAAGTTCATAAAAGACCTTTGATAAGAAGCTCCAAGATTATGTTAAACGACTAAAACTTTAGTTTAACAAGAATTCCATTGAAATAAATGTCTTGCCTGGTAGATACAGACTTTAACATTAACTTAACACCTAAGTCTCACCTTATAGCATTGCCAGGCTTGACAAAAATCATGTTTGTATGTTATAGAAGGAGAGGGAAGATGGGTAAAATGGTGTTCTATGCTTCAGTCATAATAAATTCACTCATACTAAGACATTTGGTTCTAAAATATTGTCAGAAAACTAAATTACCTGAAGAAAAACAATCACATTCACCAAATTAACTGAATATCTTTCTCTCACTAGGATTTACCCAGATTTGTATTCAGACCTTTGTAACCAGTGTTGAAGATTTGTAATAATTCCAATTTGAATTGACAAAAACACTCTTTTGAATATGAAATTTTAAATGCTGCCTTGTCTTATAGACTAGCTTTTAATAGCATTAAACAACAACTTTTTTTTATGGAAAACAAAAATCAAATTAGAGCATTCCCCTCTAAGTGACAGGTCAAGGGTTCAAAGCTAAACCAGGTCCACTTTGTGTGATTGAAGTTGTAGGTTCAATGTTTGTCTTGGTCATACTTAAGACTTAAAAATTTAAGATACTGCTTCCTTAACAGGTGCTCTAGAATGGAAGGACAGAGTATCCACTGGTTTACTTGGTGTTAGGATAGTATGACTGGGGGAGTGGTATGCTTGCAGAGAGCTATCATCATAACAAAAATTCACCCACACAGCAAGCTAGTACATGGCAGACCATAAAAGACACTTGTATTTCTCAAGCATACACATAAACATACAATTAATTAGCAAACCTTTAGAAAGTAAGACAAATATATATTGTTTTGTTCCTTTTTTAGGAGCACAGATCACTTCTGGCTTTATTGAAATGTTTGGGAAGGTAAAGAAAGATAACTCTATTTAAACCATGTGTAGTACATGTAGTAACATTCACATGAATTATGTCACCCTTAATATAGATGACAAATCTAAAATGTCCATTACACATAGAATACAATAATTTGACAGTTTCACATAAAAAGTATGATATTCTGGATACACATATATGTGCCACTAATCTCTCAATGGCCAGTAGAAATGATACTTCTGGACAAAAAATAATGAGTATCACAAGGTTTTTGATTTTTTTGGTACAAGTTCCCCAAACAAAACAATTTAAATCCCACTTAGGCAAAACTTGGTGTGAAAAAGTTTGTTAGTTTGCTTGCAGAAAGTCGGTGTTTTTTTCCAAACACTCTGATGTTCTCCAACATCCAAGCACTGGCCACCTCAATACCTCAATATAAGTACCGTAAAAACCCATGTAATTTACGCACCCGTGTAATATACGCAGGTGGTTTTTCAAGCTAAAATTTATTCATTTAAAAAAGCTTTAACTCGTGTAAAATTCGCACCCAAAAATTTCCAGAATTGCCGATTTTCTAAATGATCCGAGCAAGTGGTTTTCTTATTTCTGATATTTAAGTGTTTTGTTTCAGTTTGGTAAATTTACCTGTTTTAATTAACTTAGATAAGATTTTATTAATTTTCATTAGAAAAAATTGCGGCTGTCACATTTTTTTTCGGTTTGCAAACAAAGTAGGTTATACATTGTAACAAGTCATTAGCCTATTGTTGTATGTTTCCAAAATCACAATAACAGGAAAACTATCAATAAAATAGACAACTACTCACACCCACGCGTGTTGTGAATTCAGTTTAATTAACAATTAACATCAGCTAGTATGACACTTTACTCAACCGGCAGAGGGAAGAAACCGACCTTACCCTGTTTGTAAACAGAATTTTAATTGGTCGAGAGCGTCTTCTTGACCCAAGCTATGCATTTCCACCTATCCGCCAATTCGCATCTAAACCATTGGTATTTCACTCCCTCTCACACCTTCCCACTAAATTTGGATCTCATAAGTTTCTTCAAGCCAAGATTATCCATCTCAAAACACATATCCAGTCAAGATTATCGGTATCACCATGTATGTCAATGGTGTTCCTTCACGATCGGTGGAAAATGCAATCAAAAGACATTGTTGCCAGCTCAATGCACGTTAGACTTCCACACAGTAGTTAACCATTTATTTCATTACATTTAAAATTTGTACAAAGAAAGTAGGCATTGATACCATTCTACACACACACATCATTTTTTTATTTTTCAAATGCATTATTTTTCCATAAAATCGTATTTTAGCATGAAATAGGCCAACTTCCGGTACAAATGTTTACATTTTGAACACTTTCGTCAGCAAGGAAAATTTTTTTAAAAATCACGAAAACAATCTACTCATGTATTTACGCACCCCCAAAACTTTAATTTAATTTTTACAAAAAAAAAGTGCGTAAATTACATGGGTTTTTATGGTAAACCCCCAATGGCCATTAGATATGATGATAATTCTGCATAAAAAATAACAGGTTTCACAAGGTTCTTTAGTAAACACTATCTCTTTAGGTTTCCAATTGATAAACGAGAGCAAATTCTTAAATAACAATAAACACTTACTTCTGTTTACTAGAAGTGTTGTCTTCAACACCAATCCCATCAGGTGCAATTCCTGAACTTTGAACCAAATCTTCGTCATCGAGACCTAGTTGATCCTCCTCCTCTTCCATGTGTAACTTTAATAACGCTACATTTTCCTTATGCTTTTTGGATTTTTCATGATTTGCAAAACTGTAATGAAAAATAATGGATATTTGATTACATCAAACATGGACCTTGTCATGAAATTCTGAGTTTGTGACAATAAAACTAATCATGGATATCATATTGCAGGTTATTATTGGCAGTGTTATATAATTTTTTTTTTTTTTTTTTTTTTTTTTTGGGGGGGGGGGGGGGGTGGTGGTGGTGGGTGGGGTGGGGTGTGGGTGTTATTTTTTTATTTATTAATTTTTTTTTTTTTTGGGGGGGTGGAAAACATAAAGTTTTTACTTTAACTTTTTTACTTATATGTATGCATGTATAAAGTTGTGTTTGTTCTTGATCAATATTAAAATGTTACATAGGTTGGTTGTAATTTTTGTTGTCTAATCAGCAATTTTTCAGTTGGTCACAATGAAAACAACTTGAATTATCTCTAAGAATTAATGTAAGAACAAGTCTGTGTATGTGCAAGTGTGTAATACAGTCTTCCTTGACCTAGCACACACTTAGTGTTACTTTGTATTTCATTTTTTCAAAAAAAAAAAAAACATAACAAATCAAAACAAAACAAAACAAAAAACAAAGCAAAATGGTGCAAATTCATGCTTTCTGAGTAATATGATTTTTTTTTGTTTTTTGTTTTTTTTGTTTCAGTTTTTGAGATTTTTTCTTCAAATTCTTTTTCTTTTGCTTCCTTTTTTTTTTTAAATATCAGACAACTTATAACTCCATCAGAATACACATCAGTAGCCTATTTTCAACTTCAAAATAAGCAGACTGACAGCGATATATCCATAAAGTATATAAACTTACGATTTATCACTTTTGAAGGCTCTATTACATGCTACACAAAACAAATCATCAAAATATAACTCCTCTTCTTCTTCTACTTCCTCATCATCATTTGAACCTACTGAACATAAAATAAAACAAATTAAACTCAAACATTCAGAGGATTTCAACTGCTGTAATTGTATATATCATTTAATATGTACAAATTTGAGCAGAAACAAAGTAAAAGATCTTTAAGTATAAGTGTATTGAATTTCATATAAACTACAAGCAGAATAGAATAGAGTGGAACAATGAAGAATTTATGTCAAAATTAAGATTATTTTACTTAAATGGAGATGGTTAGTTCTGGGATATTGGATGAAACTACATTGCCTATAGAGAACCACTGACCTTTGGCAAGTGAACTGATAAAATTTTTTTGAATGAAATTTGAACCTGTGAGAAGTACTGTGATCAGTAACAAATTTAGTTTGGATATTAAGAATTGACTTCATGTTTAGTACAGTACATTAGGGTATGGACGCTAGTGAGGCATATGCAAATTTCATATTCAGCTTTGCAGATTATGCTAAATTTGCAAGGGATTCATTAGCGTTTATAAGATATTTTCAGAAGTTTATGTATTAACAGTAACATATGCTTTGATATGTGTTTTAATAAATAGATCAGGAAATCCCCCGACATCTGTTAACAAATTTTTGTGTATTCCTACGCTTTTAGTTGTTACATCACATAACTGCATGTTCTATTCTGAAGTTATGAGGCTATGAACTAGTGAGTCTAACAAGTGTTCACCTAGTACAAAATATTAAATATTGTAAATATTATGCTTGTGTGTGTGTGTGTGTGTGTGTGTGTGTGTGTGTGTGTGTGTGTGTGTGTGTGTGTAACATAACTTTAAAAAAGATACCTTCACCATCAGACACGTGGTCACCAAACTGTTGTGCATAATTAGCCTCTAGTTGTTTAAGATCACTTTCTAACTCTGACATGGCTGACCATTCTACTTCTTTGTAATTTTCTACCATTCTAAAAAATAAAAATATTCTGAAAATTTTTCAGAGTTCCATGACATGTATGTGAGATATAGGATATCTGGTCATGAAAACTTTGTGCCATGAAACAAAGACAAATTTTTGTTATAGTATCTCATAACATCTGGCTAGACAAGCATATACTGTAAATGTACTTTATCAAGCAGAAATCTTATGTTAGCGATTTTCGCACTAGACAAATCACGCTTATTTATGACTACCACAAATAAATGCGTTTATGATCCAGACAAATCAAGCTTATTTTTGACTACCACAAATGTGTTTATGATACAGTAATATAATTACAGTATAGCCTTACCTGCTGGAAATATAGTACTAGCTGACCACCAGACCAACAGTCTCATTCTTACATACATGTACGACAGACTGAGTCTGGAAGGGGGGCTTTCTTTTAATTTTTCAATTTTAACAACCACTTTTTCAACATTTTAAAGTGCAAAAGATATGTATTTAATAGAAACACATATATTATTGTGAGTACTTTATATTTACAATACTAGTATGAATTACCAAATTAAAGTACTAGTATTCACTCATACACAAAAAGTACATTTACATTTTCTATTTTTATACCATACTGGAAGTGAAATAGTAAAACTAGATTACAGTATGGGTTATTTTACTTATATCACGATGTTGCCAGCCATTTGTGATGATGTAGTAATTTATATCACATACAGAAAATAAGGTGTACCACTAGTACATTCTTGGTCCATTTATTATAAGCATATCAAACATCAATATGAAATCTACATTGTAAATGCGCATCACTATGGTTATACATGTATATTTCATAGCCATTTTATGAGGTGTAGTATAAATATATAATTTTCCTTAAAATCAAGAAATCACATACTGATACATACATGTATATACTTTTAAATCTTTTTAATCTTACTTTAATCGTTCTTGTCTTTGCCTTTCTTTGTTTTCTACTGCTTTTCTTGCTACTTCTTCTGCTCTTTCTTCTAACTTTTTCTTTTCAACAAAATTAAAATACAATATTTATTGCACTTACTCTTAGTGTATCATAATATTCTGTCGTTTTTTTTCAAGAGTACCTCAGCATCTAAAACAAACCACTATGGGTACCCATTGGCAAGCAAACTGACAAACTTTCTCATGCTAGAATATGTATGATCGGGATTCAAACCTAGGCAGTAACAGAAGTTTGACCTGTAAGTTAGAGCTTTGGACCACTCAGCTGCCTGAGATAGTATATCAATAAGTGACATTTTTAATGAGTCAAAATCTAAGTTAATTCATTAATATTCAAATATTTGGCTTATATTTTTTATATATATCAACTTTTTCAGCCCCTAGCGTCACTGATGAGGAAGTAATTTCCAAAATGTGCACATATGGCACATAAAAACTACACAGGTTTTTACTAAATATTATGATTAGATATACATGAAGTTTGAATTCAAAAGGATGAAAAATATGCCTGTTTGAATCAAATAATGAGGTATGCATTGTGCATATAGTCCATTCTTTAATGAACCACAGAAAAATCTGATCCAGTACTTAAATACACTTTAATTGTCATATCATTTATCCAAATAATCAGAATTTTTAAGAACTCTTTACACAAGGTAGATTGTATTAAATTCTCACTCTTGCTACATGAGTAATTCAATGACAGGCCTGATGGTAAAAGGCCATTTGTTACAAGTGCAACAAGAATAATCGACAAAATCATTCACCACATGGTGATGATGAAGTTTTAGTATAGTATAAATTGCCCTTTAACATAAATACACAAATGGCAATACATCAAAATTTTTCATAATGAAGACCACACTTCCATACACTAGTACTATCATAATAAAAACATAGATATATAAATATTTATATTAGTGAATCTTGGCTTTGTGCTACCAATTAACCAACTTATCAACAGTGACTGTAATATCATCAATCACAAACCTACCTTGTATGCTTGTACTCTTCTATCTCTCTTCCTGACAAATTTAACTAAAGCCTGCAAGTACAAACCAATTAATAAAAGTTAATAATTTCATTGTCTCCAATGAAACACCTATATACATGTATATCCATTACATGTATCATGATCAATGTACTGAAACTCTGGTCTATAGAGCTTTTGATGAATACTGAACATTCCAATTTTCTAATTTTGATATCCATTTTGTAAATGGATTGACCTAACAAATTATCTTTTTTGTATGTGGCTGCCAGAAAAAACTGAACAGCTACTTACTGAGTAGACAGTTTATCCTTGTAATGTAACAGACATTGAGAAAAAATCAAGTTGTCAAGGAACACTTGTTCCGTGGAACACTTTCTTGTTAGACGTAAATGTGTTAATGGTTGTTGTGTAATATACAAACCACAATCTCTTTAAGGATCTGGCAAATGGTCCCCTCAACTCACATCAGATTTCCTGGTTTCCCAGAAATGATTGGTCTACTGACATGCTTTCTGGTTTCCCTATTGTAAAGTCTTTTTTTTTTTTTTTTTTTTTTTTTTTTTTTATTTGGGTTCAAAGGCAAGTTATCACCCACCTATGTTGTGATTTAAAACATTAAACATTTTTTTTAATCCAAAGCCATTTAAAACCTTTCTATGGCACATAGTTTTTGAAAAGTGATCACTAATAGACAGACACAGCCAATAAGGAACACAATTAATCTATGACATATAATGGTGGTGAATGACTTTATATACTGGCTGTTCCATACATTGGACATACAAATAAAAAAGAATGGTAAATTTCTGAAGACATCAAAATAAGAATTTAAACTAAAATGTAAAAAGTAAAAATGATTAAATGGTATCTTTTGTGCTATAACCTACAAATAAAACTGATTGTAAGATGCTATCACATGTTATTCATTGTTACATGTGCTTTTTATCTAGTGAAATTTACAGCCCTATAAATGCCATTTAATTTCTTGTATTGGTTTACTTACTCTTACTTCCTCGTTTCTCTCTTTCTTTGCAGCATCTCGTAACTTTTTATTCTCTGCTTCCATCAATCGTCTACATCTTCTGTCTGGTGCTTCCCTGGTATCATACTTCTCTACCCAAACAAATGATTTTGCTGTGTTATAACTCTCCCAGAAAGCATAAAAATGCTGCACAACCTGCCAACAAAGATGCAACCAATAGAAGTCTTAATTGAAGTTTTTTTTCAAGTTGTTTAAAAAAAAAAAAAAAAAAAAAAAAAAAAAAAAAAAAAAAAAAAAAAATTGAAGCATGTGTTTTAAAAGTCACTATCCTGAGTTTTATCAATGAAATCTACATGTATGTCCCCTAAGCTTCTACATTTTCTTTTTTTAGCCCTTATCACCTGTGACACAGCTGAGCTAAATATTCCCCTGCTGCATTTTCTCTTTTTGAGCCCCAATCACCTGTGACTCAGCTGAGCTAAAGACTTGCAGAAGGTACTGATAAATTTGTTTTCTAATTTACCTGTATTTTTAATAAACTCAATCATCAAGTGAACTAATTAATGCACATTAGACTTTATTTAGGTATGGTATATTTCATTTTTTGGTAAAATGACCAAATGTGATAACCTCTGTAGAGGCAAAATTACAATTGCAGCATCCAAACAAAGATTGATCACAGGGACGTTCCTAGCACAGCCAGACTCTTAACAACTAAGCAACAGGACCATCTATTGAGTTTGGACTGTCACATTCCTCCCTTTCTTTTAATCATTTTGAATTAGTATTTAACCTTATTGGCCAAGCCATTGGTCAGCTATTTCCAATGGTTGGTAAAACTCTAATTATAACAGAAAAGGGGAAAATGGTGTCCCAAAATTGAAACTTGAATCTAGAATATTATTAATACAAGCACAGTGGAGTGAAATAGAGTAATGGTATTTTACACCCTAGTCAAAATTTCTTCACTTACATCATTTCAGTCAGATCTGGAAGGATTAGTAAAAACTGGGATGTTCTTATCAAGCAACCACTGAACTACTTGTATACATCTACCTATCAAATCAAGTCTGCCACATCTTAATAGTTCTTGTAATAACTCATATCACCCCAGTTCCTAACAAATTCCAGATTAATGAAATTTGTAATAATGTAATAATAATAGCCCCCCAACCTGATAAATGTATAGTTGAAAAAATGCTATGGTTCAACTTTGCTACGAACTTGCATCATATTTAAGGGGCAGTTTTTGTACTTGTCAATGAAACCACAATAGACTGAATGGCTCAGGAGGTTCTGAAGATTTCAAATTTAAAACATGTAAACCTACCTCCTCATAATCTGATGTGGAATTTCCAAATACTGGGAATTCATGGTCACTTTCTTTGTCATCCAAAAATACATAATCTTGTTCAGCGATGGTCTTAAAAACTTTCTCATAAACAGCATAAAATCCCTACAGTTAAAATAAAATGATAAACATATTAAAAGTATCATTAATAAAGAAGAATATACCTTCCAAAGAATATAATAACGTTATAAAAAAAAAATTCCCCTTTCATCCTTAATGCATTTAAAAACAAATCTTTGAAAAGGAAAATCTGCTTGAGTAACCACATCTATAAAAAGATCACCTGTCCATTAGGACCAGTGTTGTAAGGTCTATTTAGTTCCAATTTCATCCAAAAAGAACCTCTATATAAAGAAAACCTGTAATTCATCTCCCAAAATATTTATACATATATTTCAAGACACCATTGCCACTGGTGGGAGATTTCAGTCAATTTTTTCTGCCTCTTCTACCAATTTCTACCGAGTCTGTGTGGCCTCCTAAACACATGCATTCTAATATTTTGAAAGACAATTCATTTACCAATTGATCTAGGTTAGTAACTTTTCAACATTTCCAACAATATTTTCAGTCTGAAGTGAAATAGGCCAGTGCCCCTTCTGATTCTGGTTTGAATTAGAAAATCCAGGTTTATGATATAGAAATTGTTCTGACCCTACACACAGCTACATTTATGAGGCATAAAGTATGTTAGGGTCAGAGGAAATTTGGATTATTATTTAGTAAAATGTGGGACCTGATGTACATGTATATGTGCAATGTTCACCTTCTTTTCCCTAATTCTTTTTTCAAAGCTTTTTATAGATATTTATAACATAATGGTATCAATCAAAATCTACCTCTCATAACCACTTACATTTTCATCATCACCATATCCAGTGTAACAGGAGCTGTTAAAATACTGGAAAACATCAATACTGTCATCTTGATAATCTCCACCACGACCCATACCTTATTAACAAATACATTAATGAATCATAAAATCTGCACATGTAGAAAAGCTATATCATCATCAAATCTAGAACATTGTGCTATTAAAATATTTGAAAACATTTAGAATTTGAAAACAGCCAACATGAGCCTGGTAATTCAAGAAACCCTTGAAGACAAGGTAACAATCTAAATTAAAATGAAAATGCAAGGTCATATGTTGGATTCTCAATTTTTCAAAAACAGTTCAAGTCGAAACTGAGTAAATTTAAGTTTTTTTATTTTGCAAACAGAACAATTGTAAAGTTTACATAAAATATTACACAATAACAAAGTAACTAAGTTCTTGTTAAGTTTCACTCAGTATTTTAATTTACTGTTTTTTTAAATTGCCCAAATTACCACTAGGGTAAATTAAAAGCCACTGCTCAATGCTGACACTATCCACCCCCTTAAAATCAAAAACAAATTGGTCATTATTAAACATATCAGTATTTATTGGAACCATCGGTTAAGGTGCTTGTCTGGTTAAAGCACTAGCATTATGGTTTTTTCTTCTTATTGACATATACACATTTAGAAATTGTTTAAAGGTTTTAGTTAACTACAGCATACAAATCCTTCCCAAAAAGTTTACCTGTATAGGTACATTATTTTACAGAAGTTGTCCCATTAACTTAACACTTAACTCTCATAGCAGTGGTATGGCAATTGCTCACTTGCAATCTATGTAAGTGAGCTAAAATAAAATTACAGACATTTGAGAAGAGTTATTTTACTCTTTTTATCATTCTTAATTACCTCCCCTGAGGATGGCTTCCCTGTGTTTGTCGTACCATGCTCTCTCCTGTGGATCACTCAATACCTCATAGGCCTGTTGTATTAATCTAAACTGTGCTGTACATTCTTCTAAATTGTCAGGATTTTTATCTGGAAATAAAATTATATAAAGCAAAACTTGAAAAAGGAGAAAAACTTGAAATGTGACAATTACCAGTATATTGATTTATTCTGACTTATATGATTTTATTTGATTTCTTGTTGCTAGAGTGGTCTAAAGCAAGCATGTACGAATCATGGCACCTTCAGTATGCTTAGATACAAATCCATCTCAGATTTATTCTCTTGTGAGAAAGATTGTCATTTAGCTTGCCAAAGGTCTGTAGTTTACTACATGAAATGCAGTTCCCTCCACCATCCCAGAGTAGTATTAAACAGAAGCAGCTCTGTCATTTGCCAATTCAGCCAATTGCTTTTATTTTAATTTCTAGCTTTAAAAAAAATTGATTTTGGCAGATATTTTTGCCCCAAATATTTGTCAATTTTATTATGAAGCAGACAAAAATCTTTGATATTTTTATACACAAGAATGAAAAAGTGATTTTTAAAAAATTTATTCAGTATTACGAGCTGTGGATTAAAAACAATTTTATTTTTTACAGATATATTAAGCCGCTTTTTGATTATAAGGTTTACTGGTACTGTTTGTTATCAATTGGCTCCTACATTCTTAAGTTGGCTAATTTTTTCTACAAATTTTCAAAAGCCAGAGCTGACTTTGGATAAAATAGCTTTGACTAGTATAGGGCATAAAACACAATTTGCCAACTCAAAAGATTCTGGGTATAGAAACAAGTTGGATTTTTCATTCAAGGCATTTATCTTTGCTAGTTTTATGTTGCTTTTATGATTCTGTTGGACAATATCTAACAAACATATGTTAGATTTGTTTGTATATCCCTAACTTTTAAACATCAAAAGACAGCATTAGTTTAAGTTCTGCCCACAATTGAAAACAACACTGTTGTGATGTATATCAGAAGGAATTAAGCAATATTGCTTGCTCGTTTGCAAACAAAGTGCCACTGTGCTGCAGACGGAAACTTTTTTTCCTTAATTTCTTTTGAAGGTAAAAATGTATGTGAATAGATCTGGGTAGTTCAATTGGTAGAGAACTCAACTTTTTTTCAAGAGGTCTCAGATTCAAGCACATGTCTAATTGCTTTTTTTTTTCTATCCTGTTAATTTGGTGACCAGAGTAGGCCTTGGAAGTATGGGGCTGGATATTAGGGCTGTATAAACAAGGTAGGTCCCTAGAAATACCGGATTGGACTGAATCAGCATGTAATTACCGAATCAGCACTGGATCAACCTCTTTTTCAGTTATTTTGGTAAATGTTTGCTTAAAGTAAAGCAAAATGTGTATATAATTCATACAAGAATTCCACAGATTAAAATGTCTTGCATGGCTAGTTTTTGATCAGGTAACAAATACATTACTTTAACATAAACTTTCACATTTTGACATGTCGACGCCGCCACCGGAAAAGTAACACTTAAGTCTCACCTTATGGCAATGCCAGGCTCGACAAATAGATACTTTCAGCCAATTTGGTTATTGACTCAAACAAAAATTTTACCAAGTGCCAATTTAGCACAGATTCAGTAACTCTGTTAGCAATAATTATCGAATCGGCTGAAAAAATCAGGAAAAATGAACATTATTTTCATAATATTATTTTCATAAATTGAATACACATTTGCATCTCTTAAATAAAATATTTTATAAAAATAAACGAAAACAAGGGTAAATCTGGTTCTGATTTGGTTATTACAGACCGATCTGTCATTTCTCTGGAAAATGCCATAAACTCTGTATTAACTCTATTGAATTAAATTTGATTTCAGATATGCTAAACCATCTCCAGAAAAATGGGGAATAAATGAATGCCATTTGCATCTGACATTGTTGGACTACAGTCTGGATGGCCCAGTTTGTCAGACACTTGAATACAGTACAAATGCCGGTCTGTCAACTGGTAATCAAATAATACTTCAGTTATGAAAATCAGGAATTTTTTTTGAGTTATAAATATTCTGATTCCTCCAATCTGTTACAAAATAAAGTACATTTACAGTATAACAACCGTGTCTTTTACAAACTGTTATTTTGGTATTTATAACTTTTTCAACCAAACATCATCAGATCATGTATCATTGCAGGAATTGAAACAATAATGTACCTGGGTGCCATTTTAAAGCCAATTTCCTGTAAACTTTCTTCAATTCATCCGCATCAGCATCTCTTTCTACACCAAGAACTTCATAATGACATTTCATAACTGATGTCATTTTTACTGTTTTTAGTTCTACAACGACAGACAGTTATGTTGTCATGAACAGTTGCAGTACGTCAAGGTAACAAATATGAATTAAATTAAGGAAAAATAAGTCAATTTTATATTATCAGTTAAGACATATATACTGTCTCTTCTAAGAGTAAAACAATCCTAATTAGCCAAGATAACTCCAAATCTCATGCCTTGCTCAATAATAGAACTCTCTAACGTGAAGATAATTAAGGTTGACGATTTCCTAAAGGGAGATAACTATAGAACAAAATTCAAGGGGTTGTTTCAAGAGTGAAAAAAACTACCTCACAGCTTTAATAAATATTGCTCAACCGTAAATTGCACTATGGAATTTTTAGGTATTTGATCAAATGTAATTGGTGAAAAAATCTTTAAATATAAATTTTTCTATTAAGAATGTTTTATCTTTTAATATTTTTAGCTTATTTGTTGTTATTGTAACAAAACTTTTAAGAATCGTACAACCTGACAACTGTAAACCAGGTAAACTGTTCGGAAAAGAAACTGACATTAAAGGCTCTGGAAAAATGACAGAAAGTGCCATTCGGTGTTGTTTAAGCAAATACATTTTAATAATCCTACTTACAACTAGTTGCATTGATATATGGTCATTTTAACTGTTTTTACGATGAATCTATTATCATGTATAAATTTGTGATACATTATCGCTGATTGTCAAGTGCATTTTATTTATCTGAAAATAAGTTTTTTTTTTCAAAAGGAGTTTCTGCTTCATTTAACTGCTACATTTTCTAGAGCTTTTGAAAATTAAAGAAAAATCCTTCCAACATGGTTTCATTAAATGATCACTTAAGCAAGAATTTTTAAATTTCATGATATAGCTGTTAACATTATCAAATCTTGCACTATCTATTTATGTAGAAAAATATTCACATTTTTTCTTACTCAAACTTGCATACATTGACCATTAAGAGGCACACATAATGAAAGGATCTTTAACAGGTGTAAAATTATTGTTTTTAACGGCAGGTGAAATTCAAATACCATTCATTGACTGGTGAAAATCAGAAATATTCATCTAGAAGTAGAAGGTAATCGATCTATTCCCCATCTTTTTCTCTTTTCCAGCACATCCAATAAAAAAACACTATACCAATTTCTTTTAGTATACTAGTATATACACAATTTATGCAAAAATTTCTACTTGTTGAAAGCTACTTTTCCTAAGCATGCTAAAAGAGGGTCAAGGGCCTCATGCACTGATGCTGCATATGAAATTGTAAGCTTCTAAACCATTGAGTTCATTATAAGATGTTAATCAAATTACAGTTTAATGCCCCTGTGTGATCTTGCATCAAGGTCAAGGTCAACCAGCTCTGCAAATTAGATGGGTTTCATGCATTGATGCTTTATACATGTATATAAAGATTTAAGCTTCTATGCCTTTATGACAGAGAGACGTCCCAAGATTCATACCATTTAAGGTCACTATGAATCAAGATCAAGGTCCACCTGGTTTTCAAATTTGGCATAAAAATAAATACATGTAGTATTCTTCTCTGGAAAACTCCATTTGCATGGATGACAAAGTTAAGTGGACCAAATGTTTTCCAATCATTCATTGCATACAAGGATATTACTTTCCAAGTTATCAATTCTGTCTACACTGCCTTGGTAGCCCAGAGGTAGGGTGTCGACTACAAGGTCATGGGTTTAAAATTTTGTTTGGACATTCATTCATAAGGTACACCTGGCACTTGAAACCAAAAGGAAATAACACTGGCTGGCACACCTGGTGTTAGGATAATGTGACTACGGAATACACTTTTTCTGTGGTGTACCGACTCTGTGAGCTAGCACAGTGTTAAAGTTACCTTGAGTGCATTCTGATGACATCACCAGGATAGCACTCAGATGGACCCCAGAAGGAAAAAGGAGGAAAGGCCGGCCAAAGACAACCTGGAGACGAACTGTTGAACAGGAAATGAAGACCATGAAGATCACATGGGGTGAAGCTGAAAAAATGGAAGACAGAGAGAAGTGGAAGGCCCTAGTCCTTGCCCTATGTGCCTCCGGGTGCAACAAGGACTAGGTAGGTAGGTAGGTGAGTGCATTCTAATACAAGGCAGACCATTCAAAACACACTTGCATTTGTTCTTGGATTATCTTTAGATATAAATAAATTTGCTCTCACTGAGAATAGCTAAAAATTGCTGATGCAATGTTTAACATTACTATCAACCAACCAACCATCCAACCAACCAGTCTTCTGTAAATTTGCAATGTGTAAAGTGAAAATTCAAATACACATTCATAAACAAGAGGCCCAATAGGGCCTGTGATGCTCAACTGGCTGCATATGTAAGACAATGTTTGTTTTTGATTGAAATGCTGTTTAACGTTCAACTCAAGAATATTTCACTTATATGGAGACTGTCAATTTTGGAAATGGTGGAGGACACTGGATTATAGGAGAAAACCACGACCAAGCAGCAAGTTAACTGACAAACTTTCAAAGATGAAGTGCTAGCCCACTTGGCATTAATGCACAATGGCAGGGGTGAAAGGTGCTGTGATTCGTACCATCGAATGTTTAAGACCACACAGCCACTGTGGCCCCTGTAAGACAATGTGATGTGGTTACCATAATTGGTTCATCAGCTTAAGATGGGAAATAAATTGAGCTTATGACCATTTTTGCTTCAATGAAGCCTACTTTGCAACACACACATGCAGGCATGCTTCACTATGCCATAAACTCAGCTGGGTTTAGCCAGTTGAGCTTAGAATGGATCCACAATGGCTATTTTATATATATATATCTAGTAACAACAGGCATCTTAGACTGGTTCAAACTTTTTTTAGGCCGATGTAGGAACCTTCCACAGGAAGTTTGGTTCCAATTGGCCCAGTGATTTTAGAGGAAAAGATTTTACTAAATATTACACCTTATTTGCATATTTCTTGAAAATTGGGTCAATAAAAATTTTCTCAGAAAAAAACATTATGTATTTTGAATCCCACACAGTATACTTTATATATTTAAAATTTGAGCTCAATTGGTGGAAAAAAAGATCAACAATGGTCTTCTTTTTTTTTTCTTTCTATTTTTAGTTATGACAGCCATCTTGGATGTCAGGCCGGGTTGCCTGGTACCACCTTTAGTCAGGCTGACATTTGGACCTTCCACACAAAATTTCATTCCACTTGCCCAGTTGTTTCAGAGGAGAAGATTTTCAAAGATTTCACTAAATATTACACCTTAAGCATAATTCTTGAAAATTGGGTCAACAAAAATGTTCTCATAAAAACCCTTTAAATATGTTGAATGCCCCACTATCTACTCTCTACATTTCAAATTTGAACAAAAACGGTTAAAAAATGACTCAGCAATGGCTATTTATGTGTTTTTGCTATTTATAGTAACAGCGGCCATCTTGGATGTCGGGCGGGGTCGCCTGGTACAAACTTTGGTCTACCCCACCTAGGGACCTTCCACACCAAATTTGGTTCCAATTGGCCCAGTGGTTTCAGAGGAGAAGATTTTCAAAGAATTGATTAAATATTACACCTCATTTGCATAATTCGTAAAAATTCGGTCAACGAAAAATTTCTCATAAAAACCCGTTTCATATGTTGAATGCCCCGCTATCTACTCTCTACATTTCAAATTTGAACAAAAACGGTTAAAAAATGACTCAGTAATGGCTATTTATGTGTTTTTGCTATTTATAGTAACAGCGGCCATCTTGGATGTCGGGCGGGGTCGCCTGGTACAAACTTTGGTCTACCCCACCTAGGGACCTTCCACACCAAATTTGGTTCCAATTGGCCCAGTGGTTTCAGAGGAGAAGATTTTCAAAGAATTGATTAAATATTACACCTCATTTGCATAATTCGTAAAAATCGGGTCAACGAAAAATTTCTCATAAAAACCCGTTACATATGTTGAATGCCCCGCTATCTACTCTCTATATTTCAAATTTGAACAAAAACGATTAAAAAATGACTCAGCAATGGCTATTTATGTGTTTTTGCTATTTATAGTAACAGCGGCCATCTTGGATGTCGGGCGGGGTCGCCTGGTACAAACTTTGGTCTACCCCACCTAGGGACCTTCCACACAAAATTTGGTTCCAATTGGCCCAGTGGTTTCAGAGGAGAAGATTTTCAAAGAATTGATTAAATATTACACCTCATTTGCATAATTCGTAAAAATCGGGTCAACGAAAAATTTCTCATAAAAACCCGTTAAATATGTTGAATGCCCCGCTATCTACTCTCTACATTTCAAATTTGAACAAAAACGGTTAAAAAATGACTCAGTAATGGCTATTTATGTGTTTTTGCTATTTATAGTAACAGCGGCCATCTTGGATGTCGGGTGGGGTCGCCTGGTACAAACTTTGGTCTACCCCACCTAGGGACCTTCCACACCAAATTTGGTTCCAATTGGCCCAGTGGTTTCAGAGGAGAAGATTTTCAAAGAATTGATTAAATATTACACCTCATTTGCATAATTCGTAAAAATCGGGT
Organism: Tegillarca granosa; assembly: GCA_029721355.1. NCBI lineage: Eukaryota > Metazoa > Mollusca > Bivalvia > Arcoida > Arcidae > Tegillarca > Tegillarca granosa. Next base: position 29,990,534 of record CM056598.1, on the reverse strand, counting down.
CAACGAAAAATTTCTCATAAAAACCCGTTACATATGTTGAATGCCCTGCTATCTACTCTCTACATTTCAAATTTGAACAAAAACGGTTAAAAAATGACTCAGCAATGGCTATTTATGTGTTTTTGCTATTTATAGTAACAGCGGCCATCTTGGATGTCGGGCGGGGTCGCCTGGTACAAACTTTGGTCTATCCCACCTAGGGACCTTCCACACCAAACTTGGTTCCAATTGCCCCAGTGGTTTCAGAGGAGAAGATTAAAGTTTACGCACGCACGCACGGACGCACGGACGCACGCAAAACCATGCCATAAGCTCAGCTGGCTATAGCCAGTTGAGCTAAAAACAACAAATCCTATAAATATATTTGAAATACTTTAATGACACAAATTTTCTCTTACTTGGAAACATACATCAAATCCAGGTGTATGTAAGAGCAATTTTGTTTCAGCTTAATAGCTTCTAGATTGCATGGCATTCTTGTTGATATTATGTTTGTCTAACAACACACAGAATGACTTGTCACTTTATTCAGTTTCAGAACCAATCTCTTCTGAAAGCCATCAAAATTTAAGGGAGCCTTTTACTATAAATCTAATTTCAACAGAGTACATGTACATTTGTAATTGTACTCTGTACATTTGTAATTTAATTTTTTTGGTGATTGTTCAAGTCTACTTTACCATTTTACTCATTTGTTCACTTCTGTATTTAAATGAAGGCAAAGCTAAAGTGTTATTTGGAGCTGGACAGGCCATTTGTATTACTGAATACAGATACAAAATAGTATACTGAATAGGCCAAATACATGTATTGCCATATGACTGGCCAATACAAAGTATGTGTACAAAGACTAACTGAGAGCACAATACAGATACATTTGTAATTCTAATAAACATGTAATGCTTAATGTTTACAACAAGTAAACTGAAATACTTCAGAAAAATTAATATTCATGATTGTCATCGCCAGCAAACAGTCATATTACAGATTTCTTAGAAGAATTTACAATTATAGTAAATGGTTATAACTAAGATTCCAAGAAAAGATTTTGGCAAAATTCAGAAAATGTGCATAAAAGTTTCAGTTACTTTATCACCAAAATGATTAAATGAACAATAATAAAGTAACCATGGCAATAACCTTAAAGTAAGGCAGACGCTTCTTATCTTGGTCACCCTTTTGCTTTTTTGGTTGTCCACACTTCTTGACATCATTTTCTGTATTAACTTAATCTTTAGAACCCGGTTTATCAACTTTGTCATTTTGAATGATTTTGCTTTTGTTTTTTTTTTTTGTTTTTTGTTTTTGTTTTTGTTTTTGTTTTTTTTTTTTCCGTTTCATTTTGTTTTTTGTTTTTTTTCATGTAAAGGATAATCCATCAAAATTTTTTGGTGAAAAAGTAACTAAATATTTAATGCATATTTAAACCCACATCTTCTGGACTGCTTACATGTACAAAACCTGTAAACTCTGTACATCAAAACATAATGCATTTATGTTCCCAAACTTTTTATCCATGTGTAATAACAACAGGACATTTTCACACTAATTCATCTAATAAATTCACAATTTGCATTGATCAAAGTCAACCATATATATAAATAACATTCTCAAATATTACCAGTGTAAAACATGACTGGCCAATACATAATTATTGCTTTTACAGAAAAAAAAAAAACAGAGGCAAAGTTATTAATTTTTCCTTTATTTACTGTAATTAATTTCATAATTGCAAAAACCATGAAAGTCTGTGCCAGCAAATGTGCACTAGATACCAAAATTACAAAAGTATACGCCAGCAAAACTGCAAATGAAATTCAAAGTGAACAAAAGGATTACTCAAAATTTTAAAAATTGAAATTTTCTTCTATATCTTTCTACACCCAGACCTTTAAATACAATTTTTAGCATCTCAATTACTTGAAAAATCAATATATGAAACAAAGAATAATAAAAACCTGATTTATTAAAATACCCGGTATGAAAAAAAAAACTTTGTCACCATTATTTCTGAAACACAATAATAAACATTTTATTTACATCTATATGGTTTACTGATGCATATCATAAAATTGCACTAATTACAATGTATGAAAGACAATATAAAAATTGAAAAAGTCCCTGTACAAAATATTAATCATGTACAACAAATTGATTTTTTTGAAAGGCAATAAATACTTTCAATTACAACAAAATCTACAAAAGTAGAAAGAATACTGAATATGTTTCAAAGATATACTAACATGTACAAAGTTACAACAACAACAGCAAAAAAAAAAAAAAAAAAAAAAAAAAAAAAAAAAAAAAAAAAACCATGTACACAACTTTCAAATAAACAATAAACAATTTATTTTTACAATTGCCTCATTTCATTCATAAACATTGTTTTGCTATATGTAATACTTTATCAATATCTTTTTTTTTTACATTTGGGAAAAATTCATTTTTTTTAAATTTGAGAAATTTTTTTTTTAATTTTGGGAAATTTTTTTTTAAATCAGGGAAAACTATATTTTTTAAAAATTTGGGAAATTTTTTTTAATTTGGAAAAAGTTTATTTTTTTGAATTGTGGAAATTTTTTTTTAATTTTTTTTAAATTTGGATAATTTTTTTAAAAATGATAAACAAACAAAATATATACTAGTATAACATGCTTGCAAGGGCTTGGGTCAAAATAACAAAGATATTATATTATGAATATTTTTAAAATTTTGTTGGTCAAAGCACAATTAAACAACTTGATTTACCAATAACATGTTAGCATTTCACTTTTATTATTATTTTTATTATTATTATGATTATTATCAATTTGAGAATTAGATTGGTCTAAATAGGATATTTTAGTAATTTTTCCTATAAAGGAGAAAATATGGATACATGTACATCTATGTAATTTTATAAATGTTATATTTTATCATTCTGTATTTTATTTTATGTGAACAAAATTACTGTTTAACACAATATAGCTTCATTAGAAAATTGTCCATTTTATATAAACAAGAATTCCACTGAATTAAATGTCTCACCTGGTTAGTTTTTGACTTTAACATAAACTTTCACATTTTGACACGTTGCTGCAGCAGCCGCCACCAACACCGGAAAAGTAACACCCAAGTCTCGCCATATAGCGATGCCAGGCTCGACAAAAAACTGTCTATCTAGAGAAATTATTTAAATAATAAAAACTCTTGATCATTGTGTTTGTGTTATTGAAACAACATTTACAATTTTACATTCATTACAACATTTATAACAAGTGTTGCATTTCAAACTTACATGTATAACTTGATAAACTGGGGTATAATTCCTTGGGCTATAAGTAACAACTACTGGGAAATGACAAAATTTTGCATAATATTTAGTTTAATACTGTATATCAGTGTACTGTTGTTAGGTAATGCAACCAAAAAAAAAATTAATTGGTTTTCACATAATTGGAAGTCAAACAGATGGAAAATTAGATGCCATTTACTGGTGCATGTATGTGATGTTGCTGGAATGAATCCTAATAGAAGGAAGTGGTTATATTTATAATATCCAATGGTTGCTGATACTGGATATTCTTGAACGATTGGTTTATTTTTCAAACTACTGATTTAAAATTCAGGACTGCTCTCCCTTTTTGCTTGTCCAACACAATAAGCATCAGTAGACAGTAACTCGTGCTGTGTTATACAATCTACAATAAAAAGAAAGGATCTAGTTACTATATTTCTTATAACAATCAGAACCACTACAGTAGCTCAGTTGGTAGAGTGCTCGCTCCGTAAGTGGAAGGTTGTGGGTTCGAACCCCGGCCGGGTCTGACCCAAGACTTGAAAGTGGGTAGTGACTGTTCTTTTGCCAAGCACTTGGCATTACGAAATGAAAGTCATCCTTCTTTTAGATGGGAACTAAAAATAAACCAGGTCCCGTGTCATGGCAGGCATGGCACAATAAATAAACCCTGCTGTATAATGCCATCAGCGCAATGCACAGGCAAAATTTCTGCACTGTCGCCTATAGCTGGCGACGTCTCGATATAAGTGAAATATTCTTGACTGGGACGTTAAACACCATTACTCAACTCTTATAACAACCACAAGTACATGTAAAAACAAAACTACAAAAGAACAAGCTTTCTGTCAAAGATCAATCTTATAACAACCACAGGTACATGTAAAATCACAGCTACAAAAGCACAAGCTATCTGTAAAATATCTCTCCTATAGCTACAAGAGAACAAGTTATTTGTAAAAGATCTGTCTTATAACTAGCACAAGTACATGTAAAACCAAAGCTACACAATATTAACTACAAACTACATGTATATGTAAAAGTTACATGTGTACATTTAGATCTGCATGTCTAGATATCCAATTTTTGCAAAAGGCAAACACCATTTACTATATAGCTTTAATGCTTATTCATGTACTAGTGCTGGACCTGTGTGAATAATTCATGTATACATGTACAATGTAGACAGATAAACTGGTCACTCAAAATTTTTATGACATACATGTACACATATTGTTTAAATGATTGACTTTAGAGTGGTTTATGATTGTTTTGCTCCATTGCCGTCCCTTGAAAGTTCATACCTTGATGGCTGATCAATAACACAAGGCTATATTTATATTTACAATCATATACAGAGTCAATTTGACAGCCTAAATTATTTTTCAAATGCCAAAATCAAATAAAAATGCTCACATTTACTTATCCATCTGTCACAAAAAAATTCAATACGTGTATATCTGCACTGTCCTTGATAATGTCATAATTAGTTTGTTTCAATTCAACTATTTACACATAAAAATGTTCTTCAAAAAACAATGTCACTCAGCGATAAGAGGTTTATACAAAGAATGTAAATATAATTTAACTTTCAAATTCCAACAATTTCCGATGAATTCAAGATTTTCTTCTAAGACACATAATTTACTATAACTATTATATTTTCTGCAAATGCACTATACCAGGTATTTTTATAAATTGTAACTGTAATTTAAATAAGCATACCCAATAACCACAGTGGTTTTACACATGTCTTGTCAGGATAAAAATCATTTCCAATAAATATTTCAGCTTTGCTGATGGAGTTGGTCACCTGTGAATGCCAATAAATACATATATTTGTACATGTACAAAAAAAAGGCATACAGATAGATACATGTAATTTACAAATACACAAAATAAAGTAACATCCACGGAAACTTTATAAATCTAAGGCGCACTGAACTTCCATTTTGACTTTGACTCTTCAGGGTGTTTGGGGTTTTCAAATTCAAAAGAAAAATAGTTGGGACTTTTGAGTTAATATATGGTATTTGAGAAAACAACCTTTGAGTTACAAAATTTCACTGTAATTATAGATGTATACATGTAAGTAATAAAATTAGTTGAGTCATCTCTTCATTTTTACCCCTGAGCTGGTCCGACCAAGGCATGAAAATTGGTAGTGACTGTTCTTTTGCCAACCACTCAGCATTAAGAAATGAGTCACAGGTTGCCTTTGGAGATCTCAAAAACCACTATCCCATGTCATAGTAAGAATGGCACATTAAAGATCCCTCCCTGCACATTGCCCTAAGTGCACTGTAAAGGTAAAAATTTCTGCCACTTTACCTATAGCTGGTGACGTCTTGATACAAGTGAAATATTTTTGACTAGGCTGCAAAATCCCATTAAATCAACCAATCAATCTATCTTTAGTTTTACAACAGAATTCAACAGTAAACCACAATTAATACCCTCTTATGTTTGTGCTTTATATAATGGACAACAATTGGGTCTTCCTGGAATTTCATTAATAATGTTTATTTGACTAGAAATGTCAACTTATGCTTCTCCAAATTGAATGGAAATAACAGCTCTGCACAAACATAATAGAGTATCTTATTGTATACTCACAAACCCCCATTCATATAAAAGCCTAGCAAATCCAACATCAAGTCTGAAAAAAACAAAGGACCCAGCTGGTTCTTTTTATCAGAATTTATTCTCATCATCACATAATTATCTTTCTGGTCAACTATGAACTTATACAATATAGATGGTAATGTAACTGTTAGGGAAGCAAATGCAGTGTTCTTATATGTATATGGTTCAAAACAGTCATTCAAATTATTTCATATGTCAGCTTCTCTTGTAAACTTTTGTAATATAAAATCCATTCAAACTATTTCAGGAAAATTAACTATTGCTCATCTCTCTCTCTCTCTCTCTCTCTCTCTCTCTCTCTCTCTACATATGTGTACATATTTGTATAATATACATGTATATAAATATCCCTCCAATTAAAGTAATAATTATAAATTACCTTTCCGCTACATCTCTTAATAAGAGAAATCAGATCATTTCTGGGTGGTAATGTCTTTGGACATACAAATATAAAGCCACAAGAAGACAGTAACTCAGATCTGTACTTGTGCTCTTTACACTGTTCTTGTTCCTCTCTAGCAATCTGTAATCATAGTTTTCCAGTAAAATAATTTAAAAAATTTTCATGTGTATTCAGTTTTATTTTAACCAATTCAAAAATGACTGACTTTTTAAATTCTGGTAATAAAAACTTTTTTTTTTTTAATTTATACACTGTTTTTAGTTACAGTTTCACAATTACTCTTTAACTAAGATTTTCCCTAACTCAAATCTGACAATTTTTGGTAATCTTTTTTTGAAACTACAAAAAGTCATTTTAGACAAAATGTAAATACTGATACTGTCAACTTGAAGTGATCGTCAAAATAACACTATAAATTACTGAATATATGTACATGTATCCAAACAAATAACTTTTTTTCAAAGTAGCTAAATTTGAATTAAGGAAAATCTTAGCTAAGGAATGACTGTGAAACTAGGGCCAGATCCAAATCAAAAACATGTATATTTTCAAAAAAAATGATAAAAATAAATAATAATGAAAAAATAAATGAATAAAAATACATGTAATAATAATAATAATAACTATTATTATTATCATAAAGTTTTGAATGAACTTTACCTTAGCAGCTGGAAACCAATCAGAAGCTTCAAATTCTTCTTCAGGTAGCCAATGTCCAGCTTCTAATGATTTTATTACCTGAAATAATCATAATATACATGTACACGTACTAAGTTTTGAAGCATATTTGTTAATAGTAGTAATATTTCCATTTCCCCATTTTTCTTTTTCTGTGTTCCATACTTAGTATTGAGGATATTTACGAATTTACGAGAGAGAGAGAGAGAGACAGAGAGAGAGAGTGTGTGTGTGTGTGTGTGTGTGTGTGTTAACAAACATTCATTTTACACAGACTTTCATTATTACACATGCATTTGTTCAAATACATTCATTTTAAGCATGTACATGTACAAATTTTAATCTAAAAATTTCAAATACAAATTGGCATATACTAAATGTAGTTGAATTTATTAACATGATTAACACAGTTTAAATGCCAGTGAATCCAATTTTTGGTAGTATACAATCTACTCAATTTAGCACATTCATTGCTCTTGGAGCCAAAATTGCTAAAACAGTACACCTAAGCCATACAACTGATATTATTTGAAAGTGTGCAAAATAGTGTGGTCTCAGATATGGAACCAGTGAAATTCCCATGCATATGTTTTTACATCCTTTACATGTATATATTGTGAGAAAGTTTGTCAGTTCGCTTGCCGAAGGTCAGTGGTTTTCTCCAGGCACTCCGGTTTCCTCCACCATCCCAAAACTGACCACCTCGAAATAAGTGAAAGAATCTTGACTGGCGCGTAAAACACCATTACTCCATTCCTTTACATGTATACTCTATGACAACATACCCATTCTTTTTTGACTAGCCAACAACCAAGTGCCATGGCATGTAAGACATTAAGGGTCCGTCTTGGTCCACCACATATTACATGAGAGGTAATGTTGGTTACATTGTCCGTTATAACAAATCCTCCTAACTTTCTTAACACAGATATAACAACATCTTGCTCACTGAAATCAAAAAGCTACACATGTAAATTTATTTCATTCTGATGGATTTTTTATAACAAAATTAACAAAAAATCCATTTTTAAAAGTAAAAAAATATCCATCCCTTAATAAGGTACTCAAGAGGTCTTTAACCGCTCAAAAAGGTCATTTTACATTTTTTATAGATATGTATTAAGATGTATTACAAGAGTTATTGACTATTGTTCTGTCCTCTTTCACACTTGACCACCTTGGTGAAGTGCGAGCTTCTGCCTTGAGAGCAGAATGTTTTGGGTGCAAACCTGGCAGGGTCAATCATAAGACTTTCAAACAGACCTGGCGCTTGGCATTAGAAGGATAGAGTATTAACTGGTTCACCCAGGGGAGTGTTATGTTTGTCTTCCACATACTGACTTGGTGACCTAGCACCATAAGAAAAAGTCGTCATGAGTGTGTGCTAGTATGTGGCAGGCCATAACACACTTTCACATCTAATATACACAAAAATGTTCTTTTATTAATCCTTAAAGATTAAATACCTTGCTCTTGTCATGATTAGCTGAAAATTGCTTATGTCATGTTAAACAACATTACAAACAACAAAGTAGCAATTATAATATGAAAGTAATTTTTAAAAGTTTAAAATTACCAAGTATGAAGACTGGTCATAACTAGTGAGGGTCTGTGAGGACTTCTTTTAACAGCAGTATTGGAATCATCAGATTTCTGTTTAAATTTCTTTCTGTAAGAAGGACCACTATCACTATCACTTGTACTGGTAGAATCTGAACTTTTAAAAGCACCATCAGAATTTTCTTTTCCTAATACAGATGAATCAGAATGAAGTAGTTTCTGTCTGCCTTTAACTCTAGGTGCAAATTTTTTCAAATTAAATTCATTAATACTCGGACGAGGAGGTAATCGTCCAAGAATAGATGGCAGAGTATTGTCATCAAATGCAACCGACATAGACATATCATTATTAGTAGACACAGCAGATATGTCACTCAGAACAGTTGAGGATTCCGTGTCCACTACTGTTGTGTAGTCCGTGCTACCATTGATATTTATATTACTATTTACATCACTGTCTACTCTGTTGTTAGATTTTTCATGCGAGTTTGAACCAGTCACTAAGGAATCATTCCGATTTTTGGATTTACTCATACAAGTATTATTTTTGTTCAATTCAGATGTCAAGTTTTCTTCACTTTTTTGTTTTGACACAAGTGGCTTATATTCTATCCCCAGTGTTATTTTTCAGTTTTCTTTTCCGTTTTCCTGTTTTTTCTTCCAATATGGCTGGCCTTACTTTTTCAGAACAGACTGTGGGTTCTATAAGAAAAGAGTCAGGATCATAATCATTCACCGTTAATAATTTCTTTTTAGAATTTCTTTTTTTAAGAGTACCTACCCTTGTTACACTCCCTTGAGGTTGGCCTGAACATAAATTCGATGGAGACTGGTGACTCATTTCTGAAGTACTTGTAACTTTAAACTGATCTGAATAACTAGAATTAACACTTTTTACTGTTGTACCAGCTTTTGGAGATACTGATTTATCACAATTCACAGAACCCTTTCTTTTGGTCACTGATTTTCTTCTGCCTTTAATGGATACTTGTAACTCATCCTTTATATCACATTCATTTAATAGATTCATTCCATTATTATGAATTTGATTAACACAATCACCGTCTTGCAAACCATGTTCAATTTCTAAACCCTGTTCAATTTCTGGCATAATTACTTTTTCAATTTCATCAATATGCTGCATGGGTAATCCCAAATTGGTGTGTAAATTTTCTGAACACCCTGTACTGAATGTCTCAGTTCTGAGAACCATAGATCTTATGCTTTTTCTTGTAGCAGGTTTCTCCAGGTTAGACTCTAAATTTGTTTCATTCGCCAGCACAAAAGTGTCTTTGGAATTAACATTTGATTCTTTGATGTTTGATTGACTTGACTCGGAAGAATGTGATACCACCTTTGTATGGGTAAAATTTTCCATGTCAAGACCAGAGGACTTTCTCCGTTTATTTGTAGAACTATGACTGCTTGAAAATTCTTCCTCACAATTTTCATTAACCTTTAAACTATCTGTTAAGCTTGTTGAAAGCAAGTTTTGCACCTGCACTAAATCACCAGGTAGAACATTTCCCATTGATCTTCTACCCCGTCTTTTGGTCCCAATCTTTGGCAACTCATTGTCCAATAAACTGTTATTTTGTCCTTGGGCCTGTGGTATTACTGCCACTGATTTCCTTCTTGTTTGTTTTTTTGTTTTTGTTTCTTTTTCTTCTATGTGTAGATCTTCTGAGAAAGTCACTGTTGATGTTGCTTCTTTTTTCTTGGTGTCTTGTTTGTTGTCTGTGTGATTAACATCTTTATCAAGAACTTGATTTGTGAGTGTTGCTTGTTTTTCTTTAGTATTTGTTTCACTATTTGCAGTCAATTCTTTGTTAAGAATTTCATCTGCAAATGTTACAGTGGCTGACATGGACTTCCTTCTATTTGAGACTTTTCTAGTGATCGCCTTTCCAGTGGTCGTCAATTCCAACTTTCCCATACTCTCGATGTTTTCCTGTTCAGTAGGCAGTGTAACTGTAGCTATTGTTTTTCGTCTATCAGATCTCTTACTTTTCCTAGCACCTGCTTTTGTACTTGTCTCAACGGGTAAAGATATTGTTCTCTTCTGTACTGGTGAAGGAATTGGATTCTCTTTGTCTTCATGATCAAAACCATTTTCGTCTGATGTACATATGCCCCCATTTATAAAACAACCTGAAAATACATATAAACATTTTCAGCACTAAAATCTTGCATTCATGTTTAAAATAACGAGGTACTTAGCAACAGTGTTTTTTTTTTTTTTTTTTTTTTTTTGGGGGGGGGGGGGATGTTAAGATTTTTGTGTTATAAAGGGATTTGGGAATAAAATGAGAGGCTTATGAAAAAGAGAAGAAATGGATTTATGGTGATATTTTTTTAAATTTAATTCATAATTTAAACACAATTTTAGTTGTGTTTTATATGTGTATCTGTCTTGTAATACAACAACTTGTGTTTTTTATTTTGAAATGCTAGTTCACTGGCCTACAATAAGAGAGAAACCCCTTTCACACAGTCATGTACTGCCAAACAAGGTCCATCCCAAAGCAATAAATGCCAAGTGTTTCTGCATTGTATTAAAGCAGCTTATTGTTATTTCAATTTTAAGTTCTAGCACACTGGCATAAAATGTTGCCAAATTACAATTGAAGAGCATTAGCAAACTAGCAAGAACCTAATTCTCCTTTTATACATGTTGTAAAACAAGGTCAAACCCAAAATAGAAAGTGTTAAGTATGAAAAAGATACAAAATAGCTGTGTGAATGAAATACCAACCAAACAAGTTTTTTTGTATATTTTCTTCATTGCTAGGTAATATTGGTGTATTTGCTCCACTCGCATTGCCTAGTATGGAACCTATGAAATTAAAAAAATAAACATTATACTGTTATGAAAATAAATAAATACTTGTAAATGGTTTTTAGATAAAGAAATTTCTACTTAACTCTAGCCTTACCCATCACTGATTATAACACTTATTACAAATCACCTTGTAATTCCTCTACTTTCTTTTCCTACTTACTGGGAGTATCAGGGATTGTTTACTCGATTAGGAATAGCCAGAATTCTACCTCAACTTTTCATTCACTGTTACTCCCTTACTGACTGTTATTTCTTTCCACCAAGTTTAGCATCTATTTCTTCTATTTTCCTTCAAACTTCCAGTGAATATCAGGGACTGTTTACTTGCTCAGTGATTACCAGAATCATACAACAACTTTTTAGTTACTGCTACTCGCTTACTGATTGTTAGTACATTGTATTTAGTTTAGCATCTTATTTCTCCATTTTATTCCTAGTCACAGGGAGTAACAAGAACTGTTTACTTAACCTGAATTCTGAACCAACTTTTTAGTCACTGTTACCCATCAGTGATTATAACACATCACTTATCACCTTGAAATTCCTTCATTCTGGTTTTCCTACTCACAGGGAGTAACTTGATCAGGGATAGTCAGAATTCTATACCAACATTTCAGTCACTATTATGCCCTTACTGATTGTAATTACTTACCAGTTTAGTTTAGCATCTTGTAATTCCTTCATTTTGGCTTTCATACTTGCAGGAGTATCCTGGGATTGTCAATCTGATTGGTGTATCCAGATCTCCAAGCTAAAGGCAAAACAAGGAGACAATATTTTGATCATCATCAAATAAAATTAAACAGCAATATGAAAAATTCTACTCCAAAATATCATAAGAATTTTAGAAATTTAAACATCAAACTCAATTAGCATCTGATTTTTATTTGCTCCATAAAGGATATACATGCAATTTTTTTTCAATCAGCAATAATTTTATTTTGTTTTGCTTTGTTTTTTTTTTTTCTTCTTCTTTTTTTTTTTTTTTTTTTTTTTTTTTTTTTGTTAATGGATGTATCATAAAACCCACATAATTTACACACCTGTGTAATTTACGCAGATGATTTTAAAGCTTAAATTTTATGAAAAAAGCTTTAACTCGTGTAAAATTCGCACTCAAAAATTTCCAGAATCGCCAATATTTTATATGATCTGAGAAGTGGTTTTCATCTATATAATTGTTTTGTTGTTTTGTTTCAGTTTGATTTGATTTACAAATTTTAATTAACTTAGAACAGATTTCATTAAATTTTACTTCTGTAAAAGAAAATGATAGATTTCTTTTCAAACTTGTAGTATGGACACTGCACTGTTCAATATTCATGTATATAAAATAATTCTGTTGTAAACCTCAACATCATTAAGAAACTGAATAAGCAAAACAAGACATGTCAGAAAAAGGAGCGTACATGTAGCTTGCCTACAAATCTACTCCCTCAAAATACATTTAACATGGAATGGTGATACTTATGCCCAGGGTTTGACATATTTAATCTCTTCATATTTTTTTCTTGTGTGCTAAAAACTAAATGATTCAATTTTTTCTGTAATTAAAATAATCAAGATATTGTAATACCGGAGATCGTGGCTGTGTTTCCAATACCAATATCTTGCTAATTAATGGTGAAGTGACTGGTGTTGAATCATTGGATTTTAACTTGTCCACAAGTTCTAATCTCTTCATTTTCCGTTTGGTACATCTTTCAGCGCTGTTGGCAACATCATCATTGAAGTCTACAGGCTGCATTGACTTTAGCTTTCTGTGAAATAAAATATCAGTTACTTATGTAACTACAACTTAGTTCCTTTTTAATTTTTCTATGTGTAATAAAATCAGAATCATTTCTGATCTTTAAAGAAAACCAGAATCATTTCTGATCTTTAAAGAAAACCAGAATCATTTCTGATCTTAAAAGAAAACCAGAACCATTACTGTTCTTCACAGAAATAGAAAAGGTAAGTTTCTGATTTCTATAGATGGATATTTTATTTTTTGACCATAGAATCTCAATTCAGTGGTCTTAAAATAGATTTATGGGCTAAATGTTTGTTATCTCTAATACTGGTAGACAGATAATTTAATATCTCTTCAACAAAACCTTTTTATTCCATCAGAAATCTTTTGACATACATGTAAAACAGTTATAATAATAACAATAATAATAATAATAATGATAATATTATTATTATTATTATTATAAAATAAATAAATAAATAAACCTGATGAAAGAAGTCAAATAAATTACTGTATTACTAACAAATCTAAAATCAATCTTTTTTTATTCTCTGGTTTCCAATTAACTGTATGACAGTTATTTCAAGTATTGGTCATGCTGTACAACTGTGGAACAAAATTTGAAATCATGTTAATAGAGATACCTTTAATTTGGCTCTAACAAATGTTGGTGTTCCTTTCTCATTTGGTACATTGGCTGGAAACAAATTCTCCGACACATGTTCTTGATTTCGTTTACAGCTAAAAAATTTAAAAAATTAACGCTAAGTTTAGTAGAGCATCTTGTACTTCCTCCATTTTTTTTCCTATTTACAGGTAGTATCAGGAATTGTTAACTTAATTGGGGATAACCAGCAATAAACTTTACAAAATATCATTAGACACACATACAGTAAAGATCTATATTCATAAGAAAAATGGATTGATATTTTGAATATTACAATTACACAGAAAGATTGGCCGGATATATATTTACTACCTCATAGAGTTACATTGGATACAAAATTAAGAGAGTTTTAATTTAAGATTCTCCACAGATTTGTCACAACAAAGAAATTTTTATATTTAGTTAAACTTTGCGATGATAATTTGTGTTCCTTTTGTAGGAGTGAAGTTGAAACTATTGAACATTTATACTATCATTGCACATATTCTCAAGATTTATGGAATAACCTGAAACAGATTCTTACATCATGTGGATTTTTAGATATTGATTTCTCAGTGGATGAAATATTTTTGGGGAAAATAGATGCTCAAGCTGTTATTAATTTTATTTTAATATGTACAAAATATTATATTTTCCGAACAAGTTTAAGTAAATGTAAACCAAATATTCAAGGTTTAAAAAGATTTATTTACAAATATTACCAAATCGAAAGATATATATTTTATAAAAATAATTAGATAGACCAATTTAATAAAAAATGGGGTAGTATAAAACCTAATGATTGGATTGCATAATAAAATATAATAAGGCATAAGTGAAGTCAAGTAGATACTAGAACCTATAACATGTTTAGATATATTTCCCTGATACTCAGTATGTTCATAAACGGTATTATTATTATTTCATATATATATTTTTTTTTTCTAAAACTCTCTGTACCTTTAAAACTTGAAAATATATTATGCATTGTTTGTTTATTAGTAAAACATCTAGATAAAATGATATTATTATTACAAGTGTTTGATTGAATATAAAAATTTTATTGTTTTGTATTAATAATTATGTTCCAATAATACTTTGTATATCAAGCTGTATAGACTGTAAATGTAAGAAATGGAAATAAATTCATTATAAAAAAAAAAAAAAAAAAAAAAAAAAGATCTATATTCATCCCCATCACTTATTTATTCAGATTTTGGTAATGTTGAGGGGTTTTATGATAACATGAAGGAGACTTGTGAAAAAAAGGATAAAATAAATAGACTTTGGAGATTCAAACTACTATGATGATAAACGAGGTGGAAAGGTTAATCAGGGGCATTTTAACCAGGTTTTACTGTATAAATACTTTTACTTACAGCCAGCTTTGATATTACACTGTTCAAACAAATTAAAATTTTCCTAATCAAAACATAAGAATTGAGAAAAGTCTATACTGTATACACCCACTGTATCAACATTGTGCACAACTACATGTAAAACTCAAAATAATAACTAGAGATTGTAACTGGGATACCAGTTAGTATGATTCCCCACCCAGCCCTACCCCTCAGTGGGAAAGGACCTTAGGTGTCTTTGATTAGTGTCATTCTTTTCATTTTATCATTAGGAACCAGAAAATATATACTTTAGGGGTGGAGATCTCAACAGTTTAAAAGTTATGACAAAGCCCTATATGGTTTTATAGCACACCACAAAGTGTTTAAGGAAAAATTGGTGATTTTTGTTTTTAAGACCCCATCTTCCTGTCCCTCCCCCAATAAATACCCATGGATGTAAAAACTTTAATGGTGCAGGAACATATCCTAAAATTTTGAACGAAATTGAATGATGCATTTAACTTGTTTGGCATTGCTGATAAAAACTTGATATATTTTTAACAATTTAATACATAGTAACTGAGAATTTATTAAGAACAAATTCTGTATGTGAGAAAAAGGTTAGTCACTTAATTAACATGTAGTTCATTAACATTTAATTTTATACATTAATTCAGATTACCCATTTTTATCGGGCACTCATATATCTGAGAAACTGAAGAAGAAAGAAGATTCTGTAAGAGTTATCTCTCTTTGTACGTATTGGACAGAAAGATGTTTGGAATTAAATAACACAATTTACATGCACTGACCGCCGAGCCCTCGAGATAGAAAAAAATTTGATCATTTATTCATATCTAACAAGATAGCAGATTGTTGGTACCAAATTTCATCGAAACCCATCATACCGTTTCCGAGTTCTGCACCGGACAGTTTTAAGGAAAAAAAAAATTATAATAATAATAATAAGAAGAAGAAGAAACAGAACGAAAACAATATGATTCCCCACCTTTGGGTGGGGAATCATAATTATGTTTAAAAAAGACTCAAAACAATTAGCCAGGCAATATTTTAAAATTTATATTACACATGTACCTGTAGTTCAAATATATTCTAAAAAAACAAAATAAGTTTGTTTTTAGTAAGTAAATTCAAACTATTTACCTATCCACCCACAGCACTGAGACCAGGTAAATTCCCATTTTCTTGGCTTTGTTCTTTGTTCTCTTACTCCCTTCTTTGAATATAACATGTGTAACGATATCCTGTAAACTTATCAATAACAACAGCTCCAAGTTGTTCTAATTCTTTACGGATGGCACTACTCCTATTATCATTGGCTGACCTGACTTCTACATAAGCTACTACATCTAGTAACAAAAATAAATGATTAGATGCACAATTAACAAGATTTTAATTCATAAGTCATAAAATATTTTGTTGATTTTTTTTTCTTTTTTTTCAAAATTTCATTTTACTGTTGAAGTCACTGTGTTTGTGAAGTGAATTATGCAAAACTTTCATAGAAAATCCAATTAACTTGAATTAAGTTTGGTATTTTTTGCTTACTTGAGTCTTTTGATAACTGAAAATTGCTATGCCCATCTGTCATTACCATGTAAAAAGGAAAATATTGCTGCTATGGGGATTTTATATGTTGAAAATGGTGATGTTTACACTGGAAGTGATGTTTTCTTTGAAAAATTATGTATCCACAATGGAATCCTCCATTTGCTTTCCTTTTCAACATGTTAAGTCCCAGTAAAAGCAACAGTTTTGTTTCTACAAAAATATCTTATGTTTATCATGGATGCACAAAGAGATTTTCAGTTATGACTAGACTCAAGTATGTGAAAAATATCAAACTTACCCCATAATTCATGTTGGATTTTCTATGAAAATTAGAAAAATTAACAGTCACAAATACACAGATTCCAACTGTAAGGTCCCCTTTAACAAAAGGCCAGATAATTCCCTGCTTGAATAATTGATATACATTTAGTATATAAGAATTTGAAAACTACCCAGTATACTTTAAACTAATTCAGAAATACTGATGCAAAAAATAATATCAGAAAGAACCTATTGATTTTCATTCTCTCATCACCACTCATTTGCAGTGGCCAGATTTAAGTATTATTTGCCAGAGCCAGAAAATAAACAAGCACTACCAGATAGACAGGTAAATTAAGGCCTGCTCGTAAGGTTTTCATTCTAAGTTGTTCAATTACTTAGCACATCTAATTCAGCAAAACACTTAAATTTAAACATTTGTCTATTTGGAAACCTACATGTACTATAAACATAAACCTGTGTCTTGGATGATCATGCCAATCTTGCACTACTTAGTTCTACATTAAAAAATTCTTGGCCAAAGTTCTGTTGGCTTTTAAATCAGTTTGTTAGTGAAAATTTGTATTTTGTGTACTGTGGAATATTTATAAAATATCTGTTAAAAAAAGTAATGCATAACATTGTTTAAATCAAAAGCATGTGATATAAGTCAAAACTTTATGCCAGTAAGTAATATTTTTTAATTTTGATCACATTTTAAAATTATCATTAACCATTAGTTATAAGCTAATGGAGCTTCGAACAATCAGGCCATGGACATCTGTGTCAATAACCAAGCCAAGATCATGCTCATCTACACTTGCAGGTGAGCTACAAAAAATAAAGCATTTACCACAGTCGAGCTACAAAAAATAAAGCATTTACCACAGGTGAGCTACAAAAATAAAGCATTTACCCTTCAATACTCTGTCATCTATTGGTTGAGTTGATGGTAAATCATCATTCCTATCAATGTCCTCCAACAAGTCCATTTTAATATTCTAACAAATCTTTTCAACACATGCACAGTACATTCACAGGGCTTGTTACAAAATGTCTCTATAAATTTTCACCTTAAACAAAATCAGAAGTAAAAATTTGGTTAAAAAAGTATGTACATTTAATGTGTATTGATGTAAAAATTTAGTACAGCATTCACATATATTAACCCCTTGGATACCCACTGGACATTTAGAGGCCTCAGTGGCTGAGAAGTCCAAAGCGGACAATTACAGGTCACCACACCTCTTACCTGAGACTCATTGCCTAGGTTCAAATCCCAACTCGAGCAGATCCAGGTGTGAGGAAGTTTGCAAGTTCAACTCTTGAATGTTGGTGGTTTCCCTAGACACACTGGTTTCCTCCACTATCCCAGAACTGACTACTCAACTTAAGTGAAAAATTCTAGACTGGGGTGTAAAACACCATTACTCCACTCAACTCACTGGATGTATAAAATGTATTTGGTACCTTGATCTGTCCTTTACTTCAGGATACTATTGATAGCAAAAGGATGATACATAAAAGTTATTGAATTTCCCATGACTTCAAACTTTAACTTTGAAAGTGGGTAGTGACTGTTCTTTCGCCAAGCACTCGGCATTACGAAATGAAAGTCATGGTTCTTTCGGATGGGAATCTAAAAATGAGGTCCCTTGTCACAGTAGGCGTGGCACAACAAAGAACCCTGCTGTATAATGCAATTAGTGCAATGCACAGGCAAAATTTCTGCACTTTCGCCTATAGCTGACGTCTCAATATAAGTGAAATATTCTTGACTGGGATGTTAAACACCATTACTCAACCCTTTTTTTCATGATGAAGGCATGTTAAGTATATAATGTAGTGTGTACATGTTTCTTTCAACCAACTGGTCAGTTTATTTCTTTGAACCACTGGTCAGTTTATTTCAATTACAAAGGAAAAGTTTTTTCCCCTAGAGTGTAGCATACATTCGAGACTTTTGATGTAGATCTAGAAGATAGATCACTGAAATTTTTTTATCACATACTTAAGATTTAACATTTTAACTCTTCTAGGTTAATGTTCAAATATGGTTTTAGTTTTAATTTTGGCAAGTGTTTTTTTTTTTTTTTTTTTTTTTTTTTTTTTTTTTTTTTTTCTCAGTGAAAAAGATACGGGTTAAAATCTTTTCAAGAAAACTTAAGATTTTACGATTTTCTTAACACAAAAGAAGTATATCAGTTTCATTATGTGAACTTAAAATAGTTCTATATTTTGCAATGATGCAACACGCAACTTTTATCGTATGAAATGGTAACTCACACAGTGTCCGTGTGTGCCTTTGCTATTTTCAGTGATAATATGTTTTAGCAATAAAATTGTGTTCGTGTGGATAATTTTAGTATGTTTGCATTGATTCACAACACTTACAAACTTCAAACTCATGTTGAAAATGGCGCTCCCCTGCCTCTCGTTTAGTAAACGAGATTTATAAATGAAAATAGAGTGACCTCCCTTCAGATTTGGGGACGATATCAAAACATTTACATGGATATTACAAGTTCGCTTTAGGCAGTGAATAATTTTTTTATCTACATTGGTGAAAAATAATGCAAAACAAAAAAGCAAATAAATAAATAATAGCCAGTATTAATATAACAACGCTAAGTTTTGCTTGTTTAACCACAGTATTCAAAAGGTTTGAAAGTAACATAGGAGAATACATTTTGAACTTTTGATATGCACGTAAAAAAAATTTCCATTAAGTTTCATGAACTTAACCATGTGAAAATTTACATTTCATTCTTTGATCCTTGATTTTGACGACAGAAATATTGATATGCTTCAAAAGAATACTAATGGAGAAATTTTTCTCAAATAATTTTTATTGACTTCTTCTTTGAAACATCTCCGATTTTTGCCTTCCGGCAAATCATCACCACGACAAAGACATAGTCTCGCTGTTCTGGCAGTTCTGGAGACGTTAATTACACCTCTCATAATTAAGTTGTGTAAATTTAGAAATAATGCTATTTTTTTAACTAAAATTAAAACCTGGTTCACTTTTTGATGCTTCATTCATTCATTCATTCATTCATTTGCTTTGTATTCATGCCCCGGTTTCACAATCAATTCCTTAACTAATATTTTCCTTTAATAACTTAAAATTAGCAAATTTTGGCAATCTCTTTGTAAGTTACAAATAATCATTATGATAAAACTAAGTATAAATCTTATAAACTTGAAGTGATCTTCAACATGACACCTTTAATTCATGAAAATCTTAACAATTAACCCAATTATTAAGATCTCAAATTTGCCAAATTTCAGCTCACGGATTCAGTATTGCACAGAGAAACATTTTCCTTTCCAGTCACATGATCTTGGCACCGGGGTGAACTAGTTGAGACTTTGCCTATATAGCGAGTACAGGAGAAAGAAGTTTCTCAAATTTCAAAGTATTTTGTGTTACACTCTGACCTCCCGCTCTCGGGCTAATCGCTCTTTCACGAGTCGCCAGGCGGTGGCCAATATATGGTGATGTTTCAATATAAGTGAATAATGCTTGCAAGAATGCAAAGACATTTTCTTATTTGCCATTTGTATGTGTCGTAACAGGTGATAATCGTTGATTTTTTTTTATTTTTTTTTAATACAAAAATGTATGTTTAAACATAAGAGTATTTTATAAAAGTTTGTTAAAATAACTCGGGCCTTACATCGCGTTTTAAGTAGTGTGATAACTTTAATTCACGGTACTTTAAGTTTAGAATTTCACTGATCAAAAGGCTAGACTTTTAATTGTGTTTGTATGATGTGTGCTATGTTTTAAACCAATTTGGTTCATGGTATTGTCATGCGCTGATTTTGAATTTCTATTAAAATAATGCGTTCAAAATCAGCACATGGCAATATGATAAGAAATTGCCTTGGTTAACCGCTAGATTCAGCGCTAAAAAGTATCATAATAGAGGCCTCAATTTATAAACTTAATTACGAGTTTGTCTCTTCTAGACTACAGCTAAAACGGGTGTAATACCAGATGAGTTGAGTAATGATGTTTAACGTCCCAGTCAATAATATTTCACTTATATTGAGACGTCGCCAGCTATAGGTGAAAGTGCAGAAATTTTGTCCTGTGCGTTGCGCTGATGGTACAGCAGGTTTCTTTACCGTGCCACGCCTATCGTGACACGGGACCTCGTTTATTTATATAAATTCCCATCCCCCTTAGAAAGAACCGTGACTTTCATTTCGTAATGCCGAGTGCTTGGCGAAAGAACAGTCACTACCCACTTTCAAGTCTTGCGTCAGACCCGGTCGAACCCACGACCTTCCACTTACGGAGCGAGCACTCTACCAACTGAGCTACCGTAGTGGCTTAATACCAGATGAGAATCGTATGTATCCTTATTTTGAGCAAAATTCGTGATCCCTTAAGCCTTTAAATTTATCTTGAATTAGAAAACGTCTCGGAACAGATTTGCAGAAAGTTTAAAATATATTGTGTTTACGTGGTTTTACTTATCAAACTATGTAAGTGACGTGTGTTTCAAGTGATTCATTCATTCATTTCGTTCATTTCGTTCTTTCGGTCGGTCGGTCGTTCGTTCGTTCATTCGTTCATTTCTAAATACTATGACGGAAATTTACTCTTTCGTTGAGATTTTTAACACTGTTTGACGGCAAAATGGTAATGTCCGTGATTTTCTAACTTAAGTTAAAAATTAATATACGTTTTCACGTGTTTATTCTTGCAGTATATATTTTAAAAAATAAAATATGACAATATCAGAAAATTTTCAAATATTAACGCACGACCATTAAAGTTTTGTCTTATTAACTTTAAAAAGCACTCAAAAAGGAGAGAGAGAGAGAGAGAGAGAGAGAGAGAGAGAGAGAGAGAGAGAGAGAGAGAGAGAGAGAGAGAGAGAGAGATGATTACATCGATGAAAAAAAAATCATCGTTTTATCGGACGGGAGTTCGTTTCGGCGGCAAAGTGATCTAACGTGCTAAATTCTCAATACCTCGATCCTCGAACCGAGAGCGATCGGCTTCACGACAAATAAAAAATGAATGGATTTGAGCATGTTTTAGGATTTTAAAAATGTTCTCAAGATTAAAAAATTGCTCTAGTATTACATTTATTTATTTACTTAACAATTAAGAAAGAAGCCTATTTAAGGTAATATCGGTATTTATTTACACTCTTCCTTGAATACTATGATAAATTTTTAATAAAACCTGGTGAAATAAGTATTAATGATAATTGAATTTGAAAATAATTTTACATTCCTTGCTCGAATAGTTGTGTTCTCTGAAATTTTCCTATATATATGCTCTTAATGATACATGTGTCATGTGCTACTTTTGAATTTTTATGAAACAATACATTCAAAAGTAGCACATGACAATAATTGTCATGTGCTACTTTTGAATGTATTATTTCATAAAAATTCAAAAGTAGCACATGACACATGTATACAGAACGCTGTTGTTATTTCTCATGATCTTTTCAAAATAATGATAAATAAATAAATAAATAAATAAATAAATAAATAAATAATAAGCTCTTTTTGATGTGTCATATTGTAATTTTTGAAATTTTGGAATTAAATATTCAAAAAAATTTAATATTAGAACTATGATATAATTTTTTAAATATTTCATTCAGAAAGTCAGAAATTTATAACGTGACAGATGTACATATCATTATTTACATTTGGAATAATAATTATTTTTTTTTATTTTCTAAGTTCACAATTGTTCTTTACATTCAAAATATGGACATGACAGTTTGAAATTATAAAAAATAAATATAGCTCTAAGACCATCACTAATTAAATACATTTCACCTGAAGTTAATTTATGCGCAAAAATTAAAGTGCAATGCTTTCCAGCTGCTAATTAGGTCAAGTACATGTGTTAGTGTTTGACGTTCAGTCTAGATTCTGCCACTTATACAGAACTCCTGGATGAGGAAACCGGAGTACCAAAAAAAAATCACCGACCTTCGGGAAACGAACCGACGCATTCTCACACAAGAATCTGTCTAGGTGGGAAAGTACCCTAGGTACCCTGTGACCCGCGAGTTCGCTTTAGACCACTTAGCCACAGGGGCTCCAGCTGGTAATGGACTAAGTATAATAAAATTAAGAGTTTTTTTATATAAAAAAAGGAAAAAAAACCCACCGTTTTCCCTGACACTTAGTTAATTTCCTTAAACCATCGATATTAATATGGGCTTACACACCCATCGTTTGTAACTGTTAACGTAACAACTTGACACACAAATGTTTTTTTCAAGAATTAATATTATTTTTTTCAACTACATTGCATTGTGTGGCTATATTTATTTTATTTTATTTTATTTTATTTTATTTTATTTCATTTCATTTCATTTCATTTCATTTCATTTCATTTCATTTCATTTCATTTTATTTTATTTTATTTTATTTTATTTTATTTTATTTTATTTTTAAAAATGATTAATTTATTTTGTAATATTTTTTCCCTTAAATTTCAAATTATGTAAATTGCTCAAAAACAAATGAGTAACATACATTAGTGTTTGCTTTTGATCCTAAAACAAGGTGTAAATATAATTTTTATTAATTAAGCAATATACTCAATTTTATTAATTTTTATCTTTGATCCCCAGCACTAATGTACTCCCTTTTTTTTTTAATCCGCTAAAATACCGGCGGCATTAAATCTTATGTGTCAAAGATTTTGTTAGTACCGCCCCCGAGATTATCGACATACATCGGCATTGTCTTTGAACACCAGGTGTTAACGATTTAATGGAGTAAGACAATTAGGTAATTACTCTAACAAATTTGGCGGGTAACTGTGGTATGTTGTCAACGTCCACGTGATATCCGTGTCAGTGAGGTACACCTGAAAACCTACCTGTTGAGAAGCCAGTTTTTGCTCAGCTTCAAACTGAGCTACAAGTGTCGGATTAGGAAGTGCTCACATGATAGTGCTAAATGTGGGATTTATTTTATTCATTTTAAGAATTAACTTTGTTGGAATAAGTTGACATTTTCTAAGACATTTCAGTAAAAGTGAAAATTTTAAAGTTAGTGGATTAATGAACACTTCTCTGAACATGGACAGACCTGTGATTGATTCCAGCGAGAAGCACAATATGATGAATAACGGTATGTCTGCAAATTCATATCAAGTGAATTATTATAGAGAAACTTTACAACAGTATCAGGATCCAGGTATTCCGAACTCGGGATATCCCACTACCATAAATCCGGATGATATGAATCTATTCCGAGACATTTACAGTTCTCCGTACCCAGTTAATATGTATAGCAATGCTGTAAATTTGTGTAAAACGGAAAATTCTTCTCCGGGAAGTGATAAAAGTGACAATAGAAACACTTCATCGGAAGAAATGGTATCTTTTGATAGCGTCGGAGACAGTATCCATGAAAGTGACGCAAGTCCAGAAATTAAAACCGGAAATATGATGCCAGACTCACAAATTGGAAGTCTTAGTGATGGTGATATCGAGGAAGTAAAAGCAACGAAGAATTCCAGGAAGAGGAAACGCCCCATTCCAAAAGGGAAACCGCCATACAGTTATATTGCGCTCATTAGCATGGCGATTTGTAATTCGTCGGAACGAAAACTTACGTTACATGACATTTACAAGTTCATAACGGATCGTTTTCCATATTACAGAGATCACGAAAACGCAAAGGGATGGAAAGGTTCAATACGACACAACCTGGCTTTAAATGATTGTTTTATGAAGCTTCCAAGAAGACCAGGGATGAAGGGCCACGAATGGGCAATTGACCCGGAATATGAAGATATGTTTGATCACGGAAGTTTCTTACGTCGTCGGTATCGTTACAAGGAAGGCGTGAGTAAGAAAAGGCACGCCTCCGCACCAACGTCTGCCACCAAATCTCCTGGAATAGTTGACTTTCGATCCGAGACGGAAAATCATATACCAAGTGTAAACAATGGCGGCAATTGTGGATTTATTCCTTACTTTCAACCCAATTTTCAAACAAGTCCGGAAACTCCCGAGAGTAAACACTTCGGATCTCCTCCTGCATATAATGCGTGCAACACTTCAATTTCTCCCGTTTCTCAAACTGGCGATCGTGTGACAGATTCAACTAATAACAGTGCACAAAATTCACCCGAAACAGCACGCCAGTCGTGTAAATATCAAAGTTATCCTATGAACGGATTTCCAGGAATTTGGAATGGACAAACCTTTTCCAGGATTGGCATTGCCTAATTTCAACCGGGATTCGTCTCACAGACCGTTTGCTCCTGCTCCTATTAACGTGTTGAACAATTTCCCTGGAATTTCGGACCCTAATGCATTGCGCAGCATGAATTATGGATTCGGCGGATACCCAGCATCTTCATCTGTTTCCAGTAAATTTTATCCAAATCAAGCAAGCTTGTCACCCGGGCAGGAAAATTGGCTGATTTAATGATTGTGACATTTAAATTTATACGGATATTACTGATAATTATGGACTTAATCATAAGGACGAATAGTATATAATATTGATTTGATTTTAATTGTAGATATTAATGACATTCAAATGATATAAAATGAGTTTTAAGTTGTGGCGTTTTCTTTTGCAGGATTTATTGAATGTGATGAAAGGACAAAAATCACATTTTGTTTTAGTTCGAATTATAATTAATATTTTAATCACACATAAAGGTGCTATAATACTTTACTAATGTTTGTTTCCATGATTTTTAAATTTATTTTACTTATTATATGGAAATATATGTAAATAAGTTCAAATACATTAAATTACTTTTTATTCGCATTTTATGTTTATATTATGTTTATTGATTTTATCATTCATATTTGACTTGTTGACCATTTAAGGTCGCTACATAGTGATCGATTTCCGTGGTAATCGCAAAGCGAAATTTCGAACTTAAAACACTTGATTTCCTTTTTAGAATTTAAAACCATTTTTTCAGACACGCGTCTCGAATTCAAGACCAAAACTTATAATCATCTGGATTTTTATCATATGCATTTTGGATGTTAAAAAGTTCTTTAGATTTCCTGTCTGAAAGCATTTAAATTTTTTTTTTAATATTTCAACTGAAAAAATCGATTATTTTACTGTCAATTAGGATAATTTCCAATCTTAACTTGAAATATTGGATCCCCTCCATTTCTAGTCTCTTAAAGCTAACCCTTATCTACAACACAGTCGAGACGAGTTCACTTGTATCGAGGTTTAACTAACTGTGGATATAAACTTGTAATGTTTTTCGTGACAGAAAACATCAGTTTTTTTTATCTAAGTTGGTTGTAATATTGTTTGAAGTGGTATCAGCAATTTTTCAACTACTCGCGAGAGCAACTTCTTATATTAGTGAGGTGTGCGAGTGAATTATAATCCAGCTTGTGCCAGCGCGCGGAAAGGCTTCTTTTGTGTATCCTCCATTAAAATTTTAATTTCAACCCAAATGGTCTAAAAATGACGAAATCAATGCATTTTAAACATTTCTTTTTAAAAATTACAAATAATTTAATTGGTGTGGTTACAAAAAGAAGTCTTACCTAGCGCGCACTCTTGGCGACCTTAATGTGCTAGCTCATTGTAAGCACGCCTCAGAAAAGCTTCCCAAACCACCCACTGTTCTTGAAACCGACGCGGTATAACTCTAAGCCGCCTGGGCGGTTCGTCAGAAGGTATAGTGAAAAAAAACCGAGAAGCCCAGAAGAAAACTACCGACCTTGGGCAAGGAAACTGACAAATTTTCTCGCACTAGGCTCTGTCTGCGGAATTTGAGGCTATGAGACGAGAATCGCTTTGATACGCAAGTGCGCGTTTTAGTAATACTATCGAGACGAACTGGCGAATTATAACTTAATTTTGTCTCTTTCTTAAGGTCGGTTAAACCTTTTAAGAAAGCTTAACTCGATTAACTCTGCAATCAATCCATGTAAATTCTTAACATTTAGTTTTACAAGTACGGCTTTATTTCTAATGAATATCCAATGCGTGTGATAACCCGAATAGATAGTCTAAAAATGTGGAAGTCGTTGTGTTAAGAATTTACGTGGATTGATTGCGGAGTTGAACGAGTTAAGCTTGCTGAAAGAGTATCTTGGTGACTAGGATGCCTAAATTAAAAAGCGCGCTTGCAGGTAACTAGGTTCAAATCTCGCTGAGGGCAGGTCATGTTTTATTCAGACCCCTTGCGTAAACTGACTGCTTTGATATAAATGAAATTCAACTGGGACATTTTACTCTATCATTTCACTGTACTCCACTCAGAACCATTTTGATTTTTCGGTATCGGCCTTGGGAAATGATTTTAGATTGATTGATTTGATGAAGTTTTACGTCTCAGTCAAGAATAATTCACTATAAGAACCCCGTGACTTTAATTTCATTTCTAAATTTCAAGTCTTGTTCAGACCCGGCAGGGGTTCGAACCCCGACCTCCCACATAAATTCTTTAAGAGTTCTAACTCTGACTTATTGCCAAGTTATTCATATATTTCTTTTTATCGAAGTCCAAGTTAATTTCGCTTAAAACAGGATATCGTTGTTGAGTGAATTTGAATTTTATAAATCCAAGTCAAAACTATTTTACTTGCATCGAGATGCTACCAACTTCATGTGAAGTTACAATTTTATACTCTATACAATGTTTTTTTTTTTTTTTTTTTTTTTGTTTTTTTTTTTTTTTTTTTTTTTTTTTGCAGTAATTACAAATTAAACTAGAGATTGTAACTGGGATATCAGTTACGTATGATTCCCCACCATCCATAATCTATATATTGTCTAAAATATACACCTGCTGATGGACTGATCTCGAGATGGATTGATAGTATCCATTACTAGTAATCGAAAGCTGACTAAGAGAAAGGGCGGAAGACAAGTAAATTTAAAGTTAACATCGAATTGTACAATTATAATTCGAGTAGTATTCATTTTAATATATATTTTCATTCCCTCATACCCCATTGTTGCAACAATGTTTTTTGTTAAAAGAAACTAATTGATCACGGGAGTCCGAATCTGCATGTATAAATTTATAATTCGAAATGTATGTAAATTATACAAGTTTAATAGATCAGAATCATGCGTTCTGTCTTCTGACATAGGTCCATTAAATTGGCAATTCTATTAGCTGGTGTATTTTGATTGGACAGGTATTCAACTTTGATTGATAGCAAATCTATTTCACGAACTGTGAGGTGTTTAACCAACAAATTTGATTGACATGTGTCATGACTGTGAAGTAGCCATAACCTACATATTAATGGATAATTGACAAAGAGATTAAAGCAATTATCCATATCAAAACATGTAATAATGCTATTGAATTTGTTTACAATTCTTTGAATAGGAACTTAATCCTGTAAACTTGCCTTAAGAAATGAAATCAAGTATGCCATAAGATAGTGTTTCTTGACTGAGGGTGGGTGTTAAGAATTCTGGCTTCCCACCCCTACCCTCTCTTGAAAATGATTTCCTGGAGGTTTTTATCACTCTTTTTAAAAGTCCATAATGAACAAGAAAATATACAGATGAGTGGAAAGGATTTTAACTATTTAAAAGCTATACATGTACATAGCACCACCCACAGTGGGAAATGACCTTAGGTGCCCTTTATTAATATCACTCTATTCAACTTTTCATAAGGAACCAGAAAATACATAAATTAGGGGTGGGGATTTCAAAAGTTTAAAATTAACTTAGCACCACCCAGCCCTACCCTTCAGTGGGAAAGGACCTTAGGTGTCTTTGATTAGTGTCATTCTTTTTATTTTATCATTAGGAACCAGAAAATATAAACTTTAGGGATGGGGATCTCATTAGTTTATGAGTTATGACAAAGCCCTATATATGGTTTTATAGCACATCGCAAAGTGTTTAAGGAAAAATTGGTGATTTTTGTTTTTAAGACCCCATCTTCCTGTCCCTCACCCAATAAATACCCATGGATGTAAAACTTTAATGGTGCAGGAACCTATCCTAAAATTTTGAACGAGAATGAATGATGCGTTTAACTTGTTTGGCAGTGCTGATAAAAATTTGATATATTTTAAACAATTTAATACATAGTAACTGAGAATTTATTAAGAACAAATTATGTATGTGTGAAAGAGGTTAGTAACTTAATTAACATTAACATTCAATCATTTTTGTTTAGTGCTTAACTGTATACATTAATTCAGATTACCCATTTTTTTCGGGCGCTCATATATCTGAGAAACTGAATAAGAAAGAAGAAGATTCTATAAGAGTTATCTCTCTTTGTACGTATTGGACAGAAAGATGTTTGGAATTAAATTACGCAATTTACACGCACCGACCGCTGAGCCGTCGAGATAGAAAAAAATTTGATCATTTAACCATATCTACCAAGATAGCAGATTGTTGGTACCAAATTTCATCGAAACCCATCATACCGTTTCGGGTTCTGCACCGGACAATTTTAAGGAAGAAAAAAATTATAATAATAATAATAATAATAATAATAAGAAGAAGAAGAAGAAGAAACAGAACGAAAACAATATGATTCCCCACCTTTGGGTGGGGAATCATAATAATATGCATAACCACTTTCAATACGGATAGACCTGAAAAAAAAAAAGCTTATCAATTTTGGTATGACCAAACCCGTAACAAAATTAATCTCGCTCTCAGGTCATATTTAAAGTATTTATACCAGGTATTTAATGCATGTTTGACAAATCCAAGAATTGTGATATGACGTCAATCAACCTCCGAAACCGCGTTAAACTTGTAGCTCCGTATAAAAGGTAAGAATTTTGGCCGTTTTTCGGAGCTTGGACGTCAATGTTCTTAGAGACGCACGCGCACGTGGTCTTTTGCAGCGCGTATCTCAGCTCCATAATCCATGAGCAGGCACTTATAAAAACAAACTAAATGCTTATCCGCGACTTTGCGGATGAGTATACTAGGTCGCCTAAGTGCTCACTAGTACAATGAGAGGCAGAAACACTAACATACTCACACACCACACGAACTTGTTGTTAAGATTATATAGCTGAAAAAATGCTGATGTGACAGAAAACAACACTCAAACAACTAACCAGGCGTAGCGCGTAAACGTAACAAGGTCCACAGTGATAGAATTTAACTACGATCAGATAGAACATATCTGACAATCAGCATCAGTAGCTTTTGTTACAATTCATGCACAAAATTTTGCATTCAAATTAGGCTTATTCAATAAAGCATTTGAAAAGTCGATCAAATTACATAATGCATGATCAATTTTTCATTTTGAATAATTTAACTTGGATGATGGGGATGATGGCTAATATTATAATAGGAAGTGATTTATTTTGATAGTTATCATTTTTCTCGGAATGGAAGACTATGGTGGTTGGTAGTGGTTGACTACAATCGACCCGTATTACTAGTAGTAACGTAAAGTGATCAAGGTTTTAGACTGCTGGCTGAACAATCAAAAAGACATTGTATATGTTATAATGATAATCGAACGTGCAAATATTTGTAATAACGTTTATTTTTCTACTTTTAAATATATGATTATTTAGTTTGGTCCATAGAGAATGAAAATGAATTCTATTGATTACCTTCACTTGTGAAGGTTTTTGTTTATTAGTGGGTTTTTTAAAAAATATTTATTTATGTTTTGTATATCGCTTGCTTATGCAGAAGCTATCACGTGCTCACGTGAAAGTTGTGGCGTGTTTACGCAAAACAGTCAATGTCAATTTCAAGGCCCAATTAAGGAAAATGCATGTCGCTTGTTGACTTCATTGAATTACAAAAATATGAAAATTTAATCGATATTTGTAATTGTGTAATCATAGTCACGTATATATGTGTGTAATATTTAGACAATATTTAGATGCATCAATGTTCTGTATGAGCAGAGACCGCACCATAAATATATCAAATTGCCTGAATTTTGATTGTCGCATTGACAGATAAAGTTAAGAAACACAGAACATTATTATTTGAGAACAAATAACGACTGAAGTGGTATTTCTTATTTTGATATCCTGTTGGTCTCGAAGTTTTAATAGCATTTTTCCAATGCATATTGTTTTTTTTATCGAGCACGGAGGGTGAAAACCAATTGTCGCAACAAAAACATTAACAAGCGTTATGTAACTCATGTAGATTATACTATAACGAAAAACACAATTTCAGATCAAAAATAAGTAATGCTGTAATCTGTCAATTATTACACTTTAATTAAACGGTGATAAAAATGTCCGGTTGTCGCCAATAACTTGAGTCAGGCTAATCATTTCTTAAAATGACAGTTGTCTCCGTTAAGGTTTTAACAAGCGTGATCGTCAGTATAGCCAACAACAACAGTATTGACAGATTTTTATTTTATAGCGAAGTAGGCAATAATGTCCACTCCTGAAAGTTACCAATTACAAATACTATTTGTCATGATATATTTAAATTCTTTCAAGAAAGATCTCAAATTTTAACATCCGTTATATTAACATCCGTGATAATCAAAACTTTTCATAAAAAATCTTCATCAAAAAGAATTTTATGGGTGGTAAGCTTTGTTCTACACCGTAGTACTTCTATAAAAGTTAAAACGCGGGAATATTTGGTTTATACATGCAAGAAGTTTATAGTTTTATAGCATTAAGTACAGTAAAGCATGTTGGGTCTCTTGATTATTCCTCAGTCTTGCAAAAAGAGAATGCATTAGCTATACTAGAAATATTCTATTTTACATAATTACAAGCCTCAGAATAGATTTAATCATGGCGAATACTTAGTAAGCGGTGTAGTGGTAAACTTCAACGCTTAATAATGGTTTCTGCTGCAATGCTGAATGCATAATGAATAATAACGGATGTTAATAAATTTGTGTCTTTTTGACAAAAGTCATTATCCTTTGCCTAACTAACAATATTTGACAGATATTTTAATAATGAATTATAATAAAAAACAATACAAATAGTATATTTTGCCGATTTTCTTGTTTTTCATGACAGTAAATATTGTTTATTACATTTGGTGATACATACTGATGCCTAAAGATCTTAATAGTTTCTGCAGACGTTATGGTTATGCCAAAAGAAAATATTTGCATTTTACTAGATATATTTAACCATTGTTCTATACTTCATTTTTTTTAATAAATGGTTATTACTATCAAATAATCCCAGACTATTCTCGTTAACAAAATTTTTAATATCAAAGATAGAGGAACCAGTACTACAAAAATAAACATTTTTTCAGAGTCGCAAACAGTCGTAATTGAAACTGCTTTTTCATTCTGAAAAGCTTTCAACATTGAGTAACAAGCAAAGTCATTTCTTTAAGCAAAATTAAACTGTTGGTCAATTTATTGTTATCTGATTAAACATCCATTTGCCTTCATAAACGTCAAAAGCTAATCTTTAAAGAGTAGATACTTATTATTGTCATAATTTCATCGGTTACTTAGCTGTCTGTTAATTAAATGGGGTTTTGAGTCCCAATTAAGAATATTTCACTTATATCAGAATGTCACTAGCTTAAACCTGACCTCCCAAATAAGGAACGGGCAGTCTACACATTGAGCTAAGGTAGTGGTACTTGGTCCTAATGGTGCATTAAACACACTGGATCAAATTGTACGCTTTTCTGTTAGGGGCATAATGCACCATTTCCAGGTCTGTTGGTATTTTTGTCTTTTTAAAAGGATTCACATTTATATTACTGCCTTGTTAGCAATAAATGTGTTAAATTTGGTATGCTAAAGTAAATAAATTTGTTGAGTTCTTTTTAATTAAAAAGACGTATCTGTACAATTATAAAGAATTCATCAAATGCACCTACGTAAACATCCATTGGGTTTAGAGAATAATAGAGATTCAGTAATGTCATTAACTTCCGCAACTTTTATAAAAGCCTAAATTTTCAGTTTAAACTGGCAGAGAGTCGACGTTTGTCGCAAATATTTGAGTTGCTTGCAAATGCTTTTGTTATTTTTAATTATTTATCTTTTTTTATTATTTCATTTATTTTACATTTTTATGCCAAAAACTTACTTTAATGTTTTAGTTCAAATTCATTTTTAACATCCGTTATGAAGTAACAGTTGGTCATATTTGGACTAAAAAGTCTTTGAATGTTTAATTCATGTTATCGGTGATTTGTTTTACTTATGTATTGGTTAGACTTACAATTAGACATAATTTCCATGATCAAAAAGTTGCTTTCTTATGTATTTGAAATCTTAAAAATTAAAGAATCAGTTTATCAGAATGAAATAGCCAAGATGGCTTCTGTTGTTGCCTCCTCTGTTGATATACAGTGCAAGTGAAATATTTTAACTAACGCGATGGGATTGCTACAGCAATACTCTATTTTAAAAACTAAATCAAAGCAGCTTACAACTTCATGCATTGTTCGTTTACAATTAATAACTGTTACTTTAACATCCGTTATCATGATGTAAGAGGTCATTTATAATAGCATTTGAAATATTATTGGAGAAAGTCGTGTGGAAAATTTTGTTATTTTTGAAATCTAGAAACCTCACACTTTCAAATTAATACCAGTCCTACTTCTTACAAATGACTTCAATTTTCAACCCTGTGTAAAAATTAATTGGGCCTTTAATTTGACATTGACTGAAAAGTGTCTGCCAGCACACGCAAAACTTATTGCGTGCTCACGCAAAAGTAACTGTGTTCACGTAAAAACTATTGCGTACTCATTAGAAGATTATTGCATGAGCACGCAAAAATGATAGCTTTCGTGTGCACAAGCCAAAACTTCCATGTGAGCACGCGCTACATTTCGCGTGAGCACGCGATAAAAACATTTTCGTGTCACCTCTGTGCCACCGTATCATATTGTTTTTACGTTTTTAATGTATGATTACTTAAAAAATCTAATACATAAGTTCAAACCTCACCGACAGAGTGGACTAGAGTTCTAGCAAATTGCCTGAATCCGATTCGGGACGGATCCTAGCTGTTTGTTTGTTTTGTTGCGTATTTTGGTTTCCTCAACCGTTTAAGTGATAAAATCTCTACTGTCTGATTCACGATAGTTCAAACCTCACCGACAGAGTGAGATATATTTCCGGAATGAGTGTTTGTGTGTTTTACCATATTAAATCCCCGTAAGGATTTTAAAAAGCTCTGCATTTTTTACTCCAGCTAAGATGGCATTTAGTTTGGTGTCAGTTAATTACGACAAAATGCATACGTCATAACGGTATGTAACATGCTACAAAAATTTTTGATATCTCTTCTAAAACCTTGAAAAACTAGTGCTACGGCAGACGTGAATCAGACAGTAGTTGTCTGAGGTTGTAAATCTCAATTATACTACTAAATACACCAATAATAGAATATCGGACGAACATAGCAGTCATATGCATAGTGCTAAATAATCAGCCAGCTTATTGTACATACTGATTAGGATTAATTGGATAAAATCTGTAGTATTTAATTAAATGTCATTCCATTGATTTGGGTTAAAAGTTCAGGTCCCAGTTTTACAATCAATTACACAAGCGTGCACTCAATTGAGTGAATTATTGTGAAACGGAGCCAGATTTGCAAAAAAAAAAAAATATTATGCAACAATAAATGAAAAGTTAGGGCTCCAAAAAGTTCTTGAACAACTACACCATAGAGATAAATTTCATTGGCAATAACACGAGAAACCAAGTACATAAGACACCAAAGTCAACAACATAACAAAGCAAAGCAAAACACACTTAATAAACACATAATGTTGTGTTATTGAAACCACAATATAACTAAACTCGGTTTTAAACGGGTTTTATCACAATGAAATCAAACCAAACCTTAATGTCGCCGTTTATCGTTTTATCGGAGAACACAATCGCTTTAAATCACAAATGAATTATAAATAAAAACCTAAGGCTTGCATCTTTGGTTTGATTGGAAATGTTCATTTAGTCAATTAGATAAAAGATAATAATATACTGTTTATGGATTGTCAGGCATTTTAAAAAGGAAATAGTTTATCAAGATATCTAAAAACGGAGTACAGCAACTTCCGGTTGTAGGGGTGATCACGTGGTTGTAAAGTTAACTCCAAAATTGCCCCAAATCCCATTGAAAACACACATTTTGGACCTCCGATGACAAAAACTCCCGATTTAAGACGGACGTTGTTGGACATGAAGATGAAATACATGTATAGTTAAGTAGCACTATAGTTCAAGTACAGGTATTTTTATTGGACCCTAACTGTACCCTACTGTTTCCATGTGCTATATTTTGTATTATTTTTAATTAAAATTCAAACTTTTGAAGATCACAAGACAAAACAACCGATATTTTTTTATTTTATTTGACATTCAGCATTATCCAGACTAAAAGAAGCAATGAACACGTCCTTATAAAAGAAAAAAAACACTATAGAAAACTTTATCCGTTGTTTGTGATCGATTTTAATTGGAAAATGGTGTTTTAAACCCTTGAAATAGAATATAAGCTCAAAGGAAAAAATTGATTATTTTAGCATTTCGTATTATTACCTGGAATTTTCAATATATCTACCTGACGTGTTTTCAGGTGAGAATCAATACCTATCAATGTTTAAGTAAATAAAAACCTCAGATCATATACAGTAGCTTTTACACTCTTCTGGGAGTTTGTAACGTCATCACCAACAAAGTCAAACTCTGGAAATAATCATGTGACTAAGACGTTATAGGGTTCTACCAAAGGAACAAATTAGAATTGGACCATAGATTTAAATATTGCACCTTATAAGATAGTTACTTCAAATTAAGGAATGGAATGGCTGATTTGTTCGTTGTGATTCGTGGAAGTAGTGTCCGCCAGGTGAGTTTATTTTTCTAAAAACACCATGATTATTGTTTTTTTATGAAAAAGTGAATATTTTGAGTGTCTTAAAATAGTCATCCTTGCTCGTTGGAGCATATAGATTTTTTAAAAATCAAATAAAAGACAATATATAATAGTTTGGCATTTACGTTTCAAACTTTTATTTCACTTATATTAAAAAAAAAATAATTTACTATAATATTTCCAAATAATTATCAGTCTAAATAAATAAATAAATAGATAAATTTCGAAAATGATTCCCTAATAAGCCATGGTTTGCCTATTGCCCAACAAATAAAACATTTTTTCTTACGCATTTGACTTTTGTTTTTCTTTTAAATTTTTATCTGAGGTGATTTATTGCTCAATATTATAATAAATTTTTATCTTTTTGTTTTTCTCTGCGAAAACTGCGGTGGGGGAAATATACATGTAGTAATATTTTTGTCCTTTCATCCCTTTGAAATTTCTATAGACCAAGCCCTGGTTTCTCAACCATTCCTTAACTTAAATCTGGCAAATTTGAAAATCTTTATAATTTTGTTAATTGTTGAGATATTTAGCAATTTAAAGTGTCATTTTGAAGAACACTTCAAGCTCGTAACATCTGCATTTAGTTTTATCGCAGATGTTTATTTGTAACTTAGATAAAAATTGCTAATTTGATAAATTTAAGTTAAGGAAAATCTTAGTTAAGGAATGATTGTGAAACCGGGGCCAGTTCTCTTAAGCCGCTCACTGGATTTTTAAGAACTTTGGTGGAAAAAATTCAGTATCAAATTATACTGTGCACATTTCGGTTTGTTATATATATATATATATATATATATATATATATATTCATTTCATACGTTATTCATTTTATTTTTATTCATCTAAACATTTTTGTTAACATTTGTAAATAACTGAAATCATTTTAAAGAGAACGCATCTTTTTCTAGTTCCGGTTTCACAATACATTACCAACAACAGTTTAACTAACTCGTCTAGACAATCACTTAAACTACAAATGTCTGCAAGGTCAAACTTCGGCCTGACTATGTTCACTCATTTAAAGTGACCAGTAAAATGTCTTTAATATTTCCATCCAATGATAAAAAAGGCTGTAAGGAACTCCATTTAAAATACATGTAAATTACATTATATTTGGAAAGTGGAGTAACACCTGCAGTCATTTGACGGACGAATGACTGAAAATGGGGGGATAGGACATTTGAGCGGAAGGTTTGATGGACATTTGAGCGGACTTACCTCTGCGTTAAACACGGTAATACTGTGTGAAAAGTGTTGACCATATTAAATCTCATGTAAGACAAAGAGAACAAATAATGGACCAGAGTCAATTTATGGCCAATATAATGTCCATGTTTATTCCATTCATAACCAACTTAAAACTTAAAACCCAATGCCTCGAGTCACGGCAGCGTGGCACGTTGAAGAACCATACCTGAACATTGCCCATAGCGCAAGGTCTAAATTTCTGCCTCATCACCTATAGCTGGTGCAGTCTCGATATAAGTGAAATATTCTTGACTTGGACGTTAAACTGTATTTAAACTCCATGAAACCAATCAATTAAAATCCTACATTTAAAAGTTAGTTTTAATGTATACAAGTATTTATGACGCAATTAAGGAAAAATACTAAAGTTTTAGGTAAAATCCAGGTCCCAGTTCATTTCTGAAAGGTTACTTTCAGCTTATAACTTTGTATTTATCTTTCTCCAAAAAATATTCATAGTTCCAAAAAGATTTTCTAAATTTAAAGTTAAGGAACCGGGCCCAGAGCATTTTTATTCTTGATTTGTTAGTATTTTAGAGTTACTTGTACATATTAGTTCAAGATTTGTTTATTTTAAAATGTAGTATGTTTGAAAAGCGGGTGAAATCTGTTTGCGCCAGTTTGGCGTTCTTTTGCGCCACGACCTATTATCGTCAGTATATACTAGTAATCATTTCCGCCATCTACTTATTTGTAAAATCCTTAGTCCTTTTGCGCCAATATGGTACAAAGTTGTCTCACTTTAATGAGTGTGCAATGCAAAAATCTAAGCATGATGTAAGATTAATGTTTAAAGACACCCTCTTTCTTTATCAAGACTGGAGACAGGTATTATCTATATTACTGACGGAGTGAAAGTCATTTGAATTAATAATCAATTTTCCATCTTAGTATACAATTATTTAAAATATTTCTGACAAAATTTAAAAGTTCCATAAGCAGAACATAAAAAAAAACTTAAATTGGCTTCACAACCAAGAATAACGATGTCACTCGTGACAATAAGCAATTGTATTATCATTAACGTTACATGGTTTATTAAATGCTAAAATTGCGTTATTATATAACACTAAATAAGCGTTACTCAATTGTAGATAATTAAAATACTATTTATAGCCAGTTTCAACAATAAAATTGTCCTGTTTATTAAAGTAACAACAAAATTGTTTTCATTTTGTCAATTTAATTGTTTCTTAAATTGGAAAGTCTAATATTTTTGTTGTACGGTCATAAACAAACGCTGTTGATGATATTGACAATATGAGAATAAACTATTGATTTTGTTACAGCTATATAAACTTTTTAGATACGGGAAAGCAAACACGCGACGGGAATTCTCGATTATGGAGATGGTAAATAAACGCGACAGAACCGAGAATGTGATAAATCACTCCTCGATTACAAATTTAACACAATACAGAACTTGTCCATTCAATAGAGTTAGAATGCGCCAGAACTTCTCTATTATGTAGATGGCAAGGTGACATGCATCAGAACCTCTCGATTACGTGGGTTTCAAGTTGGCATGCGTTAGAACCTCTCGATAACGTAGATTTCAAGTTGTCATGCGTCAGAACCAATCGATTACGTAGATTTCAAGTTGGCAAGCGTCAGAACCTCTCGATTACGTAGATGGCGAGGTGGCATATGACTCGACTACAGAAATAAGCGACAAATCTTTAATGATTATTGAGAAGTCGAGTAAGCATGCGACAAGACGTCTTGATTATAGAGGTCATAGAAGTTAGTATGCGAGAGAACTCGATTACATTGATGGCGAGTTAGTATATACGACAGGACTTCTCAATTGTGGACAGAATAAGTTAACAGGCAAAAGTTTGACTTATTTTACGGATACGGCGAGTTAGCCTGCGTCCGGTCTTCTTAATAATAAATGTGACTACTAATCATGCGAAGGTTTCTCTTCATTACGGATACGGCGAGTAAGCATGCGAGAATGCTTACTATTGCGGATTTGGCGAGTAAACTAGCATGCGACATGTCTTCTTAATTACTGATAAGGCGAGTTAGCGAAGTTTTTCCTAATTACGAATATGGCGACTTAGCATGCGAAGTTCATCTTAATTACGGGAATAGCGAGTTAGCAAATCTCTGAGGCTAACTTAATACACAATGTTTTGTTTGTGGCGCGATGTTTCGATGGCAAAAATTTGTAAATATTGACGGTTAATGTCTAAATGTGTTATTATTCTATCATGCATTACCTTAGTATACCTGACAAAGTAAATATATTTTCTGTATTGAACCATTTTCGTAGTTCTTAATGGTGTTTTATATTTATCGAAACTGGACCGTATTTCGAACGATTTATTTTCAATACATCATATTGGCATATGAACCCAATTCATTTACAGCCACTTCAAAAATAGATGATCTACATTCATAAAAGTGTCAAGTGCAAACTGTTTTTATAAAGTCATGTCTTTGTACTAAGATATTTTTCATTTTTTTATATTAAAGATATTTAAAATACTTTACATGCGATACATATTAAGCCTGGTTTATGTTCATAAAAACAATATAAAATGATGATCGAGAGCGGACTGGATTGGGTTGGATTAGATTGGATTAATGGTGTGTAATGATTCTCAAGATTCAGTCAAAATTCTTTCAGTTATATCGAGGTGGTCAGTTCTTGGATGGTAGTGGAAACCATGTGTCATTTACCATTTTTGAATTTAATCAGAAAATACATTCAAAAATGGTATATGACAGTAGTCTATATCATTTTGAATATGTTTTATGATGATATTAAAAATGGTATATGACACATGCATCGACCTTTGGCGAGCGAACTGACAAACTTTCTTACACGAGCGGGAATTCGAACCGTAGTCGATAGGAGACATTGTGGTCCGTAAGCACGCACTTAAGACCACTCGCATACCGACTCCGGTCGCGGGCAGAGCTTTATATCATTACTTATAGTTGTCATAATGCAATATTTAGGTTTGCAGGTCAAAAGGTCAAGGTCACAAGATTAATTCTTATTATCAGTGTCCGATTATCAAAAATAACTACCTCGGAAATAATGAGTGTGAGTGGGGTGTTTGGCTCTAAAGAGACAATTTAAATTAAATTTTATAAGGTAGGTAAAAAATGCGAATGACTAACCGGATACAAGATAGATGCTGATATGTTACTTATTTTTCGGTTACAAAATAAACGTATGTCACATTTTTATCAAAAGTACAAATTTAAAATTTAATTTAGAAAAATAATAATATATGTATTTATGATCACTAACGAACCAAAAAGATGAATATCTTATTCAATACTAACGTCACGGTAATTATATTGAAGTTTGGAATTCAATTAAAATCTAAAAATAGGCATTTTATATTTAGTTCATTTATATTTTATAGCAGTCTAAATTATAACAGCAATTGACTAAAATTACCATGTATTAAATTGTTTAAAATCAAAAACGATCCATGGTAACAAGAAAAAAAAAGCAATTAAGATTTTACATAAATGTACTCTCGTTGTGCGCCCAGAGGAAAAGTTATCTCCACTGCATTTGATTAAATATCAGACCAGGCCCCAGTCTCACAATCATTCACTCAACTGAGTGTACACTCAACTCAAATTTGGGAATATTTCAATGTCAATTTTTAAGACATTACACAGTTAAAATTGAGTATCTAATGTTATATCTAAATTGTTTAGTGTAGTTTTGTTGAATAAAAATATTGTCTCATAAAACTTAAAATTTTTAAAATATTTATGAGAGAAAAATTTGAATATTTGAGTTGAGTGTACACTCAGTTGAGTGACTGATTGTGAAACTGGGGCCAGAGCCTATTTATTGTGTAATGTTTTCTACAAAATGAATTGTAACACATAGTTATATTTATAAAGTCTATAAATGAAGTTGATGATTTCATATTCGAGAATACAATGACTTGCGCCTTCTTGAACAACTTTATAAAAGAAAGAAAACCGTATGAGTTTATTTAACCGTGAATTCAACAAACGCACACGCGGAAAATGGATGTAATGATAGAAAAATTACTAAAGAGACTACATTAAAGATGTAATTTTAATCATGCAATATATCCTCTCGAGTATTAAATAAATTAAAACGAATAAAAAGAAAAAATTAAAAAAGCACAGGGCATATAGAATTCTTTATGCTACAGTGGATTCTGGTTCTTTTTGAAGTTAGAACATATAATTAATTTTCCAAAATTTATTTATTGGTATAATGCAATATATTTGTCTTTGATAAAATAATGATTCATATGAAAGTAATCAAGGTATTGTAAGATTTGATAATGATTAAACTAATGATAACCCGGTAAATCTTTTCCTGAGACAGATATCTAGCCATGCATTGATTTTTTTATCTTATTATCTCCATCAAAAACAGAATTCTTGCAAGAGAAGAAAAACCTTGGATTTGAATCTTATCAAATGTTCTTTGATCACATCGAAATTTATTTATTTATCTATTTTTATTTATTTTTTATTATCTTAGAAGCTTATTAAATAATCAAAAACACTTTTTAAACAAAACTCTTTAGATGTGCATGAACAAAAACAAATTCAATCCTTTGTGCTTTGAACGCACACCTGCTTTAATGAAAAGACAACGGCTCCAGGTGTTGCGGTTAAAGCACATATGCAGAACACTGTAGGAATTTAATTACATCCTCTAAACGGAACCTTTGACATTTTAAAAGACCCTCGTGTTAAAAAGTAAGCGTTTATACCGGCATTTAAAAATAAAAAAATAAGTTTTTATGTAGTTAATTGAAAAAATTATTTTTAGATTTTGCAAATTTACTCAAATTAACCGCTATGACAAGTTATTTTTTAATACTTTGAATAATGATAATAATAATAATAATAATAATAATAATAATAATAATAATAATAATAATAATAATAATGATAATAATAATAATAATAATAACAACAACAACAACAATGATGATGATGATGATGATAATAATAATAATAACAACAACAACAATAATAATAACAATATTTAAAATGATTAAAATAATAATAACCTTTTTGGCAGAAAACAAAATACAAACTTAAACCTTTATTTAGATGGCGATAGAATACAAAACATTAGTGGTGCATAAAATTGAACAACATTTACTCCTTAACCACGTTACAGAACATGAACTCCATTGTCTGCCTAAAGTCGGGAGTTTTAATATCATTGGTCTCAATGTTTCTTGTTTGAATACTTCCTTTATTGCATTATCGTGTCCTTTATTGTGTTGCTGTTGTCGAATATATGATAAATTATGTCACGATATTGATTGCTATGACTGTTGTCAAGTACATGTTTAATTAATTAATATTGCGCCGTGTCC
The DNA here is from genome assembly GCA_029721355.1 of Tegillarca granosa. Classification (NCBI taxonomy): domain Eukaryota; kingdom Metazoa; phylum Mollusca; class Bivalvia; order Arcoida; family Arcidae; genus Tegillarca; species Tegillarca granosa. Next base: position 29,948,145 of record CM056598.1, on the reverse strand, counting down.
TTAGTTGCTATGACTGTTGCCAAGTACATGTTTTATTGTGCCATGTCCTTGGTTTCCATGGCTGTTGCAAAGTACATGTTTAATTGCGCCGCGTTTTGGTTGCTATGACTGTTGTCAAGTACATGTTTGGTTATTCAATATTGCGCCGCGTCCTTAGTTGCTCTGACTGTTGCCAAGTAAATGTTTTATTGTGCCATGTCCTTAGTTTCCATGGCTGTTGCCAAGTACATGTTTTATTGCGCCGCGTCCTTGGTTGCTCTGATTGTAGTCAAGTACATGTTTTTGGCACTGTGTCTTTGGTTGCTATGACTGTTGCAAAGTACATGTTTAATTGCGCCGCGTTTTGGTTGCTATGACTGTTGTCAAGTACATGTTTAATTAATTAATATTGCGCCGTGTCCTTGGTTGCTATGACCTTTGCCAAGTACATGTTTTATTGCGCCGCGTTTTGGTTGCTATGACTGTTGCCAAGTGCATGTTTTATTGCGCAACGTCCTTGGTTGCTATGACTATTGCCAAATACATATTGTATTGCGCCGCGTTTTGGTTGCTATGACTGTTGCCAAGTGCATGTTTTATTGCGCAACGTCCTTTGTTGCTATGACTATTGCCAAATACATATTGTATTGCGCCGCGTTTTGGTTGCTATGACTGTTGCCATGTGCATGTTTTATTGTGCATCGTCCTTGGTTGCTATGACTATTGCCAAGTACATATTGTATTGCGCCGCGTCCTTGGTTGCCATGACTGTTGTCAAATACATGTTTTATTCCGCCATGTCCTTGGTTGCTTTGTCAGCCAACTACTGTTTCATGGCACGAGCGAACTGACAAACTTTCTTATACTAGAACCTGTCCGATTGGAATTAAACTTAGGCAATGAGAGATCTTGTGATCCGTAAGCGCTTGCTTTATAACACTTTGGCGCCGAAGCTCTGTAATTACATGTGCTACCAAAAAGGTTCTTGGGATTATATATTTAATGAGACCACAACAGTTTTTCTTGATGGAAATAATCTTATAATAATTAAATCAGCAATACAAATACTGAAATTTGATAGGTACTGAACCGTCCAATAAAATCATATACCAGTTTTCGCCTACTGTTAAGTAAAGCAACTATAAAACTATATAGCTTTTGAAAGTAAAACAAATGTAATTATTTTGACATTGAAGTAGCTAAGTAAATTTTGTTTGTAATCAGATATGCATGTTGAAAAGTACTGTTGCGATCAGTTGCGCAGCTATCTGATCTCGTGATAAAATTAATTGGTAACCGATGGGAATATTGTTTCTAAGGTGACAAATGAAATGAACATGTAACAATTGATATTAAAACAATTAAAACTATTAAAACAAACCATGCCATACTTTGTACATTAAATATAAAAAAGGCCAGTAGCAGGTTGGAAAACGTGAAAGAAATAACAAACTTTGAAAAAATACACAAAATAATACTTCTCTAATGTAAAAAAGGATAAAACAATTAGAGAAATGCATGTAGCATATATGACATTTCATTTTTTTTTATTCATTTTCCAAGCATTGTCATGTTTGACAATGTTTGACTTGATGAATAAAATGAGCATTGTAGTATTTTAGTTTCCAGTTACGTTTAAAAAGCCTACGAAGGTGTGCATTCAAAAGTCACATTTGCAATATTTTATATAAATGCGGTTATCAAGGTGACACTTTATTAATATTTTTAACATTTTCAGCATACCTGACCGAAAGGTCATGTCAGCTTATGGCATGGCGCGGCGTGTGTATGTGCATACGTGCGTGTGTGCGTGCGTGCGTGTGTCGTTAACACCTATTTCCGACTTCTCCAAAACTGCTGGACAGATTTCAATGATACTTGGTCAGAAGCATGTATGGGCCGGTGCAATTCAGATTTGTTCATGGCGTTGCCATGGCAATCAAAACTAGGTCAAGGTGACTTAGGGATCCAAAAATCTTAAAAAATCTTCTTCTCCGAAACCGATGATGGGAGAAAAAATCTGATGTGATATTTGGCTTCTCTAGGGTCTTAAGCCCATAGTTTGTTAATTTCGTGAAATTTGGTCGAAAATGGGTTACGCGATTTTGCGTTTAATTTCAAAAATTTCGTAAAATGGTTTCAAATTGTTATAACTTGACTTTCTGATAATGACATGAGGTTTTCAGTTTTGACTTTTTCTTGAAATGACCTTTAAAAAGGGTCAAGGTAACAAAACAAGGTCATGACATAATTTGTGATTTATGCAGTTTTAGGCAATTTTCTTGCAAATATTAAGAGATATATGAAATCAAAACATTGTTGAAATATTCAGCATGACAAAATGAAAAAAGTACCAAGTTTCGTAACTATATGATAATCCATGTAAGAGTTGTTGCCCCTGAAATGTTATTTTGGCTTATAAATACTAAAATTGTGCATTAGCTTGAAAACTATAAACTGTATGTATATTAGAATATTGTTGGTATTGATATGACAATCATTTAGATATATGGTTCAAGGTCATGTGTTCAAAGGTCAAAGTCACAGCTGCAAAAGAAATCATAAATTGCTTATTATCTTGAAAACTTGAACTTTTTGTATATGCATGTTTATTAGAATATTGTAGGTATTGACATGACAATCATATATGGTTCAAGGTCAACTATGTTCAAAGGTCAAGGACATAGCTGCATAAGTATACTGAAATTGATTAATGATTTGGAAATTATTCATTGCACTACAGTTACTCTATGCATACTATATAAGCTACTTATAAATGAAATGTGAGGGGATATATTTCTGATTACGTTTTGTGGGAGTTCTAAACTTGAGAAAACTTTTAAAGTTTTTGTACTTAATATATTGTCTTTTGCACTTTGCAAACTATACTGGACATATCTTCAGGTGAGCGTTAAGACCCATGGGCCTCTTGTTAATATTTATTAAACAACAAATTTTATACTCCAATTCAATTAGTACTGTCATATACCATTTTTATATGTATTTTATGATTAATTTAAAAAAAAAAAGGTATATGGCAGTACTAATTTTAATTTGTTTTTCAGTTTCATACCTTACAACCCAGGAATATTTAAACATATGTATTTCCGAGTTTATTGCGATAGATTCGACATCTTGTTGCCTACTGAGACTATTTTGGTACAAATTGTTAAGTTAGATCGATTATTTCAGGTATTTTTTAAGCATATGCATGTAGTATTATATAGCATTACAGTGTATTTTGCGTTATTGAACCTTTAATGATTGGCCATATTTATATAGAGTTTTTTGTTTTAGGTTTGCTAAAACTTTCAGTTTATTTTCGAGCACGTTTATGTAAGAAGATATTTCTACTCATTTCTTTTTCATTTTCTTGTGATATTGTGCATTTCCTCATACTTTTGTTCATCATGGTACTCAGTTGGTAGAGCGCTCGCTTCGTATGTGGGAGGCCAAGGTTCGAACCCCAAATGGGTCGGACCAAGACTTGAAAATAAGGAGTGACTGTTCTTTCGCCAAGAACTTGCATTTAGAAAGTCAAGGGGTCCTTTAAAGGAAACCTAAAAACTGATGCCTCTTGTCACGGTAAGCATGACACGCTAAATAATCTTCCCTGCACATTGCCCAGCGCGTACTTCACAGGTCAAAATTTCTTCAACCCCACTTATAACTGATGAGACGTCTCGACGTAAGTTAAACATTTTTACTGGGACGTAAAAACTGGGACGATCATTAATTTGATCTACGGCTGAATTTATTTTGAAAGAGAAAATGCTGCTTACATTAAAATCACTAATTACTTTACAAGCAGGCGTTTAAAATAAGGATTCACACAAATATCAATGTTTAAAATGTGTTGTCCGTTAAGTAATATTTCAAAGATTATCCTAAATTTTAAAATAAAATCGTTATGTTTTGATGTTGAAACCATGTAAATATTGTCAAAGTAAACTTGCTTAATTATATATAAACTAGAACTGTACGTGGCTTATTGTATGTATTTACTTAATGAATTTCTGTATACATACATGTACTTAAATGGTTTTTTTCTGAAGTTCCTTTTTTGAGTTTTACACTAAAACTGCAAATGCGGATCCAGAATTTTTTTTAAATATATAATATTGAAATAATAAGTTTATCTAAATCTAAGCTCGTATTCATTTTTCCCCATGAACTACAGGGTGATGTTTTAATTTTATTTATTTAAAAAGTAAACATCCACGAAAGAATTTTCTCCAAAGTAATAACAATGAAGGCTTGTCTTTCTAGGAAAGTAATATTAAATATTAATTCAGCAACAAAAAAGTTTAGGACCGCGTTGGTCAAACGATAAACGCGTTGGTCTACTTTCATATTATAAATTTTTGAATTTTCTGAATGAAATTTTATTGATGACAATTAGTTGACATATTTCAAATTTTTGAATATTTCATTCAGAAAACTCAAAAATTTATAATATGACACTACGAATAAAATTCAAGGTGCTTCACTGCTGTATGTTGTGTCTCAAGTTAGAAATGGTTTTTTCTTCTGGTTGGCAACAGAACTGGTTGGTGTGTGATAATTATCTGCGACTTTGCAGATAAGTGTTCTAGCACTCAAAATGTCGCAATAAGTGCGATATAGTACAAAACAGATTAGAAAGCGCCGACAAACTACACGGATCTATGGTTAGATTGTCTAGACCTGGTATACGTCTTAATCTTTCTCGTCGACTGACATCCAATTTAAAAATCATTAGAGCAACCATTTTAGATATAAGCTCGCTTTTAAATTACTAAGACCTATTAACCGATGTCTAACATTCAACTTCTCATTAAAAAGCGTGGAATAAAAGCATAGGAAACAACCCTTTTTTTAAAAAATAATAATAATAATAAATGACCGATATAATTGTATTTAATTAAAAATCTTTTTTCAAGAGTGATTAAATTTGAATCCTAATGGTAAAGAAAAATAGTAAATAATACATCGATATGGGTTATAATATTTAATGGAAAATAAACAGTTTTTAAATATTTGAAAATTTGGTTTATATATATATATATATATATACTAGTATATATATATATATATATATATATATATATATATATATATATATATATATATATATATATATATATATATATATGTTTATGTTAGCAATTTCTACAACAATAAATGTTTTTATGTGATGAAATAACAAACATCTGTTATTTCATTAAAAGTTTTATTCGATTCAAATCAATAAAAGAAAAAAAAACTGTGTTTGTGAAGCAGTTAGGTAAAACCGTATTTAAAAGTTCAAAGGAAGGTGGGGGTAATTAAAATAATGTATATATCGTAGTTTTATTATTATTATTATTATTATTATTATTATTATTGTTGCTGTTGTTGTTGTTGTTCTTGTTATTATTATTATTATTATTATTATTATTATTATCGACCATCGACCCTGTTTTTTTCCACTTAGACAGGTCCAACTGTGAGAGAATTTGGTGGTTTTTTTCTTTACAGGCATCACGGTTTTACACACAATTCCGGAACCAACAGTCTAGATATACTTGAACGATTTTTGACTGGGGCGTCAAACACCATCACTGCACTCCTCCACATCACCTTACAACTATATAAATTTGTACTCTGTCTTTTATAATAGGTTAATAATCAATTAATAACCGACTTTTCTGACTTGTTAATGGTCTTAATAATTTGAATTCTAGTGTAAAAATCTATGTTAAATGACTGTGATAAATGTTGTCAATTTTTATCATTTGATCAAAAGATTCTTTTATTGGATTTTGAAGATTCTGAGTTCAAGAAAAATGTAGTGGATTTAGAAAGTGGATGACAAGATCAAAGCTACAATGTAATTACGGTATTCAGGTAGGCGGAAACTAGTAATGGAATTGTATATCACGAAGAATCGCTTTTCGAATCCGCAATCATGATGTATATAGGAAAATACCGTGTTCGGGGGGGGGGGGGGGTTACATGTTAAAAATGATGAAAATACTTTGTTTGCATATACAAAGTTAGATGCTACATTTTTAAATAAACTGAGATACTTTTTAATACATAAAGTTCTCGCGTATGTTTAAAAATAAACAAAAATGTTCTGAAATAGATTACGACCTTTAGTTTGATTGGAAATACTTATCTAGTACGTCGGTATGAAACCTTCAAAACTCATCATTCATTTCAATCGAGGATAATTAATTTTTCTACAGTTCCAGGCCTCGGTTTCATAACAATCCCGTAACATTTTTCCTAACGTTTTCGTCCTTCTTGTTATGGTGTGCTTTAAAAGTCACAAGAAGGATGAAAACGATGGCAAACATGTTGTCTTAGTTTTTTTGTTTGATATTTTACTTAACTTAAATCTGGTAAATTTGAAATCTTATTTATTAAGTTACTTGTTTAGATATTCGGGAATATAAAATGTCATTTTAAAAATCATTTCAAGCTTGTAACATGAGTATTAGGTCTTATTACAAATGTTTATTGGACAAAATTTGCTAAATTTAAGTTAAGAAATAATTGTGAAACCGGGGCCAGTAATAATTTTAAGTCCAAAGCGAATTAGCAACTCCCCCCCCCCCTTTTGACGTCAGTTGGTATTTCAATATAGAAATTGTTTTGATCCTATACACTGCTGTCAGGCTTAGGGTACTTTAGGGTCAGAGGAAATTTCGGACTACCTTTAAGAATAACAAGTTCACGCCCTTGTGGCAGTGTTTTTGGATTACATTATTGCAGACTGACTAATTATTTATTTGTTGACACAGTCTGTTTATATTTTTCTTGCTTTGTGATTTTATAGCAAGACATATCACAATGGAATTCACATGTATGGCAAAAACATGTATAATATCAAAAATTAAAATATTCAATTAAAGTTGTTAGCCATATTCCCATTTATTTAAAACTTGATTTCCTGTCTTGAAGGATCTGATATTGTTTTTGAAGTAAGTAGATTGAATTCTTTATGATAAATTATGTAACATGTACATGTATTAGTTTTCAAAGACGTATAACGACAAGGAATTTTTGCATAATACTAAAGGTTTTTTTTATCTTGATCTTTACACATGTGGTAGGTTTGAAGAGTGGAGTGGAGTAATGGTGTTACGCCCCAGTCAAGAATCTTTCACTTATTTGGAGGCGGTCAGTTCTGGGATGGTGGAGGAAACCGGAGTGCCCGGAGAAAACCACCGAGCTTCGGCAAGCGAACTGACAAACTTTCTCACACTAGGGTCTTTCCCGAGTGGGATTCGAACCTAGGCGGTGAGAGGCACTGTGATCCGTAAGCGCGCGCTTTAGACCACTCGGTCACCGAGGCCCCAGGTAGGTTTGAAGAGTAATGGTGTTTACGCATCAGTCTGATTTCACTGTCGTCATGTCTAGGACGGTGAAATAATACTGAGTTCCTGAAAAAGCTGATGAACTTAGCAATAGCTAATAAAGAAGATCTGGCCGTAGTCCAGTTTCATAATCATTTCTTTACTGAGGTTTTTTTCCATAACTTGAAACTGCTAAATTTAAAATCTTAATAATTTTATTAATTGTTGTTATTATATAAAGTGTTATTTTGAAGATCATTTCAAGCTTATGACATCTGCATTTAATTTTATCGAAAAAATTGAAAAACAAAATTCCGAAAGATATTGCTGAAATTTGCTAAATCTAAGTTAAGGAAAATATTAATCAAAGAATGATTGTGAAACCGGGCTAGGCCACACACAAAAAAGAACGTATAAATGAAGAAAACAAAATACAATAAACGAAACATTTCCAAGGTTACTAATTGTATCTAAATATTTTGACTGTACACACACTAGATACAATGACTAATTAATATCCGGGTGGTGTGGTTCACGTACTTTTGTAGGGCATATCAAATTTTATTGGTATACTAATCTATTAGTTAATTAACTTATTAATTTTAATTGTTTTACTGAGTAACTTCAAGTTTTATGGATAACAGTTTTTGTGTAATTATATATATTTTATCTATATTTTTTAATTATTTAAGTAAAAATATTGATTGAATCGTGAACTTAATGAGTAAATATGGTGCTATAGAATTATTGTATTGTTCTATTTCTGTAATAATGACAATGCTTTAGTAAATATAAGTATTTCTTTTGAGTCAGATTATCTTTTATCTGTGCTTTATAATTATTTTATGAACCTTCACAATCGGTAGACTACGGGTAATTTAGTTAAGCATAATAAAAGGTTGAAAAGAAAAAGAACGAATGTATAAAAAGACTTGGATATAATTACAATGTTTCAATGATTTACAGATGTTTTGTGTTTCAAAGAAGTATAAAATCAATATAAATATATTTTTAACAAAAAATAACTGAGACAACATTTTTGCTAACGTTTTCATCCTTCTTGTTATAATGTGCTTTAAAAGTCCCAGGAATGATGAAAACGATGGAAAAAATGTTGTTAGTAGATATTTTCTACTACGTTTAATACTTTATTTTAATATATATATAATATATATATATATATATATATATATATTATCTATATGGCTTGTTGATACCTTTGTCATCAAAAATTGCATACACGTAACTTTACCCACGCACCAAAGATTGTAAGATTAGAAGAAATCAAGAAAGTTTTATCTTTTAAACGAAACAGATTGAATTGTCCCTTTTTCTTTTATAAAATGTTCTCGTTGGATAAGAGTAAGCATCCAGCAACTATGCAGATGTACATTTTATTTTCTTGAAATGTGAAAAATTAAGTTTCCACACATACAAACAAATATACAAACGCTAGCAACTTATTTCCATTAAGTATCATATAGAGACTGCGTCTGCTTACCTTTTTGTTCTAGATTTGTAGGCTAGGAGAGTCTAGCAAATTTATATGGAACACGTTTACATGCATTCATAGAAAATTGATATTGATATTGAGTGATCGCTTAAATGAACATCTCCAATAAAACCGTTTTGACTTTCACATTCATATATATTTCTCTGCTTCTGGCCTAGCAAACATCTTCAGAACCTTTTCTTTATTTCAATTATAAATTGTACATTTTTTTGCCTAGCATTTTTCTTTTCTTCTTTTGTTTGACTGTCTGTTTCTGTCATTACCTTTTATTGTGTCATATTCTTGCTTGCGTTGGCTATTGCCTTATTTCTGTTTTTCTGTCTCAAATTGTGTTATTTTAATACAATTGATATCTTCTATGTATATTTTCAGTTAAACCTTATTCTAGAAGCTGGAGGTAATGTCAATGTTCAGAATGAACGCCTGGAAACTCCGCTCATGTTTACTCTTATCAATATTAAAGACTTGGAAAAACGATCCGCCGTAATCAACGCATTGATTAAGTTTGGAGCGGACATCAACATCCAGAATGCACGTGGTCAGACAGCCTTTATGTACGCATGTATTCTAAATCAAGTGCAATCATTGTCAATATTGCTTGGGCAGGTAATTAAAGTTTAATTCTTGTATTAGGGAGGATGAATAGGATAACAACCAGTGTAATATGAACAAATCAATATTAAACTTACATTTGGAACTGACGGAAGTGTGTATAGTAATGGTGTTTTACACCATAGTTAAGATTGATATTGATGCAGTCAGTTCTGGAATGGTGGAGAAAACCGGAATGTCCGTGGAAATCCACCGACTTTTAGAAGAGCAAACTTTTTCACACTCGGATATGCCCGAGTTGGATACGAACCTAGACGTTGAGAGATACTGTGGTTCTTAAACGCGCACTTATAAACACAAAGCCACTGATAAGCCGTTTAAATGACTGTTAAACTATACAGTAAAATTTCGTTTCATTGTCACATATTTCCGGTCAGGATTCGTCGTTATAAAGAGGCTTGACGAGAAATGGAGAGAGACGTATATTAAAAGGCATAAAAGGAATGGGTTTTTTGCGGCTAAAAGGAAGGGGATAATCAAAGCTTCATAAGTTTGCCTATGCATAATATATTTTTTTTCTTGACTATGACTCTCATGAAAAATTTAATACTTGTTTCCATGATAAAACCTTAACTTAAGTTGAAATTCGTAGGAAAACTTAATGCTAGTTTGATCTAAAAAGATTTTATTTTAGATCATTGATCACGTGATTCTTTATCGAAAACGAGGCAACGTCAACAAACACGACAAAAGAGCATGTGTTCAAGAGCAATGCAGACACTTTGTCATGTGTATCAAAGCAAAACTGCTGTTTTATTTACAGTCATTTTTCCATCTGAGCCTGGTCGATTCGAATCCTTAGAGTAAGTTTGTCCCAGTTGGCCTTTGTTCTTTTCATTGCAGAATCTGTTTTCGTTCTCTTACAAACACGGTTTATTCTGCAGACGTCATTGTTTACATGCATGCATAACTTCCACGCATGCTCAAAGCAGATAAATAACCTTTTGATCAAGTTGCCCTAAACTTTTAGGATTTCCATTTATTATCGGCAAAAAAAAAAGTGAATTTAAGAAAATGAATCGCACAGATCGTAATTTTTCAGAATTTTTTTTTCGATAATGGGTAAACTTATTGCTTTAACGGACATTATAACAAGGTTTTCTTGTATTGCATTGAATTGCTGAGCTGTCGATAGTTTTGGAGTTGGTATAGAGACATTAACTACAGTTGAATCTCGTTATCTCGAACTCCGCGGGGAAATGCAAAAAGTTCGACTTATCCGAAGTTCGAGATAAACGATGTGAAAAAAAAACGGCAAAAGAGGGAGGTAACTCGTACAGACCAATCGGAAGTCACTTCCGGTATTATGTAATGCTTATGTCGACAAAATTCTCAGTATTTACAGATGCCTCTTATCTCTTTTAATACGTGATAAGCAAGTCGGTTACAAAATAGTGTCGACAATGTTCATTTTCAAGTATTGTGAGACAGTATTCAAGTACAATTTTATTCATAAGTATATCTGTATACCGCTGACAAGTACATGGACTATGTTGCTTTCCAGCTACAAAATATTGTTTACTGTTTTTTTTAATAAAAGTGAAATACGTGTGTTAAGTACATTTGTTTTCAGCTACAATGTTGCAGCTGTAAGAATGAAAATTAAAAAAAATTATAATCGCCTCATACTTTACATCATACGATTTTGTGTCTAATTTTCGTTTTACCTCCTCTTTACCCACTACGGTAGCTGATCCAGTTATCCCCCCAGATTAAATACTGAATCCTTTGCTGGATTTCTCAGCCGAGTTCAAAAACTTGACTATCCCCCCAGTACTAGGACCGGGTCCTTCATCCAGTTTATTTGTAGCAAGTTCACTTAATGACATGTTAAAACGCATTTTGTTTTATAAGATTTTCTTTATTTACTCAAAATCTGTCAATAACTGATAACACTATTGTATTTTACCGACAAACAGCGAGTCCGTTTTGTTCCGCATTCCGGTTTCGCTTTGTGTACTTTAATCACCCCAAGCTTCCGGTTGTTTTGATTGATGTTCACATCACACAACCACTATGTTAAGCTTGGCAGTAATTAAAACACCCGTTAATCTTCTTGATGGTTTATTTGTTTATGCAACGATAATAATTAACGGATTAAAGAAATCAGAAGGTCAGTGCAGTTTAATAATAATGAATGTATTGGTTTTAAATCAAGAATGCCGAAAGTCACTAGATTTTTAAAATTAATTAAATCTTCCAAAAAATATTTTCTTAAAATTTTTGTTCGAGTTAACGAATGTATTTTTCTAGGATTTTCATTCATTGGGACGAAAAATTTGTTCGACATATCCGGAAATTCGAGATATCCGAGTTCGAGATAACCGGAGTTATTTTAGTTAAATAAAGAACAATTCTGTCCGGACTTTTTCTAAAAGTTCGACTTATCCGAAAGTTCGAGATATCCGTGTTCGAGATAACGAGATTCAACTGTATTTCGCACACACCTTGCAATGACCGAAGCAATTATTTATATGTAACAAAAGAACATTCGAAATGAATTTATGAGACAATATGAACAAATTTCAACTATACATAAAACACCTTTAGTTCTTTACTTGCTTTCGTCGCGGTAATTGTAGAATTGCTGACAATTGAAACAACCCTAAAACCGACCAATCTTTTTAAACAATTGTTCCAATACATATGAAAAATTAAGATGACGATAACTTTAGCGTGGTAAGCGCTTAGAAAAAGTGTCGACAGCTGTTATTTCAGCATATTAGTCTTTATTTTCCAAAACATTCTTGAAAAAGATGTTCATTTATGGAAACGGTTGAAATTCGACAATCGAGTTATTTGATTAACCATATCATAAAATACGGTATACCATGGACAGAAAAATGCTCTGCTACCATAAAATCACATAACGTTATTGTATTTGTTTCAAAATCAGTAAAAATAAGACACTTTTAATTCAACTGTTTTAAGTGTTTAATTATGGTATTTTGGGATATATGATTTCCATTCATAGCAAGTCGAAATTGATTTATCAATTAGTTCAACCTTTTAAATCAAGAATGTATACAGATGCTTGAACCAATCAAATGAAGTGTTATTGTGGTTATTTCATCACCATGGCAACTATCGAATTGTTCATTAAATACACTTTAAACTATAATTAACTTCTCCATTGTGTAGTAGTTGTTATAAATTTAAATATTTATTTAATGTCTGTATTAGAAAGACAATGTGTATTCTGTAAATCAAATCCAACACACCGCTAGCATTGCCTTGTCAGGTAATTTGATAACATCTATTTGATAACGATGTTTTGTGTGACAATTGGAAGATGTAAAATCATAATAAAAACAAGCAACTAAAATATGCCACTTTCAATGTTGAATTCATAATAGAATTGCAATCTTGATCGTAAATTCATGTAACTTAAAGGTAACTTCAGCAAATGGTGTTGTTTTTCACAATACATTTATGGGCAACGCTCTCAGTGACTTTATCTGTTGCAAGGGTTTAATCTTTCTTGGTATTGTTTTCAAATTCGAGGGCAACTCCAGTTTTCTTGGTATTGTTTCGAGGGCAACTCCAGCTTTCTTGGTATTGTTTCGAGGGCAACGTCAGCTTTCTTGGTATTGTTTACAGGGCGATTCCAGATTTCTTGGTATCATTTTCAAATTCAAAGAGCAACTCTTGCTTTCTTACTTGCTATTGATTTAAGATTACCGGTTTCTCGGTTTGTTTCCAGATTCAAGGGAACATCACTTTTCTCGGTATCGATCATCACATTGTCCACGAAATGTCATTAAAAAAATCGATCAACAAATTGCATTCCAACAAATTTTCAACATTACCCCATTCGGTAAACCCAGTTTTTTCTACTGCTTGTTGCTAATATCAAAGTGTAATACGTCTCATCTTAAAATGCTATTTGATTTTAAGATAACCCTGAGTTACAGTGGACTATTTCATGAATGTTCCCGTATGTAATTTTTCATAAAATGTTTTTGATTAGTTTTTGCTGTCATTTCTTTCTTTTTTTTTTTCATCAGGACGTTTTCTTTTGTTGTTCTGAAGCATTACGTTGTATTCAATGCAACACATAACAATGAAAACTGATTCACACATCTTATTTGATTAAACATGCGTTCAGTCAGGTGCGTGAATACATGTTTACTTGTGTCTTATTTTTCACAATCTATCACTTTTGCTATTGCGCGTTCTTAATCACTTTTAATATACAACGCATCAAGGCATACAACATTCAGTTAACACGGTTCAATATCTAACCCATGCGATATGTTGAAAATACTTTAAATCGGTGTTTTTCGTGTTAAGTAAGAGTTTTTGAAAAAGCAGTTTTTTTATATCAACTTAACTTTGCTCTGTCAATGACAGTAAGTGCAAAACTATTAGGATTAAGTGATTAGATCTTTTCAAAATTTTCTTATCGTTTCCCGAATTTATGTCAATAATTTTTGATTAACAGTCCTAGAATTTGTTAGACAAACTTTTGTATTTATTATCATATTTGTCCTTTATTTTCTATTAATGGGCCTCCCCCCAAAAAAAAAGATTTTTTGGGGGTGGTGGTTTATAGATTGCGATGTAATGATCGATCTGGTTTTTGGATATTTTGTCGAAAATCTGATGATCGATCTGTTTTTGTCGACAACCTGATGATCGATCTGCTTTTGGACATTTAATCGACGATCTCATGATCGATCTGCTTTCAGACATTTCGTCGACAATCTTATGATTGATCTGTTTTTGTCCACAATTTGATGATTAAACTGATTTTGGACGTTTCATAGACAATCTGATGATCGATCTATATTTGGATATTTTGTCGACAATTTGATGATCAATCTGTTTTTTATCGACAATCTGATGATTAATCTGATTTTGGACATTTCGTCGATGTTCTGATGATTGGTATCTTTTTGGACATTTTATCGACAATCTGATGATTGATCTTTTTTTGGACAATTTGTCGACAATCTGATAATTGATCTTTTTTGGACATATTGTCGACAATCTGATGATTAATCTGATTTTGAACATTTTGTCGACAATCTGATAATGGATTTGTTTTCGGACATTTTGTCGACAATCTGATGACCGATCCGGTTTTTGTACATTTTTTTCGACAATCTGATGATAGTTCTTTTTTTGACATTTCATCCAAAATCTGATGATCGATCTTGTTTTTGAACATAATGCGACAGTCAGATGATCGATCTGTTTTGGGACATATTGTCGACAATATGATAATCGACCTGTTTTGTTTTATTTTATGTTTATCTCAATATAGATCTCTCTTTGATAAAGATGGACTAGATACCAGGCTATCCAATAGCTGTTAATGGTTATCAATAATTAATACTAAGAAATAAACAACAAAGAACGGGAAGCATAAAATACGTCATTTCTGCTATACATTATTTTGTTTTATATTTGTATAATTTCAGAACAATTTGTTGTAATTAAATTCAATCTTTCTATCAATTTGCATAACGATATTACAGGTAAAACTCCCAAACAATTTTATATATTTAATTATCAGACAAAATTATAAATACAAGTTAATCTCCAAGAAAATTTTGTGTGCTTAATTCAGTTATGAGACAAAATTGTGTATTATTTCAAATTTGTCTTTTTTTAAGAACAATATATTCTTACCTTTTTTTTTTTGTTTCTATTTGCAGAAAAATATAAAAGTAAATCTACAAGACAGCGAAGGTAATACCGGCTTAATGTACGCTTGCGCATTGGGTAACACCAAAACTGTCCAGAAGCTTCTGGAAGAACATGTTTCCAGACGGCACACTTTCAAATTTTCTGTGGAAAACCATGAGGGATTGACTGCATTACAATACGCAGAAGATGGCTACTTCGTTGATATTGTTTCAATGTTATCGGAAATAATATCCTTGCCGAGTTATATTCGCCCTGTGAAATCTATAGAAACCCCAAATAAAGGGGTTCCCGAACAAAAACCAACTCCGCGTTTTAAACCAACAAAGACGACTTTAAACAAAACCAATAGCGTTTCAAACAAGCAGAAAGAACCAGAAACGAAAACGATGCTCAAAGTTCCCGAAAAGGAGAGTTCTGTGTCAAGTGACTTGAAACAAAGAGAACTTGATGAGATCAATGATTTAGTTCGTTCTGTCCGTCAATGTGCCGCTGATATTAAACAGATATGTACCGATCATGATATTGATTATAAAGGAGAGAAGAAAAAACGAAATGGCGACAATACCGTTCAGTTCCAAGGCGATTCAAATGGATCAAACGAAAAACCCAGAAAAAGAAGTAAAATGGTGGTCGGCGAATCTGTAATGTCGCTAGGTGATGTGGGTAGAAATGACAATAAAACGGACATAAATAGCCAAGATAGTATGAGGAGTAGTACATATCCCAGAAAATATAAGCCGAGGCCGAGACAAATGGGCGTACCAAATATAACCTTCGGAGAATCTAGTGACGCCATGGCGTCAGATTCCTCCGTTTTACATAGAAACAAATACAAGCCGTCTTTTGTATCAAAATCACGTTTTCGATTGGATGATGTTTCCGACATGTCTGCTCCTTTTTTCAAGCCAGTGTCGAAAGAAAAGATACAAGCTCGAATACCGAATCGCTTGGAAGTCCCGACCGAACATAAACGGCCTGTATCCCAGAACGGCTTGACTAATCAACATGCAGTTGATCCTACACCAAGATCTATGTCCACTTCAATTGAAATGGAGAAAGGGATGCTCAGTAGGTCCATTGGACCAACAATCGATGAGGTTCAACCTCTGCTTAACAAGATATGGTCTAGCTACAGAACCCCATTACCAAGCATTTCTAACGCCAACGGCCCCTCCAACGAACAACAAGAGCTTCGCCTTCCTCCTCTTCGTGAAAGTTTACAGAATAGTCCAAGAGGCGAAAGACAGACGCCGATTAAAATACAGAACATTCAAAAAGACTTTTTGTCACCAAAAGCTCGGTTACGTATTAATAAAAATAACTAGATAAGTCATGTCTGTCTGACGAGGTCTTCTTAAAGGGGGTACATTTGGCCCTTTATATACTTAAACGTTTAGGAAACGTTATATAGAGGAGTCTTCGAGACATATTTGACAATATACAAAATATTTGGCTACGTTATTATCATTTATTGTGTTTTTTCGAGTTGATGTTGCAGTGTTGTTTTTTGTTATTCGTATGGTATAGCATTTTCAATCAGTCGTTTTGGTTAATATCAGTTTTAAAATTTTACTGAAATATCCTCGCTGTGATAATGATGAGTTATTGAATGAAATGATTTTAAGGAAGATGTTTTATTTTTGTTAAAAATATAAAAAATAGTTGTATATACATGTAGTCGTATAGTCTTGTTAAAAAAAATAGTGGGCTTTCATTATAAATATTAAATGTTGTTAAGTTTCTGTTACCTAGTGACGTAGATTGTAATGACTTTTTTCCGGATTATTGCGCTCTCTCTCTCTCTCTCTCTCTCTCTCTCTCTCTCTCTCTCTCTCTCTCTCTCTCAATTTATTTTTTTTTACAAATGCAGATACATCCTATCTTGTTAATTTTGGAGCAAAAAGACGATGCTTTTTTTATTAGGATTCAGTTTATTTTATTTGGAATGGATCTTTTAGTAAGAATTATCTATAGGGTGTTTTACACAGAGGTACAATTGTAGACCCAATAATTTTTTAAATGCTTAATGGCATGCAACAAAAACCGGACGCTTAGTCAAAGCGCCAACTATGAGGCAAAACATCGTACCCTTTTATTATTTTTTTTACCGCTCTGCTTTGTTCTGATATTTTTCCTCGCGTAATTTTTGATTTTTGGCTTCAGTGACTCTAAGTGTATTTGAATATGACTCGGTCAATGCTCGTGAATTCGAAATGATGACAAAGAAAATTCTATGGACTAATTCTGATTTGGCAATGCTTTATTTTTTGAGAAGACAAAACACACACACACATATATATATATATATATATATATATATATATATATATATATATATATATATATATATACTGTTTGAAATTTCTACAATCTACGTTGATTTCTATATTTATGAAGTAATTGCAAGTTTAACTTCCGAATTTTAATTTTTTTTATTTTAATTATAAAAAGAGATCGGCAATTCCCTAAATGAATGATTTAGGAAGCTAAAGCATAATAATAACGTACGGAACCTTTTTCCTTTTTTCGAGGACGCTGATTTTCGCGTTTTTCTCATTTTCCTTATGAATTGCGAAAATATTATAGTACACATGAATAACAGTAAATAAGGTAGGTTATAAGTTAAATATACGTGATAAAAATTTACTGTCGCGAAATGTTCAAAATTCACTAAACATTTCGCGGAAATTAAAATTATTTACATTACATTACAATTAAAACTGTTTATTCTATTATAATTCATTTACCGGTAACTTATGTTTCCATTCAAAAATATCGAATTTTAAAATATCCTTTATCTGACTGGGACAAGAGACTGGGGATACGCTTATTATTTTTCTTGAAATTTATTTTTCTTACTTTTTACATTTTAAGGCTCAAGGGCGAGGTCAATGTTGTTGACCTTTTATAATTTCTTGTTATGTCTGGACAATGTCTAGGAAAGCATTATATTGAATCAATAAAGATTCTTATATCAATATTTGTCCTTTTATTTATTGTGTGGTAAAGAAAGCGTATGAAAGTTATTATGAAAGTTGCCATGGAAACACGACAACGATGATTAAAGATAGAATCTTATATTTATTATTGATAGACAACTGAAGCGCTACCTTATTCCAAATATGGTTGTCAAGCCGTTATTTAGAATGTTATAGCAGGTTGGAATATGTTTTACGTACAGTTAACCAGTGTTTTCTGGAAAAAAAATGCCTGCTGTCGACAAACTCATAAACGTGAACCACTCGACCCCTGTGGATTGCTAGGGGCCAAGGACCGATATAATCTTTATAACTGGGGTGTAAAACATTATGAATCCAATCTTATCCTGTGGGTTTTTTGACAATGTACAGTCATCAGTTACAAGTGATATACATTTCAGTATAAGCATCACAGGCTCCAAGTTTTTATCTACGCGTTTGTTATCACCTAGTTTGGACTTCATATCATGCTTTGAATCATATTTCTACCCTATTTGACGTCTCTGACACACGCTACACATAAACTCACATCGCAATTATAACGCGCTCTAGTTATAATTATGTCTAATATTTTTCATGAAGTGTGGTTCGTTTTTGTGTCATGCAAATATGACTAATGGCGTTTAGGGAAAATCTATCTAATATCATGTCTCGGTTCTGATCTGCTGAAAATCAAACCAATTGAACTCTGACCTCTAACTTAGAAAAAAGGATATTGTCTATAATATTTCAAATGATTTGTAAATCAGTATTTCAAGCTGTCTTATATAAATACTTGCGATTTTAAGGGTACTTCGTAATGAGAGAGAGAGAGAGAGAGAGAGAGAGAGAGCCTTTAAAATTTGAGATACTGCTTCCTCGCGTGGCGCTTGCCATAAGAGAACAGAGTATCTACTGGTTTACTCGGGGTCTGAGGAGGTGATACGCTTGTTTCCGTAAAACTGACTTAGAGTTAGAACCTTAACTTAAAGACCCCCCCCCCCCCCCCGAGAGTGCGAGAGTTCAAGGCAGACCAGAATACAAACTCGCACATACACAAACTTGTTCTTATATTAGAGGTCAGGAACTTTGTTGTCTTCATGAAAAGCTTAAAAAGTACCGATGCAACGTTAAGCAATATTACAACGAACCGATTATTGCTGTCACTGGTCCAAGTGGCCTATGTTAGTATATCCAATTGTGAAAAATATTGCCGGCTCGCTTTGTTGAATATTTGATGTTTTCCTCGGGTATTGCAGTGTCCTCCGCCATCCACCAACTGGCTGTCCTTCGGCCGGATATTTATAAGTTACGAAACTTGAGATGTATAATACCACTTCTGTACTCCAAACTTCAATGGTTCAATATACCTGTACTCGGGGAGAATGGTATATCGATTATGATGTATGTAAGACATTTAAAGATTGCAAGTAAGGTAACGTTATGTTGCTCAATAAAAGTCAATAATTTAATATTGTATAATATTGGGTGCACGTGGTCGACATGCTGATTTCAAGCTGATCAAATCTATGAAAGTGTTTTTAATAACACCACAATTACAATGTAAAATTCTGGTAATTATTGGATTTTTTTTGTTGATCACATTCAGGATTTATCTTATTTGATTCTTAGTATGTTTGATGGTGTTAAGATTCAATAAAGCTCTACGTCACCGATTCGGATTACAAACTTGATATCATACAAGCGCTCTCGGGGATCCTCGTATTTTATTATCCTCTTACGTTTTTTATTTCAATTTGATCGGTATAAATCAATAACAATAATGTTATTTTTTACATTTATAAATTTGTCATTTTGCTATTTGATTATTTATAAAACGATGTGCTAGTGATAAATAAATACATACATACATACATACATACATACATACATACATATATCTATTTTTCTATCTATCTATCTATCTATCTATCTATCTATCTATCTATCTATCTATCTATCTATCTATCTATATATGTAAAAAGATTAATTTAGAATACACTTACTATAACATTAAATGAATTTTTTCTTTGATTTTTGACATACGCAAAAGACATCACCTAAGAAGTTATATAATAATCGAAATTGAAAAAGAAAAGTATAACCCTAGATTGTATTTGATCGTTTACCACTCATTTGAACGAGTTGTCTCTCATTTAAAATCTCCAGGAATAAGAAATTAACCCATTTTAATTAATTAATTAATTAATTAATTAATTAATTTTATTTCATTTTATTTTTTAAAATTACAATCTGTTGTACGTTATGTTAATATATAATTGTTTTTATCATCATTATCATCATCATCATCATCATCAACATTATCATCATCATCATTATTTTTTTATTGCTCTCGTTTTTTGTTGTTTCTGATATTTTTAATTTTAAAGACTTGAGGTGAACTAGTTACCCTTTGAAAAAGATGTTAGAACCAAGTCTAAGATTGATAGAATGGTTCATGAACAAAACGTAATAATGTCAAATAAAATCTAACCAGAGCTTCGGCTTAATAGAATTTTTTTTACCTTACATAATCAATTTCCTTTTTCGTGATTTTTTTTTCAATGCAATATTATTTCCAAAACTTTTTAGAAATATGTATGATCATAAAAAGTACTTTCAATTGAAAGTGAAAACTAAAGTTCTGATAATGAATGTATTTCAAACCCAGTTGTGTTCAATATCTTAGAAAAAAATAATAACGTATGATTCTGTAAAATATTTCAAACTTCATCACTCAGATTGATTGAATGAATTAATAGGATTCTACGTCCCAGTCAAAAATATTTCACTTACATCGAGACGGCACAAGCTATAGGTGAAGTGGCGGTAATTTTGACATTTGCAGTGCGCTCAGGGCAACGTCTAGGGAGGGTTCTTTAACATGCCGAGCCTACCTTGACATGAGGCATTGGTTTTTAAGGACGCATCCGAAAAACCTAGTGACTTTTATTTCTAAATGCCGAGTCCTTGGCAAAAGAACAGTCACTACAAACTTTTAAGCCTTGGTCAGACCCGGTCGGGTTTCTAACCCTCGACCCGCCATAAACGAAACGAGTTCATATCATATAAAACCAGTTTTATTCGCTGTGACTTAACAATAAGGTTTTTAATTAATTTTCACCAATAATTCGATAAACAATTGATTATTTGCAGGATGCATATTTAAGAAAATTCCCCAATATATACAATATTGGATTTCAGGGCAAAATTAATAACTAGCATGTATTCTGGAATGATGAGACTGTTGATGTTGTATTAACCTTATAAAATCCTCTCTCCTGTTTCACAGATGTTAACAAGTAAGCGACAAAATTTCTTTAAAAAAGCCCCTCGTATACACGGATATACTATTTTATGCGGTCTATTCGACTTTGTCCAAGTTACATTCATTTGTATATCAAAATATACCAAAAGACCATTGGTTCTCAAACAGGAACTTAATTAAAAAAATAACCTTATTTTACAAAAATGCTTGCATGCTTGACATTCATAAATAACTGTTAGTATGTGAAAACAATTTCCTTTATGAAGGAATAAATGATAAATAATCAAGGGAAAAAACTTGAATAGCGACAAACCTTTAAGAAAACTGATTGTTAGGACGGAGTCTTAGCTGTATATATGGAATGGTTCTTAATTACAATAGTTATATTTATCTCTCCGGAACATTAGTAAGTTCATTCATTCATATGGCATGTACAACTGGTTGTCATGCAATTATTTCAATATTTCTTTTAGATAATTGAAAAAAAAAATGACATGACACAAGGATTGTTTACTAGATATTATTTTTGTTTTTATGATTACAAAATGGAAAGCATGGCCAGTCATATATACTCAACTCTTGAAAGCAAAGAAAATACAGATTTGTGAAATACTTCAATAGACTATTGTTTTCTGTGTCTTTGAAAACAATAAAAAAAATATATGTTAAGAATAAGATTAAAACCCCGTTGAATTTTCATTTGAACCAATACCTATTAATACATCAACAAGGGCCTTAAGATTCCTAAGTGTCTTGTATGAGGACTTTTTAAGTACCAATTGTAAGTGATTTTTGAAATAGATTTTAAAATAATTAGTTAGTATTCCACATCAGGTATTATGCATTTTTCTTTACAATAAATCGATATCTTGTAAATTATTCATAATGTAAATAAGCTCAAATCTTCAGCTACTATTATAAAATAAAATGTCTCTTTGCTTGTCTTATTCGTAAAATCGATTAATTATTTTTCGAGAATGCAATTTACTCGTTTATTACAATAGAGAAAAAAACATGAACTTGGCAACAGTCAACACAACAAAGCGCATGATATAATAAAAGTAAATGGAAACACAACCAAACAAGACAAACAACAAGAAAGACAAACACGTATTGAGACCCTAGTCCGAATTTCCTCTGATTCTAACACACCATGCTTGGCGGCCTTGTGTAGGGACAGAACAATTTCTTTTTCAAGAATCCGAGATTTTCCTATACGAGCTGGTGTCGGAAGGGGCACCGCCTCTTCTCCCTTCAGACAGAATACATAGGTGGAACTGTAGAAAAATTGCTTACTTCGATAGAAAGGTAATCAATTTTTCTTCCAAAATATTAATCTATTTCAAGATGCCATCAGGACTAGTTTGAGAGTTAGGATCAGTTCCTTTGTTGTTAATGTTTGGACTCTTCTTCCAATTTAAAATACTGACCTCACAAAAATCTCACATTCAGATATTTTGGAAGACAAGTTATTCACCTATTGATGGCGTTGGTTTCTTTTTTACGGTTAATCTTATATACGAATAAACCGGTGTCCCTTCTGACAACAGTTAATAGCGGAAAAAAATCCCGGGTTTTGATTTAGAAATTGATCTGGCCCTACAAACATCCCGCAGGCATTAAATGTGTCAGGGTTAAAAGAAATTCGAATTAATTGTGGCCACTGATTGTAAATTTCTTGACTTTGAACGTTTACTGCAGTTAATGCTCAGTGGTATGTTTATTGTAAAATTGATAAGCTCCACTATCTTTTTTAAACTCGTGCTTTATAAAATACCAAAAATTAAAAAAAAAAAACTAATGAAAAGCCTAAATTTACCAAATAATACACTGATAATCCTTGCATAATATGCTATCTATGGTTATTTTAAGAAAACATGATACATTTATTTTAGTTTTTACATTATTGTTATAATTTTATAAACTGCAGAGAAGTATTATGTTTTAAATAAGGGATGTAAGGAGACGAGATTCGGAAATTTAAATATATTTGATTATTTTAATATTTTACAACAATCATTTATAAAGTTATTTTTTTCTTATTTTTTTTTAAACTATCGTAATTTCGCAAATTAACGCGTAACTTTCGCGAATAAACGCGTAACTTCGCGAATTAACGCGTAACTTTCGCAAATAAACGCGAAACTTTCGAGTAATTACGCGTTACTTTCGCGAATTAACGCGTAACTTTCGCATTTTTCGCGTAACTTTCTATATAAACAAGATATATCTGAAATATCTTAATGTATTTTACTCAATATAGAATGGAAAAACAAAGTAAACTTTGTGAGGTGATATTTTGAACTTGGGTTACCGCATGCTGAATTTTTATGCTTCCTTGCAATTGGGCATAAATCATTATAAGTAAATCAACGCTGAAAAGGATATTAAAAAAGTAAAAGTTAACGAGAAGAAAAATCACTCTGATGTATGTGTTGTTTAGCACGCATTGTTCAAATCAGTATATTGGTGACCTCTAGAAAATCACAAAATTAAGTCTATATCAACATCATTTTTAAAATGATAATGGAAAATAACATGGAGTATTTTTTCATATGCTATGATTTATCACATGAGGTATGATAGAAATCGTATCACTTATATTTAGGCATGACTACACTAAAATTAATCGGGCTTCCTTTTAGTTTAACATGTCGAATAGTGAAAAAAGCGCCAAATTTCATTGAAACTTGGTCAAAAGCAACTATAGAACATTGCCCTTTAGATTTTTGTTTTTAGTTGCCGTGGCTACCAGAAATAGGTCACAGTGACCTACATAGTTAAAGTCTAAAAATATCTTCTTCTCCAGAACCATTTCTCCTTGGCAAAATTTGATGTGATATTTGGCTTCAAGAGCCTCTATATTGCCAGGTTTTCATTACCCATTGTTCAACTGGCAGTTAAACCTCCCTTAACCACTTTTTATGACGTAATTCGCGTTTATTCGCGAAAAATACGCGTAATAACACGTTTTTTTCTTCTTCGAAAGTGAGCTCAATGGGCTTTCGTAATTCAGTGGTAAAATCCTGAATATCCCACTTAATTTCACAATCAACAGTCTCTTTATATATAAATCGTGTTTATAGTAATAAGTCAATATTATATAATAATAAACCCAAGTCGGATTATTTGAATTTTAATTTGACAAATGTTAATTTAGCATTAAAATTATTTAATTTATTATATAATTAATATATTAAATTATAAAAGTACAACATAACAAAGAACTTTATTTACATACAAACAAATACGATGTTGAGTTTAAAAATTAATTTCAAATTTTAAGTTAAAAAAAATTAAAAACGTATTGAGTATTGAATCCAAGTTTTGTTAATGAAATTCTCTCTCTCTCTCTCTCTCTCTCCTCTCTCTCTCTCTCTCTCTCTCTCTCTCTCTCTCATTTATATTTTTTTACCATTTTTTCATTATATTATTTTTTTGATTTGGCCTACTTAGGCATGTAATTCTAAAATCTTGAAAACGTTTTATATTATATAACTATATTACGGATCACATTGCCTCCTGGATTGTATAGATCCTTGTGTTACAAAGTTTGTCAGTTCGCTAACCAAAGGTTTGGTCTTTCTGTGGACACTCTAGCTACCTCTGCCATCGTTTTGGGTCATAAAACATTATTTATCAAACCAAAATTCTCATTTTTTCACAACATGACATTATGTATCTAATTTAATCTATTTTTTTTTAATTCCACGATGTGACTATGGGGGTTGGTATGATTGTCCCACATACTGACACTAGCTAGCACCTATACAAAAAGTTGCTCTCTAAGTGCTCACTACTACAAAGAAAATCATAATACACATTGCGCAACTCATGCATATATACGAATTTATTCTTAGATTAATCCTTTCTTGATTAATCTGACCGGGAACAGCTGAAAAATTGCTGATGTAACGCAAACAACATCAACAACAAGCATCATCATCATTATCATTTGAGGTATTGGGATATTTAAACAATAAACGCACAGACAAAATTTCACTCCATTTCAAAAAATATTACATTAGTTGTCACCTAGAAACTAAATGCATTTGCAAATACAAGTGCAGTATACTAGTACTGTTTCATCATGGTTTGTCCAGCACCAAACCCAAACAAAAGATTTCAACAATAAGAAACATTAAAGATTGTTGTTATAGTGTTGATCCCTGTAAATCATATGCATTTCATGCAAGTGTCAAGTTCTATTGCATAATAATAATAATAATAATAATAATAATAATAATAATAATAATAATAATAATAATAATAATAATAATAACAAATAAAAAGTTTCTATACATACAATATCCAATTGATTTTAAATAAAGAAAGCCCTGATATCTTCTCATGTCAAGTACTCTAAACGTTTTCCTTGGTTTCCCAAATAGAAAATTTTGATTTGGTGCCGGTAGAACTCTCAAATAGTGAGTTGAGTGATGGTGTTTAACATCCAAGTCAATAATATTTCACTTATATTGAGACGTCGCCAGCTATAGGCGAAAGTGCAGAAATTTTGCCTGTGCGTTGCGCTGATGGCATTATACATCAGCTACCGTGACATGGGACATTGTTTATTTTAAGTTTTCATCCGAAAGAACCGTGACTTTCATTTCATAATGCTTGGCGCAAGAACAATCACTACCCTCTTTCAAGTCTTTGGTCAGACCCGGCCGGGGTCGAACCCACGACCTCACACTTACGGAGCGAGCACTCTACCAACTGAGCTACCGCAGTGGTGAACTCTCAAATAGGCCAAGTTTTTTTTTTTGTTTTTTTTTTTTTTGTTGTTTTTTTTTTTTTGTTAATAAGTGATTATAAATTAAATATGTATACACTCACAATGAACTGAAATAGAACTCTCAAATAGGCCAAGTTTTTGTTTTATTTCAGTTCATTGTGGTTGTATACATATTTAATTAATAAAATTTAAAAGTTTGAAATAGTTATTCGATTTTGTATTGCATAATATGTTATTGATTATCATTTAAATGTTATATATAGACAACGAAGAGCTAATTCCTTTATCGAGTTTTTTTAACTTCTAATTTATAAATTATATCCGAGTAAGGTCTTTGTTCTGAAACAACTCCTTCAGTTTTCAAATGTAATTGACAAAGAACCACTAATCTGAAATTGACACTTTAAAAACTTCAAAATTATGCTAATTTTAACAGCAAAACTAGTGAAATATATCTAAAAGTGATTATTTAATATACACATTAGTTCATCTATTTGTATAACTTCCCTTCAAGTAGTCTCCGACCGGGTCTGACCAAGACTTAAAAATAGGTAGTGCTGTTCTCAGCATTTAGAAATGGGTCACGGGGTCCTTCGGACGAGTCCTTCAAAACCAATGTCTCATGTCACTGCAGTCGTGGCATGTTAAAGAACCTTCTTGCGCATTGCCCAAAGTGCACTACAAAGATAAAATTTCTGCCACTTCACATACAGCTGGTGACGTTTCAATATAAGTGAAATATACTTGACTAGGATGATAACACTATTAAATCAAATCAAATCCCTTAAAGTAGTGTAATCTAAATATTTTCAAATGTTCATAAGAAAATTAATCTCCGTTTTAGATTCCTCTTTCGTATACAAGACAGATCTTTAAATTTCCTCCTTTCCTCAACATCCTTTTTACATGCATATAACAATTTGTAAAAGATATTTCTATTAAGTAAATCACTACATTCTATTATTGATATTTTCATTTGCCGTGTAAAATTCCGATTTTCCTCAAGCTTGAGAGCTTTTGCATTCATAAAGACCATAAATCGCAAAACCATGTGATTCCGTGTATTATTACATATAATTTACAATACACAATCCGGAACTATAACATCATAGGTAAACGAACATCGCTGCCAAGTCGCATTTGTTTACAGTCGAGACGAGACTAAGCACATTTACGCGATTTTTTAAGAACGGCTCAATTGTTAAAAATAAACAAAATAAAATTAATGAAATTAATCACTTTCACTCTATATTTCTTTGCAAATTCTAACTTCGGTATTTTCACTTTGAGCTTCCATAATTGAAATGTGACAAATGGGTGTAATCCGCACTAATGTTGATGCGAGATATCCACAGAGGGTTTTGGTTTGGAAACAAATATTGTTTTCAGATATATTGATGGCATTTTCCCGATTTTTTATTAACATAATGTTTTGATGGGAATATAAGAGAGAAAATAATAATAATAATAACAATAATTTGAATATCGACAAAATAAATGTGATGTTATTTGTGGACTATACGTTCTCTTCTAAATGCACGTTCACTTGACTGTTACGTCTACTGGACTCCTCCAGTGTATGTGTATGTGTATGTGTTATAAAAGGTAATTTTTGAGTCTTAAAATCAAAGATTTATTGTTTTTTAATTTTAACAAAATAATAACAATTGAACCGTTTTAAAATGATGTTCATTGTCAATATGAATGCAAAATCTTTGCAAGTCAAACCAACCAATCGTTAGCAACTTATTCTGTTTGCTTTGCAAAGTTTTTTTTGCAATATATTGACAATGAACATCTTTTTAAAACTGTTCTATTGTTAAATAAACAATAATTCAGCAGATACTATGCAATGCCATCAATTTTAGTTTTGAAGAGAATATTTATTTTTACCAATTTATTCATTTTACATACAATGACTTCTCTCCCCAATCATTGTATCCTGTTTTTGCACTGCTTCTGTTAGCTGGCAGGTGTTTTCCACCCATTACCTTTTTCTTGTATCTCTTTTCAATGTTTCTTTGGAAACAGAATGGACAATGTTGAAGTATAGATACTATTTTTTCATATTTTAATGCTTTTTTATTTTATTTTCCAGAATACTGTTATGTTGAGTGTATACTTGATAGTGCTGTGTTGAGTTTGACAATTTTTTTGTAGGTACTCAAGTTTCCTCAAACATTCCAGAACTGATCACCTCATTAAAGGTAGAAGAGTCTTGAAAAGGGCAAAAATAGCATTACTCAATTCCATTTGTTGTTTGGGTTTCTGTTGCACAATGTGTATGTGATTAAGTAGCTAGCTATAAACACGAATCCAAACTCGAGTTTTTCTGTATTGCCATTTTTTTTTTACTTTTAAGGCATTGCTTATTTATTTTTATGGCTTCAGTTCAGCTGTCCCTAAGTATTTTCGGAACCCACATAGCAAAGCAGAACATACTTTTTGCCAGAAAATCATTTAAAACCACAGAAACTTGAAATAATTGCCAAAGGTAATAAATATTACACCCCAATGAATTATTTTAAGGAACTGCTTATTACTTGCTAAACAATACAATAATTTTTTTCTAAAATACTGCAATAACTGCAACATCAATTAAGTTCTGTATAATATACATGTACAGACTTGTGCATGACAAAAAAAAAAAAAAAAAAAAAAAAAAAAAAAAAAAAAAAAAAAAAAACCAAACTCATCCAAGACAAATCAAATGTATAAAGATAAATCCACACACTACCTTATATGTGGTTATTACTCATTCCAGCCTGACTGTGAACTCACTACATGTTCATCTGATGACATTCTTATAGGGAGGCACTGTGTTATGTTTGCCAGTAAAAATGAAAATCCAATTGTCACAAATATGATTGTTTGGGAAAAGTATTTTTGATTTTTTTGTCAGCCAAAATTAAAAAAAAATTAGTATTTAAATACATGTAAAATTTTATTTACATGTAATATAGCAAGTTAAAACAAAATTCAAACTTATTTTTTAAATGTTTATTTTCATATCACAGTATATTATATCTAAAGGGTACTGTAAAATAATTTAAACTTTCTTTCTATGTCAAATAATCTGTATGTTGTACAAAAGTAGCAATAAAAATAATTTTATATCCATATAGATTCACGGAGTGGAGTGGAGTAATGGTGTTTTACGCCCCAGTCAAGAATCTTTCACTATTTCGAGGCGGTCAGTTCTGGGATGGTGGAGGAAACCGGAGTGCCCAGAGAAAACCACCGACCTTCGGCAGAACTAACAAACTTTCTCACACTAGGTTGTGTCCCCAGTGGGATTCGAACCCAGGCGGTGAGAGGCGCTGTGATCCGTAAGCGCATGCTTTAGACCACTCGGCCACCGAGGCCCCTATAGATTCACGGTTAAAGAATTAGTATTTTTGCAAATGCCTTAATTAGTAATATTTACATATATCAACTCAAACTTTTGCACATAAACAGTTATCTGAGTTAAGATTTATGTCAAACAGCATTTCATAAAAAAATTTATAAAGGATTAGTCTTCCAATCTTTGTGCTCAACTTTTTTATATTTGTACTTATCTGTAGTAGAAGAACAAGTTTAAATATAATTCTGAGACAAACACAATTTGATTTTATGATGGTTTTTAAAACACAGAGTGACTGAAACATTCGTTAATCAATATGTCATTGTATCTTGTCTTTTTAGCAAAAAGTTGTTCTTCCATAATTGGATTTTGTATAACTTTTCTCTCACACGATAGTTCAGAACATTGATGCTTAAGCATCCACACATTTACAATCTTGATACATTTACATACTCTCTGTTTTACATTTATATGTTGCCTGACTAAGTACCACTAAGAATTATTGTCTGTAATCTCCACACTATGGCTATAACTAATAAGGAAAATGATATGTACTTTAATCCCTGCATAAAAGCTGAATCTTTATTCTGTAAAGATAAAAATGGAAATTTTAAAAAACTTAGATTAAAAAATGTATAAACTCCTATGATAAACCATTAAATAAAGAGTACCTGACTGAACCAAATTAATGAGTAAACTCGAACTCTCCCTCGGCAAACCTTGACACAACTCGTAGTTCTCATCTAACCTCGGCTATACTTGGATGTTTGCCACATGGCTTCCCTGCAGCTTTTCTTTGCCATGAGCAATTCATTTCTCTCAAACAACATTTTACATTACTTATAAACAGCTCTTTTTTTTAGATAAATAAAATTTCCAAGTTTGTCAAAAGATGCAAACAAAATTCTGGAGACTTTAACAAGAAAATGTCAATTGAAAAATTTAGGTTAATTATTTCATTAGTGATCAGAAACAACTCGCTCATGTTGACTGGTATACAAAAAAATTCATTATTTTTATTTTGGCAATTTTAATACTACCACCAAAATACACCAAAATTTGCACCCTTCGAAAAATAACCTGCCAAACGGTATTTGGTTAATTATTGTACATATAACTGTGTAAATTTGACTCTGGTTTGACTGAAATACATGCTTTATAAACAGATTCTATTATACTTGGATTATGAGAAAACTTTTAAACAAAGGTGCCTTACACAAAATTTTGAAGATAAACTCAACATTCTTCAATTACATATTTCAATGTTTTTGTCAATATTTAACCGATCTAAATTTTAGACACCAGATACCTTAATATCATTTTAATCAATAATTAATTTTAAACAGAATATTATTTGTTTTTATTTCATACTTACATTTATAATTTCTGTAGCCCCTGACACCTGTCCCTTTTTCAGGGGTGGTGGTACAGCTAACTTTATAACACTATCTTCTGACACCAGTCTACCTTTAAGAAAATGTTTTCCGGTTTCTACAATCTCAACCTGTACCAGTTTACCCATTAAATTTTCATCTTTCGGGACTAAAACCTGTGAATACAGTAATTATGAAATAAGCAACAAAGAACTAAAGCTTACATCAAGTCTATCAAATTATTTGATCACTTGATACTAATGTTTACGATGGCTACCCATCCCTTCCAACCTCATGACAAAGTCTTTTCTAAACCTTTAAAACAATGAGCAGCAAAAATGTCATCACTGGATCAAAAGGTATCTCCTTTGTATGGATACATCATTTTATGTTGGTTGCCTCATAAACAGAGGCTGTTATGGCAAAGTATCATAGTGCCTCTCACCACACAGGTTTAAATCCCACCCAGGGCATAAAGTTTGACATTTTGTTTCTTAAAGATGGATGGCTTTCTCTTGGCACTCCAGTTACCTCCATCAAACCAGACCTGACCACCTCAAAGAATTTTGACTGGGCAATAAAACAAAACAATAAATCCCATCAATCTATCTATAGATCACCAAAAGAACAATGCAGCTAATCTATACATCAAGTCTATCAAATAATGCTAATACTGAATACTAATTATGCTAAAAATAGTGAACCACCTTCCTATAACCTTCCCTATCCCATGATAGTCTTTTTCTAAGGTTTCAAGACAGACAGAAGCAAAACATGCCATCACCAGACCACAAGGTAGCTTCTTTTGTATGGATGCAACATTTTATGTTGGTAGACCCATGAACTTAAAATTTGATATTTATGCTGACACCAGCTATATAACACTAACACTTTTGCATAATATGTAGGTGAGCTAAAAAAATGAAATAAGCACATGTTCCCATTTTTAAGACAATCCTATCTACTTTAGGGCATAAGAACTGTAGTTGAATGATGGCAAATACTTTATTTTATAATCATCTAACTTGTAAGTCGTTTGACTAAACAAATTATGTTTTTTTGTAAATACAATGTACCAGAAAGAACAAAAAATAAATTAATTAATAAATAACCCCCCCCCCAAAACAAAAAACAAAACAAAAAACGGAAAAAAAAACAGATCTTAAATAGGTGGTGGTAATTATCAAATAAAGTTTACCATTGTGACAACATACATGTATGTAAGAACCAGACAAATTGTCAATAAACATTTGTCCAGTGGAAGTCTTTTTCAATGAAAGAACATTTATTGATAATTGTAATTTTAAACTAAATTTTAAACGTCTGCGTATCAGCTCTCTAAAGTGGTGCTCCTGATAGCGGAGGAAATTCCAAGAAAGAAAGAACTCTCTGGAATTTCATGGATTTAACCGGATTTCTCCGAAGTCCTTCCGAATTACGAAAAATGGTGAGGAAGTGACCTCCCCATGGTCAATCCCTACCAGTTGACAAAATTTCAACCTGACTAGATAAGAAACGTAGGAGGAGAGGTCTCTGAAAAAATCTGTCAGACAAGGGAGAATAATAATAATAGTAATAATAAAGATTATGAGTAATAACAAGATGTCTGCTGATACGCAGACATAAATATATATTATGTATTCAACCCTTGATGACACTGGCAAATGTTTAACTGAAAATGACTTTTTTTCTGATATACCATTATATACATGTATATGAGTGTGTATTTAGATATCTACTTAGTCAGCTTACCTGATCATAACTTTTATTATGACCTACATAATATTGTTTATCATGTGACACTTCAGTGACCAATACATTCTGAACTTCACCTAACTGTAAAAGAAAAAAAAAAGTTGAATGTATTTCTATAAAATAAGACTAGAATTCATCATTGTATCATGTGATTCCTCATAAATGTTTGTGCAAAACACTATCAATTACATGGGCTATTGTATATTGAACCACTGAAGTCTTTTTTACCATGTAAAAAGTAACAGATGTTATTCCTGAAAAGGGAATTACATGTAGCTGCATAAACATTTTCTAAAACATTCTACACAAACACTGAGGGGTATTGAGTATATGACCAAACTCCATTACTAAAAACTATATGTGTT
Source organism: Tegillarca granosa (assembly GCA_029721355.1). Taxonomy (NCBI): domain Eukaryota; kingdom Metazoa; phylum Mollusca; class Bivalvia; order Arcoida; family Arcidae; genus Tegillarca; species Tegillarca granosa. Next base: position 29,915,256 of record CM056598.1, on the reverse strand, counting down.
TTCATTTGTACACTGACAATACAGTTTAATAAGAATTTGAAAAGTTAATGTAAAACATGACTTTAGTATTGACACTGATGACTATGCAAAACACTACTCTTACATTATAGAAAAGTAAAACAAATTTAGTTCATTAAAGAATTTTTTCTTTTTTTGACAGAAATGAACATTTCAACCATACAAGGTTTAACAGCCTACTCAGTAAATTTTTAAAAAAACGAGCTTTATCGCTAAATTTCTATCAAATAAAAAATGTAAAGAAAATAGTAGCTAAAGGTTAAATCCTTTTTACAGAAACATTAATTACATTAATTACTGCCAATTTAAACTGCTGAATTTTTTCATCTTATTCAAAACTGGAAAATTCCAATATGGTGAAAAATTTCTTAAGTTCTGAACAAAACCAGATAAAAACCATTTATGAATCATTTAAGGCTTAAATACAGTGAAACTTTGTCTGACAGAAAGGAACATTTTCTTGTGACTTTGGGTGTTCCAGTTTTAAAACTCAAACAACATATAGACAAAAACAAGAATTCCATGGAATTAAATGTCTTGCCTGGTTGATATGAACTTTAACATAATCTTTCACATTTTGACACGCTGCTGCAGCAGCCGCCGCCAACACCGGAAAAGTAACACCTAAGTCTCGCCTTATGGTGTTGCCAGGCTCAACAAAAAAAAAACTTTTAAGTTTTCTGGATCTACTGGAAATTTTCAACATTTTTTGTGTGTGTGTTTCTTAACATTATACTTACCTGGTGGTCATATGGTGTATAAGAATGAAATAGTTCTGATAGTGCTTTTGTTCTCTTCTTCACCTGGAATAAAATAAATCATTGAAAACCTAAGCTGCATGAAAGCTTGTATAAAAAAAGCTAGTATATTAATAAGTTTATTAAAAACCATTTGGAAAGAGGTGGGGAAAAGGTGATTTATAGCCAAATCAAGTTTTTTTTTTACCCATGTTGTGGCAGTCAGTTCTTCATTGATGGATGAAAATAAAGAGTGTTTGAAGAAAATCACAATCCTTCAGCAAGTGTACTGGAAAAACTACCTCAAACTACATGAAAAATCTGCCAACATGAGATTCAAACCAGGGCAGTTAGGACTCAGGAGTGATGTGAACCATAAGTTCTCACTTTGACCACTCAGCTACCAAGAACCCTTTATATATAACATTGGATTACTTTTAACAAAATATTTACTACCAAAGTTATTAACAAAGTTTAAGATTCCCTATTTGCATAGTTAAGTATTCAACTTTTAAAAGATCAAACTAGTTTTGTGAAAGATTTTTGAATACAGAAGGCAACAAAATAGAACTTCATCATTGATTTTAAACAATTCTGCATAAAATGTACAAACCAGGGTTCCAATATCTTGGTGATTAATTTAAAACCAAAAGGTATTCCAGAGTTCATCTTATTGAATAATTATATTTTCCTGGTATAAGTTTATAAATTAACAATGGGACATTAACACTAAAGTGAAAATGTATGATGAAAAACTTTTAACTGCCCCAAGTCTCTCTTTCTCTCTCTCTTTTATAAATTAACAATGGCACATTAACACTAAAATGTATGATAAATAACTTTTAACTGCTCCAAGACTCTCTCTCTCTCTCTCTCTCTCTCTCTCTCTCTCTCTCTCTCTCTCTCTCTCTCTCATGTATTCTGTACAAACTTACCTGTTGAGCAGGTATTTTAGGCATTTTTGCAGCTGGTGTTCCTGGCCTTGGAAAATACTGGTTTATAAACAAACTAGCAAATTTGTAATCTGCGACTAGTTTTAATGTTTCTTCAAAATCCTATAAATATTTATAACAAGTTTAGAAATAATAGCGAAGGTAGGTCCTAAGACCAGGTTAAAGAACAAACAAAACCTCTTTATGAAAGTTATGCAGGTCTCGAGACCTTTAAGAAGATAAGACAAATAAGACTATATCCCGTAATTTTACACGTAGTAACGAGATGTGAAAATAAAACTTTCGTGTAATATTTTATTTTGATAGAGTGTATATTTCACATGCATTTGCAGTGAACATAATCTGATGATGTGAAAACAGAAGTATGTGAATATCTTCAGATGATACTTGCTAAATTTACCAGATGTGAAAGTATTCCATTTTACATAGTTGACAGAACACATCTGATGTCTGGAACAAAATGTTTGGAACATTTTCAGAGATACATAACAAAGAATTTAAATGAGACTTACATGTACCCAATCTGCTGAATGAATATGATTGTTTTTGAAAATAATTTAAAGAAATAACATTATATTTGAGTGTACTGAATTTTTATTATGAATGAGAGTCAGGAATAGAAAATTGAATAAACTGCTGAGCAAAAGTTCATTCAATTTGCTATTTCTTCACTCTCATTTATAATACCTACTGAATACTACTTAAACAGATTGTTATTCTTGATATCAAAAATCATAGAGAAATATTGTTAGCATGACTGAAAATTAAAAGTGTAATTTCAATTAACATATAAATTTGATAGAACAGCCATTTTTCAAATAAGGATAGTAATGCCGGTACTAACCAATCAAAAGATGATGTAATAGGATAGAGTTCAGTAATGGCATAGTTAAATGTTGCATCAATAGAGGTCATGACCCATTTTGTTTTAAAGTGCAATTGAAGTTCATATAAAGAAGGTCAAATCTAATTGTAAATACTTGAACATGTATTGTAATACCACTGATAAAAACTTCTAATATATGTCATAATGTCAGGTTTTTTACATTCACAAAGTTGATTGATTGATGGAAGTTTCATGTCCAACCCAGAATATTTCACTTATATCAAGACATCACCAGCTATATGTAAAGCTGCAGAAATTTTGACCTTTACTGTGTGCTTAGGGCAATGTGCAGGGATGGTTATTTAGCATGTCACATCTGCCTCGACACAGAGCAAGGGTTTAAGGTCTCCTCCAAAAGACTCTTATTACAAAATGTGGAGTGTTTGATGGTCTTGATTAGAACTTGCCGGGGTTCGAACCCTGACCTTCCACATACAAAGCAAACACTTTACCAACTGAGCTACAGTGGTGGTCACATTAGAAAAAAGACATTAGCATTAATTTTACCAACAAACACACTTGAATTGTTTTTCTTAAGATTTTCAACAGTAACAAAAAATAAAATAAAGCAATAGGTCACAATTACAATTTTCCAACAATAATTTTATCGATTATTTGTGAAAAGATGATAAATGTTTAATACCTGTTCTGTTTCTGTTGGAAAACCACATATAATATCTGTTGCTATATTAGCCCTAGGGACTCTGAAATAAATATACCATGTACTAAGTCAAGGCTATCACAAAGGAAACCTACAATGATTAAGGTTCAATGCGGAAAAATCTTGTTTTACTTAATGCCAGCATAATTAAAACTGTGTTGGCATGATTGTCAATTATTTTTTTATGCAAAAAATTTTATTTTATAAAAGAAAGATTTAAGATAAAAACACATATTTCAAAATCTTAAGTGAAAACCTTACTGCTTTTTTTATTACAAAGAGATTTTTAGCAACAAATAAAATAAATTTAAGCATGTAAAAAGTAAAAATAGAAAAAGAAACTTATTGTCAACCTTGCAGCAAAAGAGTTAAAGTTCTAGCATTTGACATGTCTTCTGATGTAAGCATATACATCATTGGCCAATCAGAAATTGCATGCTAAAATTACATGTAGTTACAGATTGATCAACATTTTAATATTCTCAAAATAAACAAAATTCTTGATCATTTTTCAATTTATCAGATATTAGTAGTAAATATTAATTGTAACTCTTTACCTCTCTCGTAAAAAATCCACAACTTTTTTAAAATCTGCTAGACAATATTCTCTCTTCATATCCATCAGTACACTGTCTGAGGCAGACTGCACTGGTACATGTAAAAACGAGTATACTCTGGGATGGTTTAGAATTTTAGCTATCTCCTACAACAGTAAACAATAGGTTTTCATATACAGAGAAAAAAGTCAGAATTTAATTTATACCCGAATTAAAGCTGTAGAAAACAATTGTTAACTACATATAACTGCAGAGTCTCGCTCTTTTGATCAGAGAAGATCATAGTTCATGTATGTGTTAATACATATGCTGTCTTCTGTCTCTTCTTCTCTGCATTCAATGTTCTCATCTTGGTCTACGTAGTGTTGAAATTCCTCACGGGCCATATCTGTCGGTGGAGCAAGTTCTTCTTCTTCTGTAGGCTGAGCACTGTCTACGCAAAATCCAGCTTTCTGAAAACAATTTGCAATTGTCGATATTTTCACATTCTTCCAGGCTTTATTAATCATGTGTATGGCATCTAACAAAGTCACCTTCTTCGCCAAGTCGTTTGCGATAACTTCTTCGTTTTGGTCTATCTCATCTATTATCTTCCTTACTAATGTTGATCTGTAGTGAACTTTCAGATTTCTAATTATTCCTTGATCGCAGGGTTGAATTATCGACGTTGTGTTGGGAGGCAAAAAAACTAGTCTGACGTTCTTCATGTTCTGTATATTGGGGTGGGCTGAGCAGTTATCTATCATTAAAACGATCTTCTTCTTCTTCATTACCATCTCTCTATCTAACTCTTTCAACCAATCTGTAAATATTTGACTCGTCATCCATGCATTGTGGCTGGACTTGTAAGAAACGGGTAACTTCTTTACTCTTCTGAAACACCTAGGGTCTTTACTCTTCCCAATAACTAGCAATCTCTTCTTATCACTTCCGTCCATATTACATGTTACTAACACTGTCACTCTGTCTTTCGCTTTCTTTGTCCCGGCAATCTTCTCTGTTTTTAAAGCTAGTGTCCCGTCTGGTAAGGCTCTGTAGTATAATCCGGTCTCGTCGGCATTGGTCGGGGCTGTAGTCTTTTAGTATGTCTGGTAAAACAGTCTTTACCCAGTGTTCTGCGGCTGGTGTATCGGCATCTTTCTTCTCACCATGGATCCGCTTAAACCCAACGTTCTGTCTTTCTTTCCATCTAGACAACCACCCTGCTGTTGGTGTAAATTCTTCATTGTTTAACTTTTCTGCCATTTTCTTAGCTTGTTCCGTCAACATTGGGCCTGAAAGTGGGATGTCTCTCGATCTAGCTGCTGAGAACCATTGTGTCAGGGCTTCTTCTACCTTGGGGTCTTTGCCTGTTCGTTGTCTTTTTCGGTCTGGATTTGAATTCGACTGATACGCTGCAATTATCTCTTCTTTCTTAGATGTTAATCTGGAAATTTGGGATTGGGAACATCCCAGCTTCTTGGCAACTTCTGACTGAGAAATCTTCTGTTGGAGCATCATTACAGCTTCATATTTATCGCCTAATGACAAATCATTGCGTTTTCTCTTCGACGCCATCTTCTATCTTCTTACTTCTTTCTTCAGTAACTAGTGAATGATCCCAACACCTTACATATCGGTTTAAATATGTTCCTTGACATTGTAGTTGAACATACTCAAAGCCCAGTGAGATTCACCCCGAGCGTAATTACCGACTCCTATTCCAATCTCAGCATGAATTTCTTAAATATTTGCTTGGGACTTTTCATTATCGATCTCAAATCACATGTCAATGAAATTAAACATTCCAAGCTGACAGATATTTCTACTTTGACTTATCTTCCCAAGCGTATTAACTATAGCTTGGATAATCATGTCATGCCAGACGTTTCCAGTCATTAGGTTTCTTGTTGTTTGTCTCCCTTGCAGAGAAAAATAAATCTAATCGATAAATAATCTTTTAATATGCGTCGGTTGATTTGAAATGCACTTGTTTCAATTTTTAAGTAAACAACAAAAGACAATATTATGTATATGGATAATTTAATTGAGGATTTAAAAAAAAATTCTGTGATCTTGTGGAAAAGAATACATGTATGTATTGACAGATGAATAAGGTAACAAATCAACAATTACACCATGAGTTAAATGGCTTCACTTATTTATGTTTAACAATCTATCTTTGTATGTATGAGTTCATGTATAAACTTATGTCAATCTTACCTGTAAAAAAAAATCTTGAGATAACACTGAACTTCCGGTAAATTTCTTATGCAATAACCAAAAATTTCGTCCGAGATCGCATAATTTTGGGAAATTTTTTATGCAATTAAGCGGAATTTGATTTTTTTCTTATGCAAATAAACGGAATTTTTACAATGGTTTTAATAGGAAATGGTTTGGTGCAGCGAAAAATTATGCAATTAAGCGGAATATGCAATTAACCGGTATGCAATTAAGTGGAATCTACTGTATAGCAAATTCAATGTAAATATGCTATTTTCTGCCAATAGGGTCTGTAAGATTGGAGTGGAGTTGAGTAATGGTGTTTTACATCCCAGTCAAGATTTTTTCACTTATTTTGAGGCAGTCAGTTCTGTGATGGTGGAGGAAACCAGAGTGCCCATAGAAAACCACCGACCTTAGGCAAGCGAACTGACAAACTTTCTCACACTAGAATCTGTCCCGATTGGGATTTGAATCCAGGTTGTGAGAGGCGCTTTGATCCGTAAGCATGCGCTTAGACCACTCGGCCACTCTGTAAGATAGGTCATGCAAAAAAATGAAATTATTTTCCTGGTAAAAGAAAATAGGTGATTAGGAAACTATATAAAATGATTGTTGTTGTAATGTTGTTTAACGTCACATCAGCAATTTTTTTTAGCAATCTCTATGGATTATTCTAAGAACAAGTTTATGTATGCCTGTGATGTGTGAGTGTGAATTATGATCTGCTATGTACTAATGCACACTCAAGGTGACTTTCTGTTAAGGTGCTAGCTCACACAGTCAGTATGTAGCAGACAAGCATACTACTTCCCCAGCCTATTATCCCGATGCCAGGTGAACCAGTCGATACTCTATCATCTTAATGCCGAGCACCAGAACAGGAAGCAATATCTCAAATTTTATAGTTTTATGTATGACCTGTTTCAAACCCAAGACCTCCTGCTCTTGAGGCAGACGATCTACCACTGAGCCATCAATGAACAAACTACAAACACTGCTACAGAAAATAGAAATTGATCTACCTTGACCTAAGTCAGGTCAATTAAAATATTGACAAGCAAGACTGTCTTGTTTCACTTGACTATTTATTTTCACCTTGCAACAGTATTTTTATTTACAAAATGAAGAATAAACAACAGAATAAAAGTTCTTGTTTATAAAAGTCATACCTCAAGATGTTCTAAAATGTATGGTGGATTTGTCATTCCTAATCTCATTCTACACCCCTCCGGTATCACTTCTACCAGTTTCCATAGCAACTGTGGTAAAGAAACACCTATATCATGGCCATATGCTCCAAGATCTTCTGATGTCAGCCACAACTCTACGACACCCTCTGGACAAGATAAAATGTATACATGTACATGTAACATGTTTCAATTCTGTGACAAAGTTATGGAGTTAAAAACAAAGTTTATACAAAGACTGGTAGTCTCAATATTTTCAATATCTAATCTATTGGATTTCTTTGGGGTTTATACTGTAGTCTAAATTATGTTGATTACCTATAACAAAATGACACCTTTTTTCACTTTAAGTCAACTTTAGATAACAGAGATGAAACTTAAGGCCACACCAAATTGATTTTTAGTTCTATGGATTTTTTTGGAAAAAATAGAGGTGAGCGAGCAATTAAAAATTAGATGTATTTTTTTTCTAAAACACAGACAAACAAACTACAAATTAATTTGGTATGGCCTAAGGTCAGATTCTAGAGAGAAGTTTTGTCAGTTTACTTGCCACAGGTCAGTGTTTTTTTTTTCTGGATACTCTGCTTTCTTACATTACTTCAGAAAAAAGCCACTTTAATATGAGTGGTAAAGTAGCCCACTCTGGGTGTGAAACGCCATTATTCAAATACCATTAGGTATATGATGATGTTAGTGTGAGAAAAGTCTAGACTAGTTCACTTCCAGAAGTTCTGTGATTTTCTCTCACTCTCAGTACTCTTCTTTTCTCTACTATCTCAAAGCTTGCCGCTTTACAATGAGAGAGTCTTGACTTTGACATGAAACACTATTGCTCCATTTTTTATTTACAGAAGGCTAAATCTAAATCATTCTGCAATGAAGTCTCTGATTGAGAAAAGAATGAACACACTATTAAGATATATGTTAATGTACCTTTAAATGACTGTACTGCTCTGGCTACAATTTCGTCGGGATGGTAACTACCAAGTTCTCCTCTAGCATGCTTTGTTTTACAATATGTACACTGATTTAAACACCTGTAAACATTAAAAATACAAAATAAAACTTGACGTTAGATGTCAAAAAATGTCAGTCTATAAGACAAGTAAAGGTTCACAAATTTTTTGTTTACTACCAAGTTCTCCTGTAGCATGCACCCGTAAACATTAAACATACAAAATAAAACTCAAGATGTCAATATTTGATACAGTCAAAAATGTTATTCCATAAGACATGTAAAATTCACGGATTTTTTTTAACAATAGGAAAGACTCAACTTTAGAGTTGGACTCAAACTATATCAATTTAGTCCATTATGTATGTAATTAGAATTTCAATAAGCAAAATCTGGTTGTGAGACATCAATTTTTTAACTCTACGTACTTGATGTTATAAGTCAAATAATAATTTGAGGTGTTAGTGTTAGTTTTTTTTCAGTTTGAAATTCTTAGTCGGTTTTTAATTGATTTTAATAGTAAACATCATTGATAGTAGCTAAAGCTGACATACTCTTCTTTACAGAAATGTACTTTCTTGTGAACTTAGATAATGAACCTTGGTTACATGGCTCTTTCAAAATACCAGCCCTGTGATAAGCTCCAATGTTGCATCTCTTGGAAATTTCTATTGTCTGCCTCACTGAGTTTGTGATGGCATAGTTTGGAAAAACAGAAAATCTAATGACTTTTTTAAAGTTTTTACTAAAAATCATTATGTGCTTTTGGGTAATCAATTACAACAGAATAACCCTTTAAAAAAACAACGTTACTGATATGAGAATTTTACAAGGTCTTAAAGAGTTGCTCATATGTCTGATTTTTTACCAGGTAAAATCAATTTAGTGGTAGTTTTTTTTTTTACTGTACATTAATATTCCATGGTTATAGTGGTGATACTTAACATCTTTCACTTAGGACTAAGTTCAAGTTAATAATATCAAAATTCACTCAAATTCCAATACATGTGTATTTTTAAAATACTCTGTCACAGTGACTAAGACATCGGACATTTCCGAGTAAAGTGCAATTCTTTAACTCATAATACTACATTATGATAGTAGTGTTCACTCCCACATGTCGTCCTATAACACACTGGTTTTAACCTTGCCCATGAAAAAATACATAGAGGATATTTAACAGTGAAGTATGAATATGAAATTTATTTTCTCACTTCATGAGACAAAATAAAATTCATATTCATACTTCACTGTTAAATGTTCTATTTATTTTATATCACTGTTTGAATTGTTTTTATATCTGGCATGTTTGGTTAATTAAAACAATGGATTGTGCCGTCAACATACAGATGTGGCCGTTGTTTTGCTTTTGACCAGACGATAATAAACAACATTGACAAGGTACACTGTAATTAGCTCGTCTAATGGTTGATGCAATTCGGAAAAACCTGCGACACCGAAGTGTGAGGAGAAACAAGTACAGGGCACCCATTCGCAATAATGAAAGGGGAGTAACTCTAATTTAAAAAATACCTCTCAATTGCACGCGAAGGAATTCGGAGTGAAATACATATACATGTATTTTCACCAGTGAAAATATATGTATTTCATTGTTGTGAATATATGTGTTTTATCAGTTAAATATTTTCAATTATTTCATTATTGATATAAAATAAATGTATGTTCTTATCTCAGTTAATGAAATATATATTAACTATTCATTACCCGGTATTTATTGCTATTATTTCTATAAGTGGGTTTTTTCTTATTTTAGGTAAGTCTAATGATGCTCCACCTGTTTTCTTCCCATCCTGCTTTTTCTGACCATACAGTCTCACACTATGACCTATAATTTAACATATAGAATTTGAATTAGGTAGTATACACGTTTGATAATATGAGGTTTTTATATTTCATGAAAAAATCTAGATAACTGATTCGTCAATATCTGTTTGTCAATTTTCACTATCGCATACTAAAAAACATCCATCTTGCCAACAGGAGTTGAATTCATAGCAACATGTGTAAATTTTTTTTCATTATACTCTTGTAACACGATCAAGAAAAAAAACGTACACTTAAAACTAAATTTTTTTGTTTTTGTTTTTTGTGTTTTCATTTTTATTTATTTTTATTCTTTTTTTTTGGTTTGTTTTCAAATGAATACAGTCTTTCAATTGTAATGTATTTTGGGATAAAGGATGTTTTTCACTTGTAATGTATTTTGGGATTAAAGGATGTTTTTATTTAACAATTGAACTTAACGCGCGTTATTCCGTTTGCTTGCAAAGTTGTTGCCTTCATACTGACAATGAATACCATTTTAAAACAGTTCAATTGTTATATTTTCGTTAAATATTTAAAAAAAAATTCTTCATTTATTTTAAGAAAAAAAATCCCATCTATAACACATGCACATCGGGGGAGTCCAGTAGACGCAACAGCTGAATTTAAGACCGAGAACGACACATTATTAATCCGCAATATTTTTAATGTGGGTTAACAACGGGGAGTTTTGGTTTGAAAAATTATAGTGTTATCAGGTATTTTGATGGTATTTTCTCGAGTTTTCATTATTATAATGAATTTTTTAGAATATTGGATATCAATAATATGTATAAAAAATGAATATCAACGATAAATGTGTTGTTATTTTTGGACTATATTTCAGTCGAAAATCAGGTGCACCAGTGTGGCCCCATTTCAATTTGCAAAGAAGTTTGGAGTAAAAGATTGCTGGCTAAATGTCGGAAGTGAAATTTGTGAATCTGAAACGGGAAGGGGGTACTGTAGCTGAGGATAATTTTCAATGGCCAAGCATGTGGGTTTCGAATCTGTGATATGTGAGTAGACAGGGATTTACCGAGAGATTTTTTTTTTGGAATGTCGACATTGTTAGGTTGAGATTCACTCTTACATAATGTGCCGAGCTTCATAATCGGTATCATTCAAATGAAGACAGCAAAGCAGTGAGAAGTATTCTTATTCTTTATGCCTGGTGTGGTGCAAATATCTCTCAAAGTTTAGAAAATTGTCGTTTTAAGGCTAGCAAGAAGTTGTGTAGTACTTAAACCATGTATTGTACTTATGAGGAGTTCCTTTTGTATTCCTTGTAAATTGATTAAAAGCATGTAGATGATTTTTCAGTTTCTCCGATCAACAAACACAGCATGTGAAACGGACAATTTTCACTGGATGTGGCATACATGCGTGAATCTAATTCCATTTGAAATTTACATCCCGCGAGACACAAAATTGATTGACAAGTTGTACCATTACACATTGTCTCAAAATAATAGGGTATATAGCAGCTTTGTCAAGGTAGGAAGAAATTTTTAAAGATACGATTGTTCAAAATTTTTTTGTGGTTTGATGGTTTTGACTGATCTGTTGTTGTCTGTTCCTTCAACATGCCATCAAAAACACCACTCTGTCTCTCACAATGTCAATAATACGGTGAATATCAGCCAGGTGCCTATATATGTTATCAAAATATTATTTTATCAATTTCTTTGATTTTACTTTGTAATATCTCGTAAATGAGTTTTTCAGTCTCATCTCGAATGTAAACAAATGTGACGTAACAGTCATGTTTGTTTACCTACGATAATGTAGTTCCAGATTGTGTATTGCATTTTATATGTATTCATACACGGAGTGACAAAATTTTTTGGCATTCATTGTCAGTAATAATTACAACGGCTCTCAAGCTTGCAGCTATGGGAATTTCACAAGGCAAATGAAAATATACAGACATGTATACCTTTCAAAGCTTCTTCCACAACTTCTACAACTCTATCTATCTGTTGTACTCCAATGACACTTAATCCCTGTGTAAATTTAAAGAAAAACAAAGTTACTTAAACCTACAGGTTTGTGATTGTATTTTTGTTACACATATTTTTCATTTATACATTTACATGTATATTTTTCCACGTCAAACATATAAAGATAATTTATGCATTTTAATTTTATGCAAATTTTATTCATGACTTATAACTTTCACGGTCAGGGTCAGGGTTTTGAACATTGGCTGGGTCTGTCCTAATCTTGAAAATTGGAAGCAACTGTTCTTTTGCCAAGCACTGGGCATTTAGAAATGAAAGTCACAAGGTCCTTCAGAGGAGACTTTAAATTAAACTGATGTCCTGTGTCATGGCAGGCAAAGCAATGTCCTGTGTCATGGCAGGCAAGGCATGCTATTCCTCCCTGCAAATTGCCCTGAGTGCACTGTAAAGGTCAATAATTCTGTTACTTCACCTATAGCTGATGACATCTCGATATAAGTGAAATATTCTTGACTACGACGTAAAACCCCATTAAATCAATCAATCAATCTGAAAAATTTCAGGATTTACATGTAGATAATTCCAAGTCATTTTCAATGTTTACAATGAAACATCAAAAAGTTTTTTAATTGTATAAAAATAATATGGGCAATAAAGGGAGTGGGGTTATGGTGTTACACTCAATCAACTTTCTTTTATTTACATAAGGGTGGTTAGTCCTGGAATGTTTGAAAAAACAGCAGTCCCAGAAAAAAACAACCTTTGTCATTCTCACATTATGATTTGCTAAAGTGGGTTTCAAACCTGATCTGTAAGCCATCATTTTTAGACCACTTGACAACCAAGTCCCTACTTTCAGCTATGGGAACTAAAGTCTTTTTTTTTTATTTTTTGGGGGTACCATTCCGTTTACCTGTAGATAATCAGCCTTTGGTTGTCCTTGGAGCATGCTGTCTACCATAACAGTATAATTATTTAGTTTGGAACTTTACCTGGAGATAATCAGACTTGGGTTGTCCTTGGGGCACACATCCTGCCACTACAATATGTTTATTTAATTCTCTTGCTTTTTTAATCTCATTTCTGAAGTGATCTTCAGCAGGACTTTTAACAGTACAACTGTTTAACAACCATAAATCTGCAGACTCTCTATCATCTGTAAAAGGTATGTTTATTTAATCTAAAGCCTTCAACAAACATCAAGTTCCTTCTTATATGTAATCTTGTTGTTTTATGTTACATCAGCAATTCACAAAAAGAGCAAGGTTATAAATCTCTATGAATTAATCTAAGAACAAGTTTCTGAATGAGTGTGATATGGGAATGTGTATTATGACCTGCTGGGTACTAGGGAAACTTTTTGGTAAGGTGCTCTCTCACAGAGTCAGCTTGATGCAGACAAGCATACCACTCCTGAGTCCATAATTCTGGCATTGGATGAACCAGTCAATATTCTGTAGAAGGAGAATGCCAGACAAGAAAGCCATGCCTCAAGTTATAAATGTTAGTTTATCCAATGATAAAATAATGTCCCTTAACTTGACATTAACTTTAAAGTTGATACTAAAGAATCATAAACTTATCTATGTTCAACTAACAATTTTAGCCAATGAAATGGAATGTTACATAAGCCATGCCCGTCATGTTTAGTACTGCTATGGTTGCACAGTTTTTTGGAGTATAACATGAAAAAAGATCCTGTATATTGGTTAATCTTTGTTTGGCAGTATGATATAATCTTATTTAATAATTGAATTAAAATGTACTAAACACTGTCATGAATATGCATTTAGCTTTTATCAGCAACATCTCATATTAAATTCAGGGCCTCAGTGGGGGGTCAAAAGCTCTTGCTAACAGATCACAGTGCCTCTCATCACCTAGATTCGAATCCTGCACAGGTAGATCATAAGAAAAATTTATCAGTTTGCTTGCAGAAGGTCTGTGGTTATCTCTGGATCTCCAGTTTTCTCCACAATCCCAGAACTGACTCTCTCAATATAAGTGAAAGAATCTTTACTTGGGCATACAACACCATTAATCCAATCAAATCCATATTGAATTGTAAATAAAGCCATTCCAAGTAAAATCTGTACCAGAACATGACACTCTTATATAAAGTTTCCATAAATAAACTAGTAATATTTTCGCAAATAAAAGTGTTACAGATCAACTTGAAGAAATTAAAGTATAATCAGAAATACAAGACAGAACTAGACTGGTGATCCAAAGGATAACTAACACCTCTGCTCCCCTTTCAGAAAACCGCCCGCAGATATATACAGGTACATACATAAATTGTAAAAATAAGAATTAGCTGTTTTTTGTTATTCTGAAGTTTTACCCATTTCCAGACAACAAAAGAAATGTCATGGGTAAAGGGAACCTTTCTTACTTGTCCATAAGCGTTGTGTATAAATATGAAGTCAATTTGCAAACTGGGTAAAACTTTAAAACAGAAAAAGGGAAATAACTTCAGAACGATAAATGGGAAATCTTCAAAAATTGTAAGGAACCTTCCTTTCATGACCATAAGCTTTCTATATCAATATGATATCAACTGGCAGACTGGTCCTACAGTTATCATCTGGAAATGGGTAAAACTTCATAACTAAAAAGGGCCATAACTCTTGAACGATAAACGAGAAGTCTTCCAAAATTGAAGAAAAGAACCTTTCTTTCATGACCATAAGCTTTGCATATAAATATGAAATTGATTGGCACACTGGTTCCTGGAGTTATGATCCTGAAATGGGTAAATCTTCAAAATAACAGAAAAAGGGGCATAACTCTTGAAAGATAAATGGGAAATTTTCCAAAATCGAAACAAATGTTTCTGTTATGACCATAAGCTATGCATATAAATATGAAATCGATTGGCACACTGGTTCTGGAGTTACCATCTGGATATGGGTAAAACTTCCAAAATAACAGAAAAGGGACATAACTCTTGAACAATAAATAGGAAATTTTCCAAAATCGAAAGGAACCTTCCTTTTCTAACCATTAGCACTGAATATAAATATGAAATCATATGGTTAAAGACTTTTTGAGTTATGATCTGTAAACCAAATATTTCGGACGGACGGACAGAATGAGGGACCGACAGACATCAGGATCACTATATACCCCCCCCCTTTTGAGGCGGGGATATAAAAAAATTTAGTAGCCAAATATCCAAAATTTGTGAAATTATAGTTTTTTTTTACAGTATTTTTTACAAATTTGTAAGAATATTTACCTTTTGAAAGAATTTCTCAAAAATTAGCAGCCAATGACGATTCTGGCTACCAGGAATGGAAATGTAGCTTATTTCATCCACATTATAACAAAAAATATCAAAAAGACTGTTGACATACCTATAATCTTATAGCCATATGTAGCTAACTGGCCAGCCATGTATTCACTATCAGAGTTATTGTGTGAACATCCCCAAGTCTTCACATATATCTTCTGAGTTCCTAGTATAAATATAAATAACACACATAAAACTGATTTAAAACAAAATGTAAAAAGTTTATGATAACAAGCTACTTATTCAACAGGAGCTCCACATACATGTACATGTAGCTGTGCATTCAATGCCTGTGTTGTTTGTCAAAATGCAGGTTTTATATACATATCAATGTAAATATTTCCGTACCTTTTACCATGCAAACAAGCAGCAATTTTAGATGCCTGATATCCACCTGCTCTGCTAATCTCATTATGACACATATCAATGATAAGGTCACTTATACTACTTAAAAGTTATGAAACATAATAGTGATGAAACAGACCTTCATAAATTGAGCTCTGCACATATCCTATAATTCATAAACATTTATAACTAGTTTCCTAAAACTCTTTGTAGTACATGTATTTAAAGAGTTATAAAGTTGAAACTTGAGACTTTTATACATGATGCAAGAGCTGTCAGAAGAGCCCAGTAGCATGAAGTAACACTCTAGTCAAGATTCTTTCACTTATATCATGCCAGGAAATCAGAGTTCCAAGAGAAAACTACTGACTTTAGGCAAGCAAAGTTACAAACTTTCTAACATAAGCCTCTGCCATAGGATATAACTATGTTTCCATAAATTTAAAATTACTAGTAGCCAAATTTCAAAAATTTGTGAAAATATAGTCTTTTTTTAAAGTATTTTCTCACCAATTTGCTAAAATATGTTACTTTTTGAAAGAATTACTCAGAAATTAGTAGCCAATGGACGAGTTTGGCTACCAAGAATGGAAACATAGATATAAACCTAGGCGGTGAGAGGCACACACTCCAGACCACTTGGTCACTGAGGCACATGTCAGAAGAACATTATACAACATCGCTAGAATGATATCTAGTACCAAATACTTTTGCCATAAAACTGCAGGCTATGGGTATGACATAAGCTTTTCTGTGAGGTAACAAAAGAATTTAAAAGAGCTTGACAACTATGACCTTAATACAAAGAACAAAGTCTTTTAATTATCAATACCTGGAACATAGCTGTCTGTTTGAATATTATCTGTAGATTGTTTTGTAAATTTCTTTGCCCGTGGAACAATGTGTTTTCTGGTTTGGTGACGTACATCTTCTGCAGATGATCCTTTGGCTACAATATCCTCAATGTCTTCAACACCAGCATCAGACATAATTGCTGCTGAAGGCATAATGACCTCTACAAAATTTAAATTCATCATTGATATTATTTTCCAAGTTCTCAATTTTACAGTAAAACCTTGTAAAATAAAGCACAATAAGTTTAATAACATTTAATATTATAGACATGTAGGGAGGAATCGTCTGAAAAAACATCCTCACCTTGTCGGCTTGTGATCCACCTATGAACTGAACCCAGTCCTTCCAGGTGATAAGCAAGTGTTTTACCATGAGGCTATAAGATCCAGATCAGAAAGTCTTGCAGTAAATCACTTTATTATACATACTTTATATAAAACATCAACATCAACATCAGTAGCTCAGTCCCCTACAATACTCCCCTGTTATCTTGAAATTTCCACCTTGGAAATCTCACATAACCCCTCCGTGGGTTATCTTGTTGGGTGCAAAATGCAACAGGAGGGAGGAAACATCTAAAATAAACCATACATTCATCAACATCATGATTTGCTCAGTCCCACTACAAATTAAAAAATTAATTAAACTCAGGGCTTCAAATAAAAGTGGAAAATAAATTGATGAAATAATTGTCTGGGATAATTACAAGAAACAACCTGTAGTCATGTAGTCATGTAGTATAAGGCTGTGAACATGTCATAATTAATCCACGATTGCTGTATTTATGTTGCCTGAATCAATATCAGAACCTGCAACGTAAAGCCATTTATTTTGTTGACATACTGACAATATAATTGTAGCGGTCTGGGTAGCTCAGTTGGTAGAGCACTCGCCTATAGTGCGGGAGGTCCCGGGTTCGATCCCAGGTCCGACCCTGCATTTTTCTCCCTCCTGTTAGTTTGGTGGCCCGTGTGGCCCTCGGAAGTGATGGACTGACATATATTCGGCCGTATAAAGTCCATCCGAGGGAATTTGGGGTGAGATTTCCCATAGGATCATGGGAAACTCAAGAATAACAGGGGAGGTAATGTAGCGGTCTGGGTAGCTCAGTTGGTAGAGCACTCGCCTATAGTGCGGGAGGTCCCGGGTTCGATCCCCGGTCCGACCCTGCATTTTTCTCCCTCCTGTTACATAATAAAAAGTCCTCGACGAGGACCCCCCCCCCCCCCCCGAAAAAAAAAGGGTGTAGAAGGAATATGAAAAACTTGCATTAAAAGAAATCACATCACACTATCTCTCAACAATGTATATTTTTTAAATTGAATATATGAAAAAATATTACTTTACATGTCCCAGGATAACAAGTAGCTGTTTTAAGTCTTCAAACAACCACAAATTTCATCACCAACTTGCCAACATGTTGTTCAAGAAACCGGAAGTAAAACGTGGTAATACCAAATACGTTTTTCTTTTCTGAAGAGTTCCACAACAAACTTTTGGTTGGTCATGTGCTCTCTGTTTTCTTTCACCCTGTGACTGTCTATACACTGGATTGATCAATATAACGAGTTAAAACTATGAAATGAATCTCAAGTTTTTCGCCCGACCACTTTCGAGCAATTTACCAATATGTCGAAATCAGGTCAGTATTTCCTCCTTATATTATAAGTTATAATTTCCACCGTGAAAGTGAAAGTAGAAATGTGATATTTACAGTACTATCGATCAGTTTATCATGATCTGTATATTTTCCTAAATTTATTGTTATTCATTTTTCATTTGAAACATAATGATAAATTATAATTTTCCAGGCATTTAAGGACATTTTCAATTGTTTTTACATTCACGCTTACAATATTTCTGCTCAATGTACATGTCTATATTTAAATCTGGGACATTAAGAATGAACCTGGGTGTATTGACTGTTTTAAGTGGAGAAATATAAATAGAAAAGGTGTTTCATGCCTCCATCAAAATTTTTTCACCTATGTCCAGACAGTATGTTTTAGGATATTAGAGAATCAACCAACCATCATTCACAGGTACTTTGGGGACAGGTACCTGTACCTATGCCTTCAGCAAATGAACTGACACACTTTCTCTCTTGTCAGAATCTACCCAAATGGGATTGGAAACTAGATGGTGAAAGACTCTGTGATCTGTTATTTAGTACCTTAGAGGTTACTAAGGCCTAGAGAAACACCTATGCCTTCAGCAAATGAACTGACACACTTTCTCTCTTGTCAGAATCTACCCAAATGGGATTGGAAACTAGATGGTGAAAGACTCTGTGATCTGTTATTTAGTACCTTAGAGGTTACTTAGGCCTAGAGAAACACCTCAAATTAAACTTGAGATTGTATGATATAAGGTTTTCATTTTAACTGTAGTTCTCGTCCATCACTGTATACCCAATCTACATTAATTATGTATTTTTTGCTTTCTTAAAATTAGCTGTATGAGGATGTAATATGTTCTGGAAAGTATGGTCCTGTACACAGAGTATGGTTCAGTCCTGGGCATGTTTTTGTTGCAGTTAGAAAAGGAACACAGTTATTTACATTTGATACTAAACCTACGAATAAGATTGTGGTAAATTATATTCTGATATAAAATATTTAGGATATAGCTTTTATCTTTATGACAATTATTTAGACAAAAGGATATATGTTATTTACTCTCCCACAGCAAACATTCTCACTTCTATTGCTTGTTGTTTGTGTAATATAATGCATTTTTAGGCATAAGATACAGTTTTGTACATACACATTCTTAATTTGGTTTAGTTCGTTTCAAAGGATTAGTTGATGTCATTCATTATTACCCACCTTTAATATGAGTAAATATTCCATGTATTTTGTTACATATTTTTTTGTATCAAGGAGTACATGTATTGTAATTTATCTGTCATTTGCAATGAATTATTTTTGAAAGACTTGCAGAAAATTAGATTGAAGGCACTGGCAAAGAAAATTCTTCCAAAATTAAATGAAACAAAGTACATGGAGATGAGTTCATATAAGACATAGGTCTTGTTCTCGGATCCATTTTACATTATATATGTATGCTATTGTAACTTTGTATACTTTCTTTTTCTTTTGTGAATAAAATATTGTTTAAACCAGTCTTCATGTAAATTATTTTGATTTTCAGGAAGAATACAAAGGATGTCTAGATTTACAGGGACTAAATCCTCCTATCTGTGACATACTTGTTTCTGGAATAAACTATAGTTTAGTGTACATAGTGAGTATTATATAACTGTAGTAAAACTTGTACATAAAGACCAATCACAGGTGATAGGAACTTGCCATAATTAACAAGGGTCATATTTATGGACTGTAAACTTTAGGTAGACAGATTTTATATTGGAAGTTATTAATTCCTGAGACTTCTATAGCTGTTATAGACTGTGAACTGTATGAAAAGGTGGTCTCTATAGCAGGTTTTATTGTTTAGTAGCCAATTGAAATTAAATTCACTACCACAAAGAGCAGGCTTGTTGAGAGTGTAAAGATTGAGATTTTTATTTGCATGTATTGAAATTGTTTTTATTTTCATATAGTCCATAATTAACTCTTTACCACTTAGTATTCCCCATACCTCACCACCTAATGACTACATATGACGCCCTTGCCCATACCCCCAATGATGACATATGACAACTTTTCTCACACTTTCTACTTAGAATCTCCCTATCCCAAGATACTTTTATAAATTTTGACCAATCAAAGCGTTGTTAAGACTGCTGATCTGTATGTTTTGATTTTATTCTTGAACTTGGTACTGGGTTATACCAGCAGAAAAAGGACAGCAGTTAGAGAAACTGGGGCTGCATTAGCTATAATAAGTCACATGGCTCCACACATCCATGTCAGGCTACCTGGCAATAAACACAGGTATAAAGTATGCTGGATGGAGAAAATATGTTAAAACACTGTCTATGGTTGCCAAATATGTAACCCTCACAAGTGTGAAATTTGCTTTAGGAAAACACACCCATAAATATGGATAGATTGTGTGTAAATAACAGTTTAAAAACAGTAGTTCAATTTTTTTTTTACCTGAATTGTGGATTAACCTGTTAATTAAAGTAGATGTTGGATTCTGTATTTTAATTTGCAAATTAGAATCTTGTTTTGGAGACTTTTGTGATTAATTTGGGGTATGGCAATTATTTCTACATAAATTAATAAATTTTTTACAGTGTTTAAAAGTTAGGAATTATTATTAAAATTTAAATTTCTCTAGGGTTTCCCCTGGCTGTCCTTTTTGGGAAATAGTAGGGGCGTCATATGTAGTCATTAGGTGGTAAAGAGTTAACATGTTTTATTTGAAGAGATCAATTATTTAATAGTAAGATTAGCCTTTTTAAAGAACCATGTATATATATATATATTTATATATATATATGTATTTATATTTCCCATTTCTTCTCATAATTTATACTCATGTATGTGGTATGTGTGTATGTGTGTTACCTATAGTCTGGAATCTGTCCATATAAAAAAATTAAAAACTGATTTAAGTAATTATGCTAAAGTGTTTAAAAATATGATTTGAGATACTGAAGTTAACTAACAATTTGTTTTTCTAGATTCAAATTAATGGATGTGTACAATGTTGGAAATACAGAACAGATTATACCTGGGTATTTCTTCAAAGATTTGACATTTGTAGTGCCAGTAAATCAGAAATAGTGAGCATCTGTCTTCATCCTTCTCAAAATACATTATACTGGTGTGAAAAACAATCAGCAGACATTCCTATTGAAAACCTGACTTATTGTATTTGTAAAAGGCAGTTACCTGATGGTAAGGGAGATAACTCATTTTTAGTGATATATTGCACATTGATTTTATATACATGTACATGTACTAATATGTTCTCCATGAAGAACACTTCATTTATATTTTTATGTGACACACACTGTAAACTTAATTATTATTTTATATAACATAAAAATTGTTCAGATTTTGAAAGAAAAAATATTTTAATTTGTTCCAAAGTTAACATCTGGAAATCACCTGGGAAGACATGGATTAACACACCCCTGTCATTTTGAGGCTGCGATAATTACATGATTAAGACATTAGTCTTCAAACTTAAGTTTTCTCACCACTGTTTGTTCATCCCTGGTAGACCACAAGCGAGAAAGGTTTTCCTTGTCCCTGGCCTTTACTGGTTGGATTGGTACAAATATAATGGATTGAGTGGTCTGCAGTGTTTGTCCGCGATAAAACGGGCAAGTGTTCTAGCACTCTAAAGGCTGCCATATGTGTACACTAGTACAATGCAGATAAAAACAAATACAAAAATAGAAAATATTTGCACACATAAACTTGTGTTAATATAAATCCTTAAGGTTAAAAGAATTTGTCTGTGATGTTTATCTGTGACATTTTAGCCGATTGTTACAATATTCTAAAAGTTGACAGTACAATGCAGATCAAAAACACTGGCACACTCAAGCACCACATGAACTTGTGTTAAGATAAATCCTTATGGTTTAAAGAATTTGTCTGTGATGTTTATCTTTGACATTTGCAGCCAATTGTAACAATATTCTAAAAGTTGACAGTACACTGCAGATTAAAAACACTGGCACACTCAAGCACCACATGAACTTGTGTTAAGATAAATCCTTATGGTTAAAAGAATTTGTCTGTGATGTTTATCTGTGACATTACAGCCAATTGTAGCAATATTCTAAAAGTTGCCAGTACAATGCAGATTAAAAACACTGGCACACTCAAGCACCACATGAACTTGTGTTAAGATAAATCCTTATGGTTAAAAGAATTTGTCTTTGATGTTTATCTGTGACATTACAGCCAATTGTAGCAATATTCTAAAAGTTGTCAGTACAATGCAGATTAAAAACACTGGCACACTCAAGCACCACATGAACTTGTGTTAAGATAAATCCTTAAGGTTAAAAGAATTTGTCTGTGATGTTTATCAGTGACATTACAGCCAATTGTAACAATATTCTAAAAGTTGCCAGTACAATGCAGATCAAAAACACTGGCACACTCAAGCACCACATGAACTTGTGTTAAGATAAATCCTTATGGTTAAAAGAATTTGTCTTTGATGTTTATCTGTGACGTTACAGCCAATTGTATCAATATTCTAAAAGTTGCCAGTACAATGCAGATCAAAAAAACACTTGCTCACACAAGCACCACATGAACTTGTGTTAAGAGTAATCATCAAAATAAATGAGAATTATTTTGCTGTGAATAACTGAAAAATTGCTGATATGACATAAAACAATATTTAACCAACCAACCAATGTTTGTCATTTAAAAAAGGAGGATATGAAATATGTGTAATACACTGCCACTATGTGTGGCAGGGTATAAAAAATGGTTGGCTTTTGACCTATGATCAGAAGAATTTTTCAGCAATGTTAATTATGTTAGTCTGTTATTGTTAGGAAAGAACAGTCATATAAGCATTCATTTTAGCATTGAACCTGATTTTCAATTTAGTTCATTGTGCCGATGTTGGCACAATATCAAAAAATGTCCTGCCAGCATCTCAGACTCTTATTTAATAGGAGTAACTGTTTGCAAATTAAATTCATTTAGGTTTAATGTTTTTTAATTTTTGATAAAAAATGGAACATTTTCATTCTTACAACCCAAATTATTATGTTCTGAATGTCAAAATCTATAGTTAATATCAACATGACTGCACTGTTGTTGATGACATCACAAATATCACTTAACATGTGAGTGGGTTAAGTGATATGTTAATTGTCATTGTCATTTAGATTATTAAGAAATAATCTGAACTTTATTTTTGCCTTTCAACCAATGAAAATCATCCAAAATGTGTCAAATTTAGTTGTTTTATTTCAATCTCTTTCTTGTTGTGTATTTCATCCACTTTAACAATAGACATGAGCATTTACATGTAGATATAAAGCATTTATATTAATAGATTTATTATTATTATTAGAATTATTATTATTAATAGAATTATCATTATAATTAGAATTATAATTATTAATAGAATTATTATTATTATTAGAATTATTATTATTAATAGAATTATTATTATTATTAGAATTATTATTATTAATAGAATTATTATTATTATTAGAATTATTATTATAATTAGAATTATTATTAATAATAGAATTATTATTATTACTAGAATTATCATTAATAAAAATGTTAATTTGTTGCAATAGATGAAGAAAAGATCAAAGAAAAGGACTTGAGTCCGGTAACGATCCTGCTACATAATTGTCCTACCAGTATAGTGTATCCATCAATGTCTGGCTTAATGGTCTTTATCAGGTTTGTTGTAGCTAATTAGACATAAATAATATTTCTCAGGAACGTAAAGAAAATAAATATTAAAAAGAAATAAATAGATAAATTGATAGATAGATAGATAGATATATATAATATATATATACATTATATATATATATATCTATATATATATAGATAGATAGATAGATAGATAGAGAGAGAGAGAATGAGATAATAAAAAAAGCCCTCAAAATAAATTTTTGATTGCATGTTGTTGATCTATTCAAATTTTCAAACATAAAATCACGATCTTATTTACAAAATTAATTTATGAATCATGTTGATCTGTTTTAAATTTGAAAAACAAAAAAAAACTAGAGATTGTAACTGGGATACCAGTTACGTATGATTCCCCACCATCCATAATCTATATATTGTCTAAAATATACACCTGCTGATGGACTGATCTCGAGATGGATTGATAGTATCCATTACTAGTAATCGAAAGCTGACTAAGAGAAAGGGCGGAAGACAAGTAAATTTAAAGTTAACATCGAATTGTACAATTATAATTCGAGTAGTATTCATTTTAATATATATTTTCATTCCCTCATACCCCATTGTTGCAACAATGTTTTTTGTTAAAAGAAACCAATTGATCACGGGAGTCCGAATCTGCATGTATAAATTTATAATTCGAAATGTATGTAAATTATACAAGTTTAATAGATCAGAATCATGCGTTCTGTCTTCTGACATAGGTCGTATCCATTAAATTGGCAATTCTATTAGCTGGTGTATTTTGATTGGACAGGTATTCAACTTTGATTGATAGCAAATCTATTTCACGAACTGTGAGGTGTTTAACCAACAAATTTGATTGACATGTGTCATGACTGTGAAGTAGCCATAACCTACATATTAATGGATAATTGACAAAGAGATTAAAGCAATTATCCATATCAAAACATGTAATAATGCTATTGAATTTGTTTACAATTCTTTGAATAGGAATTTAATCCTGTAAACTTGCCTTAAGAAATGAAATCAAGTATGCCATAAGATAGTGTTTCTTGACTGAGGGTGGGTGTTAAGAATTCTGGCTTCCCACCCCTACCCTCTCTTGAAAATGATTTCCTGGAGGTTTTTATCACTCTTTTTAAAAGTCCATAATGAACAAGAAAATATACAGATGAGTGGAAAGGATTTTAACTATTTAAAAGCTATACATGTACATAGCACCACCCACAGTGGGAAATGACCTTAGGTGCCCTTTATTAATATCACTCTATTCAACTTTTCATAAGGAACCAGAAAATACATAAATTAGGGGTGGGGATTTCAATAGTTTAAAATTAACTTAGCACCACCCAGCCCTACCCTTCAGTGGGAAAGTACCTTAGGTGTCTTTGATTAGTGTCATTCTTTTTATTTTATCATTAGGAACCAGAAAATATATACTTTAGGGATGGGGATCTCATTAGTTTATGAGTTATGACAAAGCCCTATATATGGTTTTATAGCACACCGCAAAGTGTTTAAGGAAAAATTGGTGATTTTTGTTTTTAAGACCCCATCTTCCTGTCCCTCACCCAATAAATACCCATGGATGTAAAACTTTAATGGTGCAGGAACCTATCCTAAAATTTTGAACGAGAATGAATGATGTGTTTAACTTGTTTGGCAGTGCTGATAAAAATTTGATATATTTTTAACAATTTAATACATAGTAACTGAGAATTTATTAAGAATAAATTATGTATGTGAGAAAGAGGTTAGTCACTTAATTAACATTAACATTCAATCATTTTTGTTTAGTGCTTAACTGTATACATTAATTCAGATTACCCAATTTTTTCGGGTGCTCATATATCTGAGAAACTGAATAAGAAAGAAGAAGATTCTATAAGAGTTATCTCTCTTTGTACGTATTGGACAGAAAGATGTTTGGAATTAAATTACGCAATTTACACGCACCGACCGCTGAGCCATCGAGATAGAAAAAAATTTGATCATTTAACCATATCTACCAAGATAGCAGATTGTTGGTACCAAATTTCATCGAAACCCATCATACCGTTTCCGGACAATTTTAAGGAAGAAAAAAAATTATAAAAATAATAATAATAATAATAATAATAAGAAGAAACAGAACGAAAACAATATGATTCCCCACCTTTGGGTGGGGAATCATAATTATAGATCCATTATATGCCCAAATGCTTACAAAATTAATTTATAAAATTGCATGTTGGTGTACATTTATTTGAAATTTGAAAATGTAGAATTTGAGATCATATTTCAAAAATTTTACTTATAAAATTAATTTATGAATGCATGTTGATCTTTGTGATATTTAAAAAACAAACAAACAAAAAAGTAATACCGGTAATAATAATAATAATAAGATTCAATTTATGCTCAAATGCTCAAAATTAATTTATGAATACATAATGATTTTCATTTATTTGAAATTTGAGAATGTAAGATTCAAGATCATATTTCAAAAGTTTCACTCACAAAATTTATTTAGGAATGCATTTTGATGCATTTAGAGTTAGAAAACATAAAATTGAAGAACATATTTTGCATTAATTTATGAATGCATGCCTGTTGATCTGTTTAATTATTGCATTATCACATTGGATAATGCGCATGCCTGGAAGGGTTGGATGTGTAAAAATTTGTGTCTGTAAAAATCTTAATTTAAGTGATTTATATCAGAATTTTGTGATATTTAAGTTGAACAATTGTTGTATAAGCGTCCAAGGAGCTTGGAATTTTTATTATTTTGGTCAAAATGGACTCGGAAACAGTGTTATCATTGGAAAACTTGTTTAAGATGACGTCCAGTGAAGATTTTGTACAGAATGTCATGGCGCCTAATGCAGTACAGGTAACGGCAGAGATACATAATGAGAAAAAAGACAATGTAATAAGCGATGATATCGTTCAAATTGATAATGGTAAAAAACGACATTTATCAAATTCAACCATGTCTGCAAGCCCTTTAGCAGAAAATAAACCAAATAAACGACAAAGAAAAACAAAATGTAAAAAATCGATTACCCCCCGGCCCCTTTCCACGGGTACACAAGACATAAACATTAGCTCACCGTCACGCAACAGTGACTCCTTAATGTGCGTAGATAATATAGGCAATGTAACCTTCTTAGAAAAAATGTTCAATACGTTGACCAGTGAATTGAAAACTCTGAATGTCAGTTTAAATAAACGTATTGACGATCTAGAATGTAAAGTACAGCAAGATCTCGCTGATAAAGTCATTGAAAATGTGTCAAAACTTTTTGACGTTAAGATCAGTACAGAGATTGGTTCTGTCAAAAAAGAATTTAATAAACAGGTTAAATTTTTGGATAACAAGATTGAACAGGTTAAGACTACATATTCAGAAATAGTAAAAGGCAATATAGATACAGAAAGTAGGGGCAATAAAGTTATAATCAAGAACTTCATGGTTGATCGCAGTGAGCACAATGACAATGATGTTTTATTGAATAATGTAACCTCGCTTATCAGGGACGGTTTATGGTTACGTGAAGTAAATGTTAAAAATGTTGATAGGAAAGATAACAAGCAATCATCAGTTCCAGGACTTGTTATCGTGGAATTCGAAACATATGAACAGAAAAAAACGATGATGCAGCATAAAAATCAATTAAAACATATATCGAAATACCGCAATGTCTATATTGAAAAGGATTTGTCATTGCACGAACATAAAACCGAAGCAAATATGCGATTACTGCTTAAAGAAATTGACCAAAACGACAAATACCGGGTGGTAAACGGGCGTATTCTGAAAAATGTAAGTGGTCAGGATACTTCAGATACAGTAACACTCGAATACCATAGACATCATAGTGAAAATCGTCAAAATAGACAAAAAACGAATAGTAGGGACAAACGGGAAAGTCATCAACATAATAGTAGTCGGGAACGCAATGGAGGACATCGGGATTTCCGTGTACGTAATGGTGGTAAACGGGATACTCGTGGACGCAATGCAGATCAACGTGATACTTACGCACGCATCACGGATCAAGTTGAAAGGAAAGAGCCTAATCAAGTTCGTCACGAGCACAGGGATCGCCGATCTCGTTAGGATTTAAGGCTTGGCGTTTGGAATGTACGCGGCTGGTCTAAAACTGATGTATATAATTTTGATTTTAGAAACAAAATACTTTTAAATATAAATTTTGATATTTTATGTGTCGTAGAAACATGGCTTCGTGACCAGGAGGTCAAACATTGTACGATACATACCATATCTCGATACTTGACAATTCCGTCGAAGACATCTTGTGGATAGAGTTTCGAAATTTGACAGAGGTATTTTGCTTATGCGTTTGCTACCTCCCGCCTACCTCTACACGTCCTGTTGATAGTGTGATATTTTTCGATAAATTATTGGAACAGTTTTATTGTTATCAGCTATTGGGCAATGTTATTGTTTTGGGTGATTTAAACGCAAGATGCGGAGATCTTTCAGATTATATTGATGGCGTCGACGACGTCAGACCGCGTGAAGTAATAGATCATTCTGTAAACGATTATGGTTACCAACTTATAGATTTTTTGGTAGATTGCAATATGTGCATGGTGAATGGACGTATAGGATCTCAAAATTTTACTGGTGTGTCAACGCGTGGAAAATCAGTTGTCGACTATGTCCTTGTACCGCATGAACAGTTAAATCGTATTAGTGAGTTCAACGTACATTTGATGAGCGATATGATGAACAAAGTGGGCCATAGTGATAAAGTGCCCGATCACTCCGTTATTCAGTTTCGATATAGTACATTTTCTACGTACAGGACAGAAAAATGTACAGTGAGTCAAACATTAGGTCCTCGTCATTGTGTCAATAATTTACCAGACAGTTTTATGTGCGATGATAATGCCATGTGCAATATTATTTCTACTATCAATCGTATAGAAGAAAACTTGGAGTGCCAGAATGACGTTGATAGTGCGTATCAGTGCTTTGTGGATTTGATAAAGTCGGAAATGGATATTAAGCTTCCAACGCGAAGTCAAGGAAATCATTCTTACGGTAAATCGCGCAAAAAACCATATTGGAATGACGAGCTACAATGTCAATGGAATAAGGTATGTGAAAGTGAAAAATCTTATCTCAGGTGTAAAGAATCAACAAACGTTAAACGGAAATTACGTAACCAGTATTACAGCGATCGGAAATCATTCGACTGTATACTTCGGAGGGAAAAACGTACTAGGTTTCAGATAAAACAACAAAATGAACTTCAACAACTGGCAAATCAACATAATTCGAAAGATTTCTGGAAAAAGTTTGGTACATATGGAATAGTGAACGAGCGTAAAACTTCTATTCCGCAGGAAGTTATTATGGAGGACGGAAGCGTTTCTAGTGATTTTCAATCGGTTATGGATAAATGGAAAGTAGAGTACGAGAAACTCTACAATGTCAATGTGATGAACAACGCAACTTCGGGGAAATTTAGCCACGAAAACTTACTTCATGTTGATGTCGACAGCAGTAGTTTAAATAGTCCAATTTTACGACAGGAAGTGGAAAATGCGGTTCTTCGATTAAAGTCAAACAAAGCAACTGGAATTGATGATATATGTGGTGAAGTTTTGAAAAATGATGCTTGTGTTGATGTTTTATATACTATTATTTCATATTGTTTTGTAAATGGTGTTGTCCCTTCTGTGTGGGGAAGTAGTATAATTCACCCCATTCCAAAATCTAATTGTGATATTCGTGATCCTCTTGGTTACAGAGGTATATCATTAATTTCTATACCATGTAAAGTATATGCTGATATACTGAATACTAGGTTAACATACTGGCTCGAAGATAATAATTTACTAGCAGATGAGCAGAACGGGTTTAGGAAGAATAGAAGTTGTTTAGAACATCAATATGCTTTGTACTCTGTGATAAATAATCGTAAAATTGCCCGTAAATCAACATTTGTTTGTTTTGTCGATGCTAAGAAAGCGTTTGATAGCATAAATAGAGACTTGCTTTGGTTGAAATTAACCAAGTTTACCAAAGGGAATTTTTTTAATGCAGTGAAGTCATTATATTCACAGCATACTTGTCGTGTTAGGATTAATGGTCAATATACTGACTCATTTGATGTTAACCGTGGTGTCAAGCAAGGGTGTAAACTTTCACCAGCTTTATTTTCTATTTATGTTAACAATCTAGTAGATGAGATTAATTCTATAAACTGTGGTATTCCTGTTGGTGATAACAGTATTTTATCTATTATGTTATATGCTGATGACATTGCACTATTAGCACCGGATGCTGAGTCCATGCAAAAATTACTCAACATCTTAAATAGTTGGTTACATAAATGGGAACTTAATCTAAATATTGAGAAAACCAATATAATCCATTTTAGGGTACCTTCTGTGCTTGTCTCTAATGTTACATTTACATGTGGTTCAAATATTATTGATATTGTTAAATGTTATAAATACTTAGGTTTATGGTTTAATGAACACTTGAATTTGAATAAAACTGTAACTGAAATATGCAAATCTGCTAGCCGAGCTTTGGCTGCCCTGTATGCAAAGTTTAGATTTGCAGGTGGTATGACATATGAGGTTTTTATAAAACTGTATGGTACTCTTGTTTTACCAGTTCTCTATTTTGGTGTGGGTATATGGGGTGTAAATAAGTACCCGGAAGTTGCAAAGATTCAGAATAGAGCATGCAGATATTTTCTTGGTGCTGCGAAAAATGCCTCTAATCTAGCATTACGAGGCGATATGGGTTGGTCGTCCGTAACAGTGAAACAACATACAGAAGTTTTTAGACTGTTCTTACGTTTATCTAGTCTAGACAATCAAAGAAGTGTTTATTTAATACATTGTTGGTCACTGAGTAAAACCATGTCTCTTGATAGTAAAGTGGTAAAATTAATAGATAAATACAATTTAAATGATATTATATCATTGCAAGTCAATAACCGATGTAAGATAGGTAAAATTAAATGTGTTCTTTTAGAGTTTGATAAAAAACTATTTTTAAATGAAATATGGAATGACAAAGGCAATATGGTCAATGGAAATAAATTAAGAACATATAGACAATATAAATTTGATTTAAAACCTAGTGCTTATGTTAAAAACGTCAGGTACAGAGACCAGAGACAGATTTTATCCAATTTTAGAAGCGGGTGTTTAAAACTTGAAATTGAATTGGGTCGTTACGCCAAGCCAGCTGTTCCTTTAGAAAATAGAATGTGTAAATATTGTAATTTTAACTTTGTTGAAAACGAAAAACATTTTTTACTATATTGTCCGTTTTATTCTGATTTAAGAAACTTATTATTTTTAAGATGTGTTGACCATTTTAAAGATTTTAACATATTAAGTTATGATGAAAAGTTCTATTTTTTAATGGAAAATAGTAATGTGCAAGTTATTTTTGCTCAGTTTTTAACTCGGATGTTTAAACGTAGATGTGCTTTTAACACCCAGTAATTTTTACCGGGGTTTTGTTTTATGCTGTGTAATTAAGCGAATTTTTAGTGTCTCATAAGTCTTTTAGGCTGGGCGTCATATTTTTGAAAATGTATTTTATATGTTAATATTTTTATGATATGTTTTTCTTATTTTATGATATATGATGCGTGACACTTTAATAAACTATTTTATTATTATTATTATTATTATTTAAAATTTTGTAGTCTGTATATCAAAAATCCAAGCTATGCAGTTTCTTTTCATTATCTTGATACTTTATCTGAAGTTATAAAAGACAACCTTTATCTGTGTCACAGTCATTTCTGAACTACAATAAAAATTTCTTTAATTATAGATAACGTAATTGAAATCTGAATAATTTTCGATTTCTTTAATGTATATTCAGTATTTTAAGGTGTCGTTTTGGAGATCACTACAAACTTATAATAACTGTATTCTAGTTTTATTGAAAGTTTGTATTTTGAGTTTGATAGCAGATTATCAAAATTAGCTAAATTTAAGTTAAGAAAAATCTTAGTTTAGAAATGATTTGGAAACTGAGGTAACACTTCATTTTATTATACATGTATATCTATAAGATGAGAAAAAAAAACTTTTGAACACAGGAAAACAACACGAAGTAAATTAAACCTTGATTTATTACTGGCATTTATTCAGTTAGGCTTTATAAAGAGGTTTTTGGTCATAAATTAAGGTAGGCTTATAAAAATTAATATTTACATTCTTGAAAAAAGAGTGGCAGTAAGCGAGGTGGCAAAGTTTTTGAGAGGATTATGCTGGGGGTTATAGTGGTATCAAGGTCACCATACAATAAGCTTACATTCAAAAACATGTTATTTATTTATTTATTTATTTATTTATTTTATTTATTTATTTATTTATTTTTATTTATTTTTTTTTTTTTTTGAAAAAGGAACAAAGAACCATTAATTTCCATGTTGATAGCCTGGAAAACAGCTTCTAGTAAAATATCAGTATTTATGGGATCCCATCAAGTTGACTTGGAAGACCTTGGAGGACAGCAACAAGGTGTTGATTTTAAAAAACTTGCTTTCAAACTTATTGGAACTACTACAAAGGTAAAATTAAAATAATAAGTAAAAACTTATTTTTAAGAAAATAAAAAGTAGCAAAAAATTTAAAAACAATTTTTAAAATTGCATACATGATAGAAGTACATGTATTATTCTGCAAGCTAAACTCTAGATACAATAACCCTTGGCCCTTTGGTTTATGCTCTGCTATGCATGCATAGAATACATTAAAATAAAAATCATGCAGAATAAAAGGGATTATGATATACTGATAATTGAAATTGGTTAAAAAAATGCAAAAGATAGTTGGAAAAAGCTGTGTTATTGAGAAATACAATTGCAAAGTGATGTCTGTTCTGATAATGCTTATTCTCTCATTAGATATTTAAATATGTGAAAATTTCACCATGATTGTAGATTACAGATAGTGAGAGGCTGAGGGATGTCATATACAATCCTAATACTATAGAAGTTAGAATGATAGAACAAAGTGGAACAGTGAGAAGAACAGTGGATAAAACAGGTAATGAAATAATCCACATACTGTTAAAGTTATAATGGTAGAACAAAGAGGAACTGTTACAGTGAAAAATTTAAATTTCATAAATCGTGTCTAAATCTAGACCGGAAATTTCTTTGTTTTAACATGTTCAACTCAGTTACTGGCAAATATAGACAAATTGTAATTTCACTTTGTTTCCTTACAGGTGGAGATTTAGTTATATCATTAAAAATGGAGAAAGATGCTAGCAGTGATATTAAATGGTTTGATTTTCAAGGGATTATTGGTGCTGTGACTAACTCTGATATAAGGTTTGTACTGTGCATGTATTAAAAGGTGACAGTCTGTACAATATTTAAATGACTGACTTTATCAATCCAACTTATCTTGTATAAATGTCTGATCTGAAAAGCAACTCCTCTACTCAAATTTCATAATTTGGCACCATACAGGATTGGCAAATAATTTCTGGTCTATAGTTTAGAAAAGAATCTATTTATCACTATTTGTAATGGTAGATAAAGAAATAAAAACCCTTTCTTTGTTGCTGTTAACAAGGGTTGCATACTAGAATTAGCAAAATAATTTCTTGCGACTCAGATAAGAAAAGAATCTAGAACAGAATCTAGCTATAACAATTTTTTATTGCTAAATAAAGAAATGGAGACACCCTTCCTCACTTGCTGTTGACCATGAGAGAAAAAAAATGCTCTTTTTACTTGTTGACCATGAGAGAAATGAGGACACCATTTCTTACCTGCTGTTGACAATGAGAGAAATGAAAACACCCTTTCTTACTTGCTTTTGACCAGGAGAGAAATGAAACACCCTTTCTCACTTGCTGTTGACCAGGAGAGAAATGATACACACCTTCTCGCTTGGTGTTGACCAGAAGATCAGTTGAAACGCTCTCTCTGACTTGCTGTTGACAGGATAAAAATGAAAACACAATTTCTCACTTGCTGTTGACAGGGATTGCTTCTACTGGTAATGGAAGTATAGTTAGGGTAAAAAATCTAGAATAGAATCTAGCTATCACAACTTTTGATTGCTAGATAGAGAAACGGAAACACCCTTTCTCACTTGCTGTTGACCAGAAGAGAAATAAAAACACACATTCTCACTTGCTATCGATCAACAGAGAAATGAAAATGCTCTATTTCACTTGCTATTGACCAGGAGAGAAATGAAAACACCCTCTCTCACTTGCTAAAAACAGATGAGAAATGAAATCACCCTCTCTCATTTGCTGTTGACCAGGAGAGAAATGAAAACAACCTTTCTCACTTGCTGTTGACCAGAAGAAAAATGACAACACCCTTTCTCACTTGCTGTTGACCAGAGAGAAAAGAAACACACCTTTTCACTTGCTGTTGACCAGAAGAGAAATGAAAACACCCTTTCTCACTTGCTGTTGACCAGGAGAGAAATGAAACACACCTTCTCACTTGCTGTTGACCAGGAGAGAAATGAAAACACCCTCTCTCACTTGCTAAAAACAGGAGAGAAAAGAAACACACCTTCTCACTTGCTGTTGACCAGAAGAGAAATGAAAACACCCTTTCTCACTTGCTGTTGACCAGAAGAGAAATGACAACACCCTTTCTCACTTGCTGTTGACCAGGAGAGAAATTAAAACACCCTTTCTCACTTGCTGTTGACCAGGAGAGCAATGAAACACACCTTCTCACTTGCTGTTGACCAGAAGAGAAATGAAAACACCCTTTCTCACTTGCTGTTGACCATGAGAGAAAAAAAATGCTCTTTTTACTTGTTGACCATAAGAGAAATGAGGACACCATTTCTTACCTGCTGTTGACAATGAGAGAAATGAAAACACCCTTTCTTACTTGCTTTTGACCAGAAGAGAAATGAAACACCCTTTCTCACTTGCTGTTGACCAGGAGAGAAATGATACACACCTTCTCACTTGGTGTTGACCAGAAGATCAGTTGAAACGCTCTCTCTGACTTGCTGTTGACAGGATAAAAATGAAAACACAATTTCTCACTTGCTGTTGACAGGGATTGCTTCTACTGGTAATGGAAGTATAGTTAGGGTAAAAAATCTAGAATAGAATCTAGCTATCACAACTTTTGATTGCTAGATAGAGAAACGGAAACACCCTTTCTCACTTGCTGTTGACCAGAAGAGAAATAAAAACACACATTCTCACTTGCTATCGATCAACAGAGAAATGAAAATCTCTATTTCACTTGCTATTGACCAAGAGAGAAATGAAAACACCCTCTCTCACTTGCTTAAAACAGATGAGAAATGAAATCACCCTCTCTCATTTGCTGTTGACCAGGAGAGAAATGAAAACAACCTTTCTCACTTGCTGTTGACCAGAAGAGAAATGACAACACCCTTTCTCACTTGCTGTTGACCAGAGAGAAAAGAAACACACCTTCTCACTTGCTGTTGACCAGAAGAGAAATGAAAACACCCTTTCTCACTTGCTGTTGACCAGGAGAGAAATGAAACACACCTTCTCACTTGCTGTTGACCAGGAGAGAAATGAAAACACCCTCTCTCATTTGCTGTTGACCAGGAGAGAAATGAAAACAACCTTTCTCACTTGCTGTTGACCAGAAGAGAAATGACAACACCCTTTCTCACTTGCTGTTGACCAGAGAGAAAAGAAACACACCTTCTCACTTGCTGTTGACCAGAAGAGAAATGAAAACACCCTTTCTCACTTGCTGTTGACCAGGAGAGAAATGAAACACACCTTCTCACTTGCTGTTGACCAGGAGAGAAATGAAAACACCCTCTCTCACTTGCTAAAAACAGGAGAGAAAAGAAACACACCTTCTCACTTGCTGTTGACCAGAAGAGAAATGAAAACACCCTTTCTCACTTGCTGTTGACCAGAAGAGAAATGACAACACCCTTTCTCACTTGCTGTTGACCAGGAGAGAAATGAAAACACCCTTTCTCACTTGCTGTTGACCAGGAGAGAAATGAAACACACCTTCTCACTTGCTGTTGACCAGAAGAGAAATGAAAACACCCTTTCTCACTTGCTGTTGACCAGGAGAGAAATGAACAACACCTTCTCACTTGCTGTTGACCAGAAGAGAAATGAAAACACCCTTTCTCACTTGCTGTTGACCAGGAGAGAAATGAAAACACCCTCTCTCACTTGCTAAAAACAGGAGAGAAATGAAAACACCTTCTCTCATTTGCTGTTGACCAGGAGAGAAATGAAAACAACCTTTCTCACTTGCTGTTGACCAGAAGAGAAATGACAACACCCTTTCTCACTTGCTGTTGACCAGGAGAGAAATGAAACACACCTTATCACTTGCTGTTGACCAGAAGAGAAATGAAAACACCCTCTCTCACTTGCTGTTGACCAGAAGAGAAATGAAAACACCCTTTCTCACTTGCTGTTGACCAGGAGAGAAATAAAAACATCCTCTCCCACTTGCTGTCAAACAGAAGAGAAATAAACGTTTTCTTTCTTGCTGTTGACCAGGGTTACAAGACAAACCTACAATGGTCACAACACATCTACTGGTAAAGGAAGTACAGTTAGAGTAAGGTATTTGGATATCACATGGGTTGGTTCGTTTCAATTTATTCTGGATATATAACTGCATGTTGAATGTTAAATGAAATTGTTACAAATATATAATGTTGAATTTTTGATTTATTTTATAGATTATATAACAGTTCAACAGGTCAATTTCTCAGACATGTCCAGAGTCCTGATAATACAGAAATTCTTAGTTTATGTGATATCAGTTCAGGAATGGTGTTTAATGGTTTCTACACCAGTCAAAATATTTATGTGTTAGAGGTAATTGATCAGAACTTTCTTAGATAGGAAGATTTTTAAGTAAACAATAGATAGAATACCCTGTTTAAGTTAAATCAAGGACAAAATATCCACACATTCATAGGGGCCTCAGTGGCAGATTGGTCTAAAATCCCTGCTTTTTTTATCACAGTGCCTCTAACCATCTAAGTATGAAATCCCAATCAGGCAGATTCTTGTGGGGAGTGGAGTGGAGTATGGTGTTTTACACCTCAGTCAAGATTCTTTCACTTATTCTCAAGGCGGTCAGTTCTGGGATGGTGGAGGAAACCAGAGTGCCCAGAGAAACCACTGACCTTCGGCAAGCAAACTGACAAACTTTCTCACACTAGGATATGTCCCGAGTGGGAGTTTCTTGTGGGGGACAATTTCTCAGTTTTCATGCAGAAGGTAGGTGGTTTTCTCCTGAAAATCCAGTTTTCTCCACCATACCAGAACTGTCTGCCTCATTATAAGAAAGAATATTGGCTGGGGCTCGTTAACCAAATTTAAGTTATATATAAATATATATATATATATATATATATATATATATATATATATATTATATATATATGTATGTATGTATGTATGTATGTATGTATGTATGTATATACATATATACATATAAATATTTTTTTTTTGGGGGGGGGGGGTTGTTTTCTTGAAAAATATTGGGGTCTTGCCACAAATAGTTTTTTAAACAAAACTTGTAATGCCTATACATTTACAAAGAGTTGCAACCATAACCTTGGCATGATATAATATTTTTGAGAAAATTAGGCAATAATAATAATAAAATAAATAAAAATAAAAAATAATAATAATTATAATATAGTTTACAATTTTGTATTTTGTAGAAATGATAATAAGAACATAGTTAACAAGCCCTGTTTAGTTATTTCTGACATTTTAAACATTTCTTTGCAGAGAAGAAAACAGACAGAAAAAGAAAACATAGAAAGAATGTTATCAACAAAGAATTTCCAAACAGATGCTGTGCAATTATCATATTTTGAACAGGTATATTTCTTGAAGTGGTTTATTAACACCGCCTTACAATTAATACCAGTAATGTGGTTTTTCTTGGTGTGAACATATTTTATTTGTTCAATAAATCAATATAACATAATTAATTCAGTATATACATGTATGATAATAAATAATACATATGAACAAAAGGAATCCAGAAACAAGTGAATACATCACTTTTTTTCAAATGCTTATGGATGTTTGATTGGTTTCTCAAGATTGTCCAGTGGTTAAGGTATTATAGCCTTCTATCACTTCTGGCTTTTCACTGCTTTGGGTTTGAATCTGGTCAACCTAAAGTAAAAAAAAAAAGAATTTTTTCCTGTGATAGGCCTTTACAGGTTGACTTATTGTCAGTATAATTGACTTAGTGGTCTGTGATGTTTATCAGTTAAAATACAAGTAAGTGTACTAGCATTCTAAAGGTTGTATTAGTGTTTAGTAGTATAATGCAGGTTAGAAACACTTGCCCCAACTCACATGAACTTGTGTTAAGAATAATCTTAGGATTAATTTTTTTTTTAAAAATTGTCTTGTCACTAATAGCTGAATATTGATGATGTGATGTAAAACAACATTCAACCAACCAAACAAACCAACAGTTGATCTTCTTCATAATGAGAAGGAACACCCCTACCAGAGAATACATTAATCAGAGAACATGTAATGAGCTATTTATACCACATCCTACATTAACCAGAACACAATGACTTTTATTTCCCAGTACATCAAGACAGTAGTCCAAAATGCATTTACTTTCCTACTAGTTAATTATTCTGACATCAAGTTAGTCAACTAAATGGATTAAGGGATATCTAAATCTTTAAATTTAGAGAGACTGGTAACTATAGAAACAAAAAAAAAGTGTTAGTCAAGTTTGAAAGTTACTCAATTTCTATGCCACTAAATGAGCCATTGAAACCCTTGTTAATATAATGTAGTTTAGATAGTAGGATATTTTTTATTTAAAGGAAATATAGAATATGTTGGTAAAGTGAAAAAATAACTACTAAATATCCTCAAATTCATAGAGGGCCCCAGTGGCCTGGTGGACTAAAGTGTTCGCTCATGGATCGCAGTGCCTCTCACTACCAAGGGTCGAATCCCAGTCAGGCAGGTTTAACTAAAAACCCTTGGTAATATGGTAAAGTTTATGGAGGTTGTTAGATAATATACCTAGCTTAGCCCTGAAAGTCTCATTCAAACATAATTTAATAACAGAAATATGTCTTGGTAGTCACTAACACATAAAATGACAGCTTTAATGATAGACCATCTGAAAACTCATAGCAAAAACATCAGAATTATGGGTTTGAATTCTTTTACAAGATTATATGTATCATTTTTGTGCTTTTTATGACTAGCAAAAGTACCAGTGTCCATCTTCAGTATTGTATGAGAAGATAACAAAGTTACGACAATCTTGGGAGTTGGAAATGGACAAATTACCATCCACAAAGTTGATAGAAATTTTAAGTATGTATTGAGATTCAGTTATTTCTTTTATTTTTATTTATTTATTTTTTTTTTTTTTTGGGGGGGGGGGGGGGGGGGGAAGGGGGGTAAAAAAAAGTTAACGTGTTAGTTCATTGCTCAATTTACTTTCTTTGAGCCAGTTCACTTTACACTAAGGTTTTTAAATAAAAATCTTTGAAGTAAGCAACACAACCAGTTTAGAGATTCAGGCACACATTTTTTTAAAGTCCTGTAACTTATTTTCCCTTGCTTTCTTTGTATGTATTCATTTTTTTATCACAAAATCAATTTTCAATCAGTTTTAACAAATGGAAGCATTGAATTGATGAATAACCGTATTGTTGTTTGCAACTTTGGATGGATCATGTACATGTAGTATATGTATTTAAGAATTTTGAATCCTGTGATTTTAAAACCATTTGGTTTTAAAAAATAAAGGTGCTTTAACCCTACCTGAAGAACTCTTGAATTTTTTATATCAGATGTATTTACTGAACTCTTTAGCACAGTTTAATACAATTAATTTTTGTTTGTATGATTGATAATGCTATATAATACCCTACATGTCAAATGCCAATAAAGTACCCCAGAATTTGACTTAAATATCATAAAAATTGACTGTATTTGAATTTTCATCTTGAAGTTTAAAGATATATTTTAATTATTCATTTATAATTCTAAGTTTAAAAATATATTTTAATTATTCATTTATAATTCTATCTAAACTATGCTGGCAAAATTTGAAAATTGTCAGCATTTCTTCTGATCATGACAGATAAGTAGCCAGTCCTTCAGTACTTTGATTTAATTATTTTTTATTTTTATAGATCCATACACTTACCAGTACTTCACTACTTTGATTTAATTTGTTTTTATTTTTATAGATCCATACACTTACCAGTACTTCAGTACTTTGATTTAATTTGTTTTTATTTTTATAGATCCATACACTAATCAGTACTTCAGTACTTTGATTTAATTTGTTTTTACATTATGTTTATAGATCCATATTTAAAGGAATATTGGAAATTAGAAGACTTACAGCAAAGAAATCTGGATAACAAATTGGTATGTGCCATTAAGTTTTTGACAAAGGCCATAATTATAGTTCGTAATTAATTCAGTATCTGTTCCCAGTCTGTAGGCATTTCAAAGTACCGATACATGAAGCAAATAAAAATAAAATTTCCCATAAATTGGATGTTAGACCATCAAGGTTAATTTCAAGTTCATCCCCTAGTATTTTGCCTGATATCCATTCATTTATTAGCTGGATAAAAGGTGTGTGAAATTGAAATGTGTTAAACAAGGCCATACCCTGCTGGGTATATATCTTCCAACTACTGGTAGGTCAAAATACAAGGGTTATGGTCACACATCTCCAAACTAGGTCAAAGTTTATGTGTCATAAATTCAAACCCTGTGTACAGCCTTCCAAATTTACATTTTGTATATAATATTGCTCAACTTTTTTTTTGTTTTTATATTCATCATAGTCACACATTCTATTTAAGTCAAAGTTTAGAAATCTTAGTCTGAAATAAACTCAACCTAGAAATTCTTTTTCCTAATAATTAGTTATTGGTTCTGTATAAATTTCAGTCTTTTCCAACACTTTGTCCGAGAGATATTGAAGATGAAGTCCTTCATGTTTTGAGTCCGGAAACTAATATGAAAATGACAGCAAGACAATCATGGCTGTTACTTTTAGCGGATACATTCCCACAGGAAGTTTTAACTGTGTTAATGTCACAGTTAGAGTTTGAAACAGGTAGGACTTTTTTATAAACATAATAATTTATACTGCAAAATCATTCATATTCTTTGGGTTAAAATTTCATGGTTTACATAAAACAATTTTTTTTTTGAAAAAAAAATTGTGAAATTATGTTTTGTGAAAATAGATCTCATTTGGGGCCTCGGTGTCTAGGAATAAAAACATGTTATTACAACTGTCATAATCTCTGCTTAATTTTCATTGTGAATTTGTTAGGTTTAACTAGTTAAACATGAGTACCATACACATCTTTTTTTCTGCCATACAATCCTTTTACAAGATGTAGTGGAGCATAGTTTTCTGTAAATTCACAAACTGAGCTGCAGCAGATCAAGTACAATTAGAGGATACAAGTTTTATGAAAGCTTTTTCTAACCTTCTTAACAATTTTGTCTGCAAATTATAACACTTTTCAATCAATCTTTTTTTCTATGAACAATATACATGTATTTTGCTTTGTATTTATGTGTAAATGCTTCTGTTGGTTATTGTAGAAGACATTGGTACCTCTCAGTTACAGAGATGGCAGTGTATATTAGCCCCAGACACTGTAGATAGCCCTGTAAGCAGTGATGTTGCTGTTCCTATGTTTGAACACATCTGTCGACTGCTGTTTAAGATTCAGCCAAATAAACTAGTAAGCTGATTTGTAAACTTTAACTGCAAATATTTTCCACAGAGGCATGACATATATCTTACTTTTATTATTAAAGCTGCATTACGTTTACCCATTATTGAAAAAAAGAATTTTAATATTTTTTATCAATATAAATTGATTGTTATTATGATATGTGTGATTCGGTTTTTTAGTTCATTCTCATTAGCCGATAATACTTGAAATTCCTTAAAGCTTGGGGCAACTTGATCAAATGTTATTTATCGGCTTGGAACATGCATGGAAGTTCTACATGATTGAAAAAGATGGCATTTAATTCTTTCTTTGTGTATAAACATTACCATCCTCGAAAAGTAATTCAATTAGTATGCCAATGTAACTTGCACATTATGGCCACTTCAACAGATTTCTTTGAGAGGAAGTTTCTGGAAAATTTTTTTGTTGCCAAAAATGAGATTCTAAAATCTTCATTTTGGAGTCTTTTCTTTTGTTTGTAAGCGTAAAATTTTTACCTGATTTGGAATTTCTAGCAAATTAAAACATTGAAATATACATGTATTACCAGTACAGCTTTTCTATTGAAATCTTTACATTAGTATGTTTATTCCATTGAATGATATTACTAATACATTCATTTTGAAAGGGATATAATATAAGGGAATTTAGGAATTTATTCCTTTGGGAAACAAATAAACATGGCTCTAAGAATTTTGTTGTTACAGTCAGATATATATATACTTATTATTACC
The DNA here is from genome assembly GCA_029721355.1 of Tegillarca granosa. Taxonomy (NCBI): domain Eukaryota; kingdom Metazoa; phylum Mollusca; class Bivalvia; order Arcoida; family Arcidae; genus Tegillarca; species Tegillarca granosa. The sequence continues at coordinate 29,873,034 of CM056598.1, read as the reverse complement.
GCCTTGCAGGTTACAGACTCGCTACACTTTTTGTGTATATTATTTGAAGAGTTTGCATATTTTTGTATTTTTCTCATCTTTCCTTGTAAATATTGTCATTTTATGTTTAATTAGATTGTCATTTTATGTTTAATTAGATTGTCATTTTATGTTTAAGTAGATTGCCTTGATCAATTATTGTAATTGTATCCGTGCAATAAATAAATAAATATAATGTAGTTCATATTGTTTGTTTATTTTAGGTAAATTTTGTGAAGATTGCTCACTTGATAAATGATCAGAGAGTTGGTGTCTCAGCTTTCATAAGGAAAAGACAAGCAGTAAGCACTATTACTCAGAGTTTACCTGTGTTGCTAGGTGATATCCCTGACTATTTTTAACTTTAATCTTGTTACTTCCTGTATGAACAATATGGTAGATTGGCAATAAAAGTTCTTTTTTTCCTAGCCCAGGCTTGAATTATATAGTGACTTGAGTCATACAGATGATCTTTTTCAAAAGTATTTTTTGAAGGAGTCAGCTAAGGTAACAGTTGAGGTGTTAATAATGGTACTGGACTAATCTTAATGTACCTTTTTTGATACCATTAAATTTAAGTTGAAATAGCATCTTAAAAGTTGTGATCAGTTAGTGCAGTCATGAAATAGCACCATTTTATCTCAAAATATACCATAATTATTATCTCCAATACTTTACCCCTTCTCATCACGTAAATAGATTTAAGTTAATGGGTAAGGGAGTGGGTTTATATAGAAATCATCAAGTAAATCTATTTGTCTATCATACCTATTGTTTTGTGCCAAAACTTTCACATCTATGAATGGATTTTGATCAAACTTGGCTCAAATATCTATCAACATGGGATTATATAAAGCATTGCAAATTTAGTGATGGGGGAAATTTAGTTTCTCATGAGACAGTTTTAGTTATACATGTACTTGTATTAGTTTTAACAGTATATTGCAATATATTGTATTTTAATAAAGTGTTAAAGTCACTGAAATAAACAATGAGCACAGTTAAACAAAGTACATCTACAGCAACCACCTTTCTGGGGTGTTTGATTTCAAAGTTTCTCTTGGATATTCAAGTCAAATGTTTGAATAACAACAATAGCTTATTAGTATTAGGACTGAAATATTCTGTATTCTGAATAATAGGATGTTGTTCCTGAATATGATGAATGATAGCCAGGTCAATTAATAGCACTGGTATGTCACAACAAAAGATAAAATAAGAATGAGAAAAAAATAAAGAACAAATCAGATATTGAAAGCCAAGGCTCTTATATGTATATTGAGGTTGTTTATTTAGGAATGGAAGAGGAAACTGGAATACCCTGAAAAAGTGCTGACTTTGACAAGTGAAGTGGTAGACCTTTTCACCTATGGATTTTTTTCTGATTAGGATTTGATCCTAAGGTAGAGGATTTGTGAGCTGTAGGAAACCCTATTGATCACTTGGCCAATCTTAGGTTCCCTAACTTTCCATGGGCACTGATAGTAATGATGACAGTGGTACATATATTTTGAATATGCTTCGTAAAAGTGAGATATTTTACTACTTATTATCTCTAAACAGATACATTTAGAAGACAGGAAAAGTGAGATTTAATCATTTTTATGTTTGTGTATACATGTAAATTATTATTTCAGTTACAGTACTATGACAGAGCTTTAGAATGTTTACCTGATTTGTCTATTTCTGCCTGTTTTGATGATGCAATAACAGCACATGTTCAACTGATGTTAGCCAGGTATACAAAATCTTATAATTGTCTGAACAGTACTTACCATTTAGTTGTGCTACTGTAATTATAACCTGAATAATCTTCTAGTGATAGTGATATTTGCCTTCTCTAGGATCTTAAGCCTATAGTCTGTTCATTTCGTGAAATTTGGTCTAAAAATGGGTTGCGCTTTTTGCATTTAATTTTAAAAATTTCGTAAAATGGCTTCAAATTGTTATAACTTGACTATTTGAACAGATAATGACATAGAGTTTTCAGTTTTGACTTTTTCTTGAGATAACAAGGTACCAAGTTTTGTAACTATATGATGTAGGAGTTGTTGTCCCTGAAATGTTATTTTTGGCTTATTAATACTAAAATTGTGCATTAGCTGGAAAACTATAATCTTTTTGTATGTTAGAATATTGTTAGTATTTATAGGACAATCATTTTGATATATGACTCAATGTCATATGTTGAAAGGTCAAGTTCATAGCTGCATAAGTGTACATGTACTGAATTGTGAATTATCTTGAAACCATCAGCTTTTTGTACAAGCATGTATATTAGAATGTTTTAGGTATTGATAAATTATTACGACCATTTTGATATAAGGTTCAAGTTCATTTGTTCAAAGTTCAAAATCATAGCTGCATAACCATTTGGTTAATGATTTGGCAATTATTCATTGTATTATAGTTAAATCGTGCATATGAACTATTTATAAAATGTGACTAGATACAGTAGAACTTCGATAACTCAAACTTCGATATCTCGAATACCACGGATAACTCGAAGTCTTTATTTTGTCCCGACCGGTTTTCTATATAAACTATTTTAGGAAAACTTCGATAACTCAAACTTCTATAATTCGAATACCCCCGATAACTCGAAGTAAAAATTCAGTCTGTAGCTTAATTAACCTCAAAAACTCGAATTTTTACTAACAATGTATGATGAATGGACCGTTTAATAAAACGATCAGAGAAATCACATATTGGTAATTAGGCTACCGTTATAGTAGAGAAATGAACCGAGTAGTTCTTGTTATCTACGGATTAATTAGTATCAATTAACGGATTAATATTCAGTACCGTCACAAACAATTAAACCTAACAGGTAAGCTTATCTTCTACTCTAATAAAAGAAGCCGAAGAATATGCGGTCGTCGATAACTTTTGATTTGAGTTCTCCAAGCTTAATAAAAACGACTAACCCCATGTACTGACGACTGCATTAAAATCTTAAATGACTTATTGCACTGCTTTATAATTTAATTAACTTTCTGTTAGTATTTTCTAACGAATGTAAAAAATAAGCATTTTTATACACATGTACATATATCTGATTTCCGATTTCGTTGTTCGTATATATTGTGATTTTAAAATAAAATAACACGTTTTTGCACGCTTTTACCGTCAATATCAATTATTTAATATATTCCTTATTATATTTTCTTTAAAAAAGTATCTTTTACTTTTTTACATTCGAGAAGAGGTAACTGTTTAAAACATTAAGATTTCTGTAGTGGAAAACATATACCAGTATTAAGGTGACACCATTCTTGGACATCATCCTTCAACTTCGATAACTCGAACACCCCGATAACTCGAAGTCCCCAGTGAAGTCCCGGGCACTTCGAGTTATCGAAGTTCTACTGTATTTCTGATTAAGTATTGTGGGATTTCCAAAATTGAGGAATTTTGTAAAGTTTGTTGTAATTAAGTTCTTTGCAAGTTTTTGGACATTTCCTCAGGTGAGTGTTAAGGTCCATGCACCTCTTGTCTTTATTTTATTTGCCTCTTTGTCTTTATTTTATTTGTTACTCCTTCTTTTTGTAGCTCCCTCAGTTTTCAGGCTATCCATTATCAAGTAGTCATATGTATGTGAATAATACAAACTTTTGAAATGCAGATTACCATATAATGTGTTGTACAATATACATATGTATAAGAACTAGTGCAATATTTGTGTATTTTGAGAGAAAAATGGTACTTAGATGAAATACAAGTGGGAAGCAAATGAATTATATTTTGCTATATATATAATAAAAGGGTTTTAAAACTAATATTTTGAAATATTGTCCCTTGTCGACCTTCGATAATATTTCACAATATCAGTTCAATAACCCTATAATATAGAATAATATTCAAGAATATTCTCAAAATATTCTTTGTAAAAATAAAATACATGTGACTCTTATTGGAAAAAATAATTCATCACTGAGACTGCATGTTCTGTTAAAATAGATATGACTTAATTTTATAATACAGGTAGGTGGCCAGTTTTTGCGTCATGTCTATTGTTAAAGAAGAGGTTTAAACTTAAGATATTTCTCAATATCATTAAAAATGGATACAAACTATTGATATGTTTAAATTTTGAAAGTTCGAGTAATGCTGTGATTGTTTTTCAGTGAACAAGAGGATTGTGTTATGCATGCAATAGAGTTACTGATGAAACACAACCAATGGGTAAAGACATTAGACTTATTGAAGAAACAAACAGATACTCCACAATATTATAAATTATTTCTATCAACAATAACAGCAATGTCTGATGTAAGTATTGCTATCATAAGTATGTTATTTACATGTATCTGTAGATATATATACAGAGGAATTATGTGGACAATTAAAGATTAACCCGAGCAGCACCAAGCGACATAAAAAAAAAAATTGGAATAAAGAAAACCAAACACACCATAGACAAATAACCCTATTTAGATAAATTATGAAAGTATTGACTCTTGAAAGAGACATCATGACTAAGTGGTCTAAAATACATCCTTACTGTTCACTGTTCCTCTCACTGCCTAGGTTTGAATTCAACTCCCGTAGATCATCAATAAACTATTTATAACACAAACATACATTTTATGATCATCTCCATGTCCTCAACAGAGTCCTCAGAGGTGAAGTGGTCTAAAGCTCATGCTTACTGATTCTAGACTTGAAACCCACTTAGGCAGATCATAGTATGATGAAGTTTGTCAATTTGGTTGTCAAAGGTCGGTGGTTTACTCCAGGAACTCAGGTTACCTCCATCATTCTAGAACTGACTGATTTATTAAGAGAAAAAGAATCTTGTCAGGGGCATAAAAAAACCATTACCTAACTCAACTTTTGACTCTTGACCATTGGACAAAATAAAATTTCTATTGGAAGTGTTTTATTTTGTTTGTGTCTGTATAACAGGCCATGTTGGTTTATTCAAGTAGAAATTAGTGGGTAAATTTAGAGTATAGATCATCCCTTATAAAATTTAAAAGTTACAAATTAAAGTTTTAAGTCTTTATATGTAAGTAATGAACCAGATTTAAAACTAGCATATCTGATAAACATTCATTTTTTTCAGTATCCTCATAGTGAGATGTGACAGCAATTTTTTTTTTTTTTTTTTTTTTTTTTTTTACAAATTGTGATTTATTTATCCTTAACAAAGCATTGTCCAGCAGTGTTTTGTTAATATAAAATTACCTAGTATTTTTTTTTCTTTTACAGGAAAAAGTTCTTTCACAGTTTGCAGATGAAATATTTTCATTGATGCCAGAACTTAAAAGGTATTATCTGTATTTTTTAATTCTAGGTCACTAGTACCAAATGTTTTATGAAAATTACCTTTTACAACCACTTTTAATTGCCTTGCACCATTAACAAATTTTCAACTCCAGAACTAGAGAACAAATGAAGGTAAAACTTAATAGGGATATTCTCAGGACCATACTCTTTGAAGTTTGAAATTTTGATTAATTTTGACCTTTATTCAAGGCCAATGTGAACTTAAAGCTGCATTAAGTTTTCCAAAGAAAAAATTTAAAACTGTGCTAATCTGATTAATGATGTTCCTAATGAACAATGTTACATTTGGTTCAAGGATAAAAGCTCGAATAAATACAGAAATTACAGTAATTACCCAGCGAGATGCAGCATTTGGGATCTAATATTAGAACATGGTTACGTCATCAAAACCTGGGTCATTTAAACACAACTTTAAAAACGGTGAAATACGATAAATTAAACACAGAACTTCATTGAATTTGACATTTGTGCCTTAGTAAGGGATACCATTGCGAATACATCTGGATATTAATGACAGACAACTAATACAATTTGTCTGGTTTCACTTTCGATTTTTTGGAGTTTTTGTACATCCGTGTGATACTCTCGTCTCATAATTTTCATCGTTAAACATTGACCAACCGGTCAGAGGATTCCGTTTATTGACAGCTAAAAGAAATGAAATTTTAGAAAATGAATCTTACGGATTGTGGTTAGAGGATATCTATTTTTAAAAATATATATTTTTAGAAAATCAAAAAAAATTCAGAAAATTTGAAAAACTTAATGCAGCTTTAAATACTTAAACTTGTAAATGCCTTCTTGTCATGGGATACTAGAATTTTCAAATTTTATATACAGTATTTGTAAACATCTTCTTATCATGGACTATTAGCTATAATTTCATATACAATCTCAGGCCCCAGTTTCTCAATCATTCCTTAACTAAGATTTCCTTAACTTAAATCTGGCAAATTTAAATTCTTAATCGTTTGGTTAATTATTTTGTTATTCAGGATTTTAAGATGTCAGTTTGAAGATTACTTCAAGCTTGTAAAATCTGTCTTTAATTTTATCACAGATGTTTATTTGTAATTCAAAAACAGATCCAAAAAATTTGTTTAAGTTAAAAAAACTCTTAATTTAAGGAATGATTATGAAACTTGGGCCAGTTATTAAAATTTACTTAGTTTGTAAGGTTGGTTGGCCACTGTAAATTCAAAAGGAATCAAAAGTTTCACTGTACCATAAATGCATATAGTTTTCAGCCTTAGACACTTCATGAAGGTAACAATGATGTTTTAACGGCATAGAGCCTTTTAAATAATTTCTCGTCATATAAATTGAAAATTTAGACTAGCATCAGTGCAATAAAAATAACTACTGTAAATCTCGAATTTTTTGCTATTTTTTTTTTATTTTTCTTGCTTATTTATGAGTAAAACCAGATGTGAAAATAAAACTTTTGCTAACATAAAAAGTCAATTTTATTTGTGCTGGCAGTCACCAGATTTTGTGAAATTACATGTACGTGAATAGATGTCCATGTTGTCTTTTGTGAATATCAGTTCATACAATTTGTAAATTTCTCAATTTACAGTAATTTGATTGATATCTACAGTTGTTAAAAGTGAAAATTACTGAACAATAAACCATTTAAATGTTTTCTTGCAAGGGACTTAAATGTCTAAAAGTGTGAAGTTCTGTAAAAGTAGCCTTCACAAGTAACATTGTGAAATCTGAAGTACCAGTAATCTTTAGTACGTCATACATCAGTATTACACTCAATACTGAAATTGTTTTAGGTTATCTGAGCACCTAGTGCCATCAGTTATTGTGATAAGTCTTTGTCTGCTGTAGATCAACATTTCACACTTAATTTGTTGACATATCTTCTTCATTGTTGTTGAAAATGATCTTATCAAATGCTAGTTCATAATATTGTAATGGACCATTCTAGGAAAAAAATAGGTTACAACATGTAATCATTTGAAAACAATGTCAATAATTCTGGAGGTAACAATTATTGAAAATATCTTTTAAAACACATTTTTCCTAATTCAAGTTAGATGCAAGTAATTCTAAAGTGAACACAGCAATATAATGTCCGCTCTATGTGAATATTTCTGAAGTGCTTGTGCAAGTGAATGGAATCATGTAGTGGAGTTCAAAATTATTAATGTCTTGATAAAGGCTTTATAGCCGAAATAGTGACATAGAGCTGACATGGTATTGTTATTTTAAGTTAATAAAACTAAGAAAGCTTAAGTGGAATTTAAAGCTTTTTTGGCCAAGTTGTTATATTATTTACATTGTTTTTTCTTTTTTAGTTTTTCAGTTCTGTCATCAGTTTTAAGCAACAATGATAAAATGGACGACAGAAAAGAAACTGCTACAACACAAGATGTGTTTGTTCAGAATTTACAGGATATTAGAATTGACACTGTTAGGAGTTATATTTTAAAGAAAATAGCAACGTCTAATAAAAATAGTTGATAAATATAAAAATATATACACTCTTTAATGTTCATTGTTAGGTTTTGTGATACATATATCATTTATTTTTATTTGAATATTCTAAATAAACAGGCAACACTGTAGAAATATTATTTTTTATTTAATGTTATGTGGAGCAGGTAAAACTGGCCACCCTTGTGTATGTAAATGTTCAGATGTGGTCATTCAGTCTTGCAGTGGGTAATTGTTTGATTTTTGCCATCACTGATCCTGATTAAGTTAAAAAGGAAATTAAAACTACATTCACAGTTCATGAGGTTGTGACCATTTCACTTGATCCTAACAAGCAGTGTTAGGAAATCACTAAAGTTATGTACAATTCACTTTATTAACCAGTGCTAGGTTTCAAACAAGTTGGTGTGTATTTCATTTTGTCCTATACAACCAGTAGCAATTTACCAAAAAGGCTGTGTACATGTCCCCTAGTCATAACAGCAAGTGTTAGCTTACCACTAAGGTTGTGTACATATCATTAGGTCCTAACAACCAGTGTTGGTTTACCACTAAGGTTGTGTACAACTCCGTGCAACCCGGCCAAATATTGTTTTGACCCTAGTGTGATAGGGTCAGAGGGAATTCATACTAATTTTTTCCTAAATCTTTTTGTCCATCCATCTAAGTGTAATAAAAATACTATTCTAAAACCTGTAATGATTAATATTCAGTTTTTTTTTATTCAATATTACATATACATGTATCTTCTTCCTATACTGGTTGTATTCACAAATATATATATAAAATCATAAGTATCAACAATAACCAGTTTGTCATAAAATAAATAATAAATGTACAACAATTTCTAATTATAATAAATAATAAAGACATAATGATGAAAAAAATATTTATAAACTTTCCTGCATCCACAATCAACAAAAGTCCAAAAATGTAAAAAAAAAAAAAAAAAATCAGTACCACAGATAGTGAAGTTTTATATTGAAATACTAATATGATGAAGAGTCATCTGCTTAAAAACAGCCATGTTGCTAATATGTTAACTTTTTTCAGAAAAGTTTTAGTATACAAATACTTGACGTATATATAGATCAAGTCAAACCTTCATTAATCATGCATCAAACTCACTAGACCCTGCCATGATCATTTTATAAGAAAATGAATTTACATTGTATCAATTATTTTGTCAATTTAGAATTTTGTGATAATTTAAAAGTTCTGAAAATTAACAAAGTTATTAGGTGCTTTCAGAAGCTTCCATTTCACCATTTTATTTCACTGACTCGCACGTTTATTTACTTTTTCTTATTTAATGATGTTGTTTTTATTATACAAGTCAAATTCAGTTTTCAAAGTGTGCCTATCTGAGAAACCTTGGTTTTCTCAAATTTAATTTCAATCTTTTTTAAGGCAGATAAAAAAATGTGTTTGTGTATTTGTTTTTCAAATGAATACAAGTACTATTAAATGATTGTGAGAAACATTTAATAAAATACTGATAGGGTCAACAATACTTTTGACAGTTTGAAAAACTGCTCCAATAAAATGAGTGGAATTGCAAAAATTTTAGATTTTAGGATCTTATCTTAAGCTGCAACAATAATGGCCCAGACAACTGTTTAGAACATGCAACATCTTCAACTTTGACCTTCCAGTTTTAACCTTGGTTTAAAGTCACGACACATTTTTTTGTACTATGGAAATCATTTGTGGTAAGTAATCAGCAGGAATCTTATGAACCATTATTTTAAAACATACATATCTGAATGTGACATTTGAGATATGACCTTGGTTCAAGGTCATGTCATGCTCTCGGACCATGGAGATCATTTGTGTGAAGTTTCATGAAATTTCTCCATGACTTATGACCTTACAGGGATAGACAGGAATGATCACCAGTTATGTCAAATACTTGTAATCAATTGTTTATTGTTAACAAATTTGACACAGTATCTGGTGATGTATTCTGACATGGTATCAACCAATATTGTTTTATAGCTGGATATCGCTAAATCCCACTGGTCACATATGACGATATTTACAGACTCAATTAAATATAAGATCAAGAATAATTACATGTTGTTCATTGATAAAGATTTATTCCAAGGTGTATGAATTAAAATAAAAATAAACCCCTGATGACAAATAATTAGTAATGATGCTAGTATTTGTGTACTTTACATAATAAAAAGATACAATTATAGTTTTTGCATTTGGAAATCTTTCAGAAATAAAATTATCAGAAAATTTCTATATGATTTATCAACAGTTAAGAACAAGATTATTCAATAGACACACATTGTTTAGAATTATATATACAGTACTGTACCTCCATCATTTATAATACAAATAAACAAATGATGAAGATTGTTAAAAACAAAATTCCTTCTTTTTCAAAAAATATTGCTGAATTTCTTGACAAACAGCTCTGTTTAAGTATACAAGTAAATATGTTACATAATATGTAAATGGCTTTTAATCACTTTTGACAAAACATATCAATCAATGTATTGCAACATGTAAAAAAAAATTGAATGTTTACAATGTTAATTCCTCACACTGATCTGCTAAGTAACCTACATATTTACTTCCCTTTGACAATGTAGATACAGACAAGTCTCGGAAATAACCCTATATTCAGTCATCAATAGCTGCCTTGGTTCTGACTTTCTTATCAGCATTTATAGATTACAGCAAAATCATAATTAACTGTATGGTTGAAACACCTTTTTTTCCTTTAAAAATCGAAAATAATTTTCAAAAGAACCAAATTTTAGTGGGTTTAAATTCTATGAAAACTACTTCCATAAATATTTTTATTAACATTTAATTTTGTGGTATATTTCTAGCCCATATGCCAAAGTCTTTGACATGGCACATTCTTGCCATAAAAGTCAAGAATAAAGTTAGGTGTTTTTGGCTAAAGTCAAGATTACTTCACTTACATTAAGGTCATCAGTTCTGGGATTGAGGAGAAAACTGGAGTAATTTACCATCATCTTTCAGCAAGCAAATCAGACCTTTTTTGAACTAGGATTTATCCCTTGTGGGATTCAGACCTAGAAAGAGAGAAGCACTCACATCCATAAATCAACTATTTGGCCACCAAACCCCCTTCTTTACAGCAAATACTACCTATGACTAATGTGGATCAGGATCGGTCTGGACAGGATTTGGAATATATTAAGAATGACAAAATTAGTAACAAATGCATGACCCTAGTAACCAGTCATTGATGTTGTGTATTTGATAACTTATTTTGCCACAAATATTTCCTCGTAATTTTTTTTCAACATTCACTGGTTAGAACGTCCAAATAAGAGCTTTATCGATACAATGGAACTTAAGTCTGTCTCATTCATACAACCCACACAGATTGGTGGGTATCCAAGTTTAAGAAACATAAATAAAACTTGCAAAAAAAATTCTCTCTTTTATTGGACACCTAGCCATCATCTATCTTGTGTTTAACCCCACAGAATTTCTATGGGTATCTATTGACATTATACTTTAGGTTGGTTAAAAAGAATTTGTATAAAAATTCCTCTCTTGGATTGGACACCTAGCCATCATATATCTTATGTTTAATCTCACGGAATTCCTATGGGTATCTATTGACATTATACTTTAGGTTGGTTAAAAGAACTTGCATAAAAATTCCTCTCTTGGATTGGACACCTAGCCATCATATATCTTATGTTTAATCTCACGGAATTCCTATGGGTATCTATTGACATTATACTTTAGGTCGGTTAAAAGAACTTGCATTAAAATTCCTCTCTTGAATTGGACACCTAGCCATCATATATCTTATGTTTAATCTCACGGAATTCCTATGGGTATCTATTGACATTATACTTTAGGTTGGTTAAAAGAACTTGCATAAAAATTCCTCTCTTGGATTGGACACCTAGCCATCATATATCTTATGTTTAATCTCACGGAATTCCTATGGGTATCTATTGACATTATACATGTACTTTAGGTCGGTTAAAAGAACTTGCATTAAAATTCCTCTCTTGAATTGGACACCTAGCCATCATCTATCTTGTGATTAACCTCACAGAATTTCTATGGGTATCTTTTGACATTATACTTAAGGTTGTTAAAATATTTTTCTAAAGAATAACAGTTAAGGTAATTTTATATAAAATCATCTTTGTGTGCTTGTGTTTCAATAGCTGTGGTAATTTACATGAATTGTAATCAAGCTAGCACAACTTTGACAATATCATGGTCTATTATAATATCAAATAGGTTGATGTGTTATTGACTGCACTTTTAAAATATATGTTTAAAGCATGTTTAAGACCCATCTTTTAGTTATTTCTTTAAAATTTGTTTTGCAAAAAAAAAGTGTTACAAAAATAAACTATTCACAGAGAAAATAAATGAAAGAAAAATTTCAACATTTTTCATTATATCATTTAAAAAAAAAAAAAAAAAAAAAAAAAAAAAAAAAAAAAAAAAAAAAAAAAAAAAAAAACCAATAACAACGTCAACAATGAAAACCAAGCTCTAAGTCTTAACTATACATATAATTATAAAAACTATTAACTAAAGCACTTTAAAATATGAGTTAATAAAAACAACAAAAACCTACAAATACTGATTACTAACTACAAAATACAGCAACTGATTTTCAATTTTTTTAGAATAAGTTTTATAAATAAAACTAACCATATCTCATTGATCACATCTTAAAGCTTTTGCTGTCAGGAGCAAGATCTGATTCTGTGCTTCAATCAATTTCTTTATGGTCAAAAAAGCATATTTACATAAAATGACTGTATATATTTACTGACCAAGAATACAAAATAAAATTGAACCTGTAATTGATTAAAACAATTGGAAAAATTTTCATTTTTAACAAAATACGTAAATGAAAAAATGAATAATCTTTTGTTTAAAGCCACATCAACATTACTTCAGATGTACATATGTACATGTAAAAGATCAAATGTCGATTATTATTTTATTTATTTATTTATTTTTCTGGTGATAATCTATCAACTTTTTAAAATGAAAAAAAATGTAGCTTAAAATAAAAGGTTTTGGTCAGGGAAAAAAACAAAAAAACAAAACAAAACAGAACTATTAAACTTTTAAGTAATTTTCATAATTTCCCATAATTACAAATACAGAGAGAATATTAAAAATGATAAACAAATTAATGACAAGCGATTCTTCAAGCAATTTAAGTCTTACAATGTATAAATAACATTTATCACTAACTTTAACTTTTAAGATCTTTATGCTTTTCTTTAGAAACTGTAGAAAAGGAAAATTTCAAAACTTCTGAAACTTCACAGTGAAATACTAAATAATATAAAATATCTTCATGAAAAACTGAGAAACATGCAATTAAATTATCTTCAGATATAACAGCTTCTTCATATACATGTACATGTACATTGTACATAAATTATAATACATGCATATAAGATATCAGTGTTACAGCATTAGTAGTTTCACTTTGTAAAAAAAAAAAGCTGAATCAAAAATTATCACTTGGCCAGTTAAAACAAGGTCAATATTTTATTTTAAATACTGTTGGATAAATTCTTCTCTGGTGCCAGGTCCCCAAAGTGTCAACTGATCCTAAAAATAAATAAATACATGTAAATAAATAAATAAATGATTGAAAGAATTGCATGAATAAATGAATGAAAGAATGAATGAATGAATAGAAGCAAAAGATTTGTTAAAATCACAAAGCATTATAACAGCTAATCTCTTGCTTAAAAGGTAAACAATACAATAATATCAAATATTAAACACAATATCAAAGGTTGGCATTTAAAGTAGTATTTTTTTCAGTGTTAGAGACTTGCAGTGATATTAAATAAAACATCCGATTTCTTTTTGACGTACATATATCCACTGAATTTGATCAATAATTCAATTATTCTTATGCTCAAACTGAGCCCATGTCTTACTTTGTGCATTGTACATGCATATTATCACTTGCATTGACAAATAAATATATAGTTTAACCATTGTGTTAGACACTGCCAAGCTGAACATGACTATCTAAGATTAAAATACAGACCATAGACATGACAGCTATATGTTTGGGATGATTATTTCACCAAAGATAAACAAGTTAGCAACCCCCCTTTCTTGATAGCTGTACACAACCTCATTTTGAACTTCAGATCATTATTTTCCTTTCCACAAGAAGTTGAAGTGACTGTGACCCGAGATTCAACTGCATATTAAATAGTATTACTTACTTGTGGCATGTAGAGGCATACACTGGATAACTTGAAAACTATAACTTTACTTTTAGTTGTCTGTAAAACAAGAATCATTACCTACATGTAACTCATTTTAAAATTACAAACATTGCAAACACAGGTAGTAGTTTGTCTTAATTTTTCTACAATTAAAGTTGAGAAAACACCATGTGAAAAATACCAATTCATGTACATCTGATCAGGTATGTTGGATTTTTTAATACAGCTGTAAATATCGTGCGTATGTATAAAATTTACCTTGGAGACAAATGTTGGTAGTATTTATGAAGTTTCATATTCAGTTGAATTGAGTTATAATCTGACATACCCCTCAGAGGCCAAGTGGTCAAAGGTGTTCACTTTCACTGCCTAGCTTAAAATCCTCTTCAGGCAGATCAAAGTGTGAGAAAACTTGTCTGTTTTTTTTTTTTGTTGTAGATCAGTATTTTACTTAGGGTGCTTCGGATTCCTCTACCATTCCTAAACTGACCATCTGGATAAAAGTGGAAGAATCTTGACTGGGGCATTAAACACCATTACTCCATACACATATGCCCAAATCAAGATTTCTTAACTTATAATGCCGGTTTAGGAAAGGCATAAGTGACTAGAGTGCCCAAAGAAAACCCCTGACCCAATGATGGCAAACTAATGAACTTGATACATATCTTTTGGGATTCAAACCTAGCTGGTGAGAGATTCTGTACAAGTAAACTTTAGAAATCTTGACCACCAAGCTCCCGTCCTGGAAATAATTGTTCCCAATGAGACTGTTTTGTGTATATCTTATCTTATTGAGTAAAAATTTTTGATATACATGTAAATGCACTTGACACATTGATGTATGTTACCTGTAATTGATTTTTATCAATGAAGAGAAACACAGATTGATCTGGGTTGTTGATGATAAGTCCATTTTTTTCTCTTCTTCCAATAAGTTTCATCAGTTGTTTTTCATAATCTTCATGTCTAAATTCAAATTCAGCCTGCAAGAACACAATAGTTTTAATGGTAAAATTAGACATCGTTTCATTTAAGGATTGAACTTTGATTGTACTGAATTTATTGGGTGATAACTTCAGTTGGTCACGCGCAAATTGAATGCCATGGTGTTTAAATTCAGTACAATCAAAGTTCAATCCTTATATTTACAATCTTTTAAAATTTCTACGATATAACAGGAGGTTTCCTTAGTAATGAATTTTATTACAAAAAAATCCCGACATGGTCCTGGTTTTCTTGTATAAAAAAAAACACAAACACAGATTGATCCTTTGCATTTATCACAATTTTTTTTTAATTTCTGAAAAAAATTCTTATCCAATTGATAAACTAGCGATTTCGAAAAAAAACCGCAACAAAAAAACATAGCGATCAGCTGGTTTTGTTTGTAAACAATGTTGTAGTAGAACTTTTTTGACGTATTCATACGCCAGTGATACAGGTCCTGACGTCACAGGTTAAAGGTCACACGTGCCCCACCAAAGTTATTGGGAAATATCTTCAGTTGCTCTCAAAGGGTTTACTGAAGAGAATTCAGTAGGATTGTAAATATTTAGTGATAACAATTACTTTATTCTATTTTTTTCATGTAATAAACTCAATGAAAAGAGTATTGAATAGGGCTTAACAACATTTTGATGCATTCATGAAGCAAGGTAAACTTTTTTGAATCTGGTCTTAATCACTAACAAAATCTACAATGTTTTTTACAGTTTTTTTTAAATTTTAACTTTTATTTTTTCAAATGTTGTTGGTTAATGTGGTTTAATGTTGTGCAAGCAATTTTTAGCTATTCACAACTAGAGCAAGTTTATTAACCTCTAAGGATTAATCTAAGACCAAGTCCATGTATTTGAGATGTGCAAGTGTACACTATAGTCTGCCTTGTAGATGTGTACACAGAACTTTTTTCTTTTGTTAAGGTGCTAGTTCAAAAAGTCAGTATGCCCCAATCACACCACTCCCCCAGTCAAATTATCTTGGCACAGGGCGAGTCAATACTCTGTCCTCAAGGCAAGGAAGCAGTATCTCAAATTTTAGTCCTTTGTATGACCCAGCTGTAGTTCAAACCAGAATTTCACAAAGCTGATTTTTGGCAAAAAGCGCTGATTCAAATTTCAAAAAGCCAATTGAAAAATATCTGAATCGGCTTTTTTACCATAAAGAGTAGGACAAATTCTGATTAAAAAATCTTTATTGTCAGCTTGTTAACAAAAAAAGAATACTAAGGACAGTGTCATGATTCACTTAACTTCCCTATTCACAGGTTTGATGTACCCTTTGCTGAAAGCCGATTTACCTTACCAGCATTTGTGGAGCCCTGGTTCAAACCCATGACCGCATTCTCTCAAAGTAGATGCTCTTCCACCGAGTCATATGCACAGAGTCAGTTTTTCAGTAATGTTAACTTATCTTTATTATAGCACTTTTGTTCGTGTATTTTTTTTTTTTGCCTTGTGAAACATATATAGCAAATCATGTTATTATCAATAACAAACTGATATGTACCTGAACTGGTTTAAATGGTGCATCGTCACCTTTCCATTTAGAGAAAACTTTACATTCAATCTTTTCAATGTCATTTCGTGGCCAAAGGAAAAAATCCATTTCCGAAGTGCAGCCAATCACATCCTATTAAAATTAATTATACATTGTACTTATTAAGAAAACGCTAAACTGTTTAAACTTTACAAGTTGTAAAAAAAAAGAAAAGAAAATGGCTACAAAATTTCTTTCTTTATTTTTCTTTTATGAAAAGGGATTATTTGAGTTCAATATTCTCATGTTAAGATATTCCTTTATTTTGATAAAATTAAAACATGCTAAGACAACTAGTTTGTAACATAATTAACAAGTTTTTACATGTTATTCTGTTTTCTGCATGATGGTGTATATTTATATATGCCTTTTTTGTTAGATAATTGTTTATGTCATACATTCATGACTGAAGGGGTCAAGGGTTTCATGAACTGTGTGGTGTGCCATGAAGTATTATATGAGCTGGTACTACAGAAATTACTTGTGTTGACTTTACAATGTAGAATGGCTGTCCAAGGTGTGTGTGTGTGTGTGTGTGTGTGTGTGTGTGTGTGTGTTAAACTTGCTCTCCAAGTGTCCCTTCATGTAACAGAAAAAGTACCAGCCTGATAGGTTTTTACAGGCATGAGAAATTTAAAAAATTAACAAACCTTCCGCATACATTGCCACCTAGGAGCATGTAACTGAACGACATCCTTTTCAAGCAATTCTTTGGAACTTTCATAAGAGTAAGCATTTTCCTGTTAATAAAAACAAAAGACAATGATCTATCAACTACAAAAAGTAATTAACAAATGTAAAAATATTTTAAAAGGTAATCAAAATCACTTTATTTTGGTAGAATATCTACCACTACACAGTCTGCTGATTGGATAGATGTTGTTTTACATTACTTTTACTGGTTTATTTTTTAGTTATTAGCAAAATGGTTAAAATTTGTTAATCTGACAACTGACTTTTGCAAGTGATCTGATGGTAACAGTGACTAACACACTAAACCATCTTGTAACGACTAACATTGATTGATTGATTGATTTATAGGGATTTTAAGTCCAAGTCAAGAATTTTTCACTTATATCAAGACATCACCAGCTATAGTTGAAATGGTAGAAGTTTTGACCTTTGCAGTGTGCTTCAGGCACTGTGCAAGGTGGGTTTTTTAATGTGCCAGGCCTGCTGTGACACGGGGCATTGGTTTTTAAAGTCTCATCCAAAGGACCCTGTAAAGACAAACAGAAATTATTTATCAATGAAACATATATATAATACCTTCACTCCTTTTAGAATACTTTCTTCATAGTTATTTGTCATGACAGGTACCACTTCAGCAACTTCAAACAAAGCACAATTCTTTTTCTACAAAAATTTAAAAAATAATAATAATAATAAAAAATGTGCATCTAATTTTGTAAATTCTGAGGTTCCACTAGGTTTGTTTTTATTGTACCATATATTCTGAACTCTGTTATTCCAAAGAGTGGCTTTTACCATATACAACAGAAATTGATTAGTTGGTTGAATGTTGTTTTATATCAAATCAGCAATTTTTAGCCGTATGTGACAAATTTTATTTAACTCTAGGATTAATCTTGATGCAAATTCATGTAAGTGTGCAAATGCTTCTGATCTGCATACTTATGCACACATTTGGGGAATTTAGAGTGCTAGTGCATTGCTCATATTACTGCAGATTAACACCCAAGACCACTCAGTTCATTATACTGGAACCAAGCCAACCAGTAAGGAGTTTCTCATTTGCTGTTGATAGCGATTGAATCCAAGGCAGAGACTCTAATACCTTAACCTCTCTGCCACCCCTGACCCCATATACAACAGAATGTTTTATATGGAACAATCGTAAAATGTACTAAATGAATCTTTAAATCATAATTATTTGTGGATGCAGTACAGCTCAGGTGTTTGCATGTGTAGCAGGCTGGGCATGATAGGCAGCCAAGTAGCTCAGTCTGTGGAGCACCCCACTAGTATTGGGAATGTCCTGGATTCAGTCCAGGTTTTGCCGCTGTATTTTTCTCCTTTCCTGGTATATTTGGGGGCTTGTCCAACCCTGGGAAGTGGCTAACCAACGGCTTGGTCCCAGGGTAGAAGCTTGTAGTTTCGATTCAAAGAAACTGAATCGCAATAAAAAAGGGGAAGAATGTAGCGAACAGGCTTGATAGGTGGCTGGGTAGCTCAGTCAGTAGAGCACCCCACTAGTAATGGGAACATCACAGTTTCAAGTCCAGGTTTGTCACTGCATTTTTCCCTTTCCACATGCATAAACACAGGTATAGCTCAGGTAGACATGAGAATTTTAATCAGCCATGGCATTTTATTTTTAATCTCTAGCAATAAAATTTCTTCTATCCAACTTCAGAGACAATTGAAAAACATGAGGACAAGGAAAGAAAAGAGCCATCAGGGATAAGTTGTTGTCTAGTCCCGTAATACATGGCTTTGAATAGCTTTTTATAAAACGGCAACATCAGCATTATAAAAAACCGTTCTGAGCCATGCATTTCAGGTCTAAGCTGTTGTCTAAAATGTACAAGGTCTCCATTAACAGTCAAATCGAACTCCGTTTTCGGAGTTCCGGTTAAAAAATCTGAGGAAACTCCAAAAGTGGAGTTCGCGCATGCGTGTTTTGGAAGACGAAACTCTGTTTTCGGAGTGTCTTAGGTGTTGTTAATTAATTTAAGTTTCGCTTGTTAATGCTAAGATTGGCTAATCAAGATTGTAAGTGTTTGAAGGCAATATAATTTTGAATCTTTCCGCCTCGCGGATTGAGATTCTACCGTGCAGATGTGTAGTTATCGTGATTCAAGAATTCGAGATGTAGCGAGTATGGTAGTCTTCATGTTAAATAAACAAAAAAATAAATAAATAAATAAATAGATTACATGTATTAAATTAATAAATAAATATTTTAAAACAAATATTAAATACTGAAATATAAGTAAATAAAGAAAATAGTTATAAAAACTTAAAAATAAAAAAGAAATATTTTAAATAATGAATTAATAAAAAGAGAAAGAACATATAAAAAATTACTTAGGCATTGTGAAATTATTTAATATTCTGTAAACAGATATCTGAATTTTTTTTTTCAACTGCTTCACTGTTTTAATTCAGTATACATTGAACAGATCGACTCTGCCATAACCACCGGGGGTCACCAGAGGTCGCGCGGACGGAATCGATTGCGCAATGCAAGCCGGTACAGAAAACTCGGAAAACGGAGTAAACTCCAGGAACAGAGTTCGATTCGACTGATTAAAGTCTGCCCTTGTTTAAGTTTACTTTAAGTCATTTAAATTTACCTTGTCTTTAAAATGGAAAGTTATGTACATCTTAAATTCAAAATGATCAGCTAAAGATTCTCTTTTCTTTCTAAGTTGTTGTCGAAGACGACTAACGGCTGCATGTTTTCTAGCATATGGGTCTCCAATCACATTTGGCTTGACATTTGCCATGTTTTTATACAGGAACAGAAAACGATTATTTACATATATTTATAAAAAATGGAATAAATAATCTACTTTTCTTAAATATTTATTACATGATGTGATTTGTGCTAGTACAGACTACATTTTTTACAAAAATTTCGGACCGTCTTCCATAATTTTTCTTGCTTCTTCTCTGTGCTGGATACGCGATTTCTATTTGAACTTTTTCCAAGACATGTTCTTTTTATCGTAATGTCATCTTGAATGCGGTGCGACAAAAACTATTTTACAAAACAAAAAAAAAAAAGGTTGACAACACTTATATTTACGGAAAAAAGGAAAGTTGCTGACGTGAAAGGGGGAACAAGGTCGACATCAAAACATGTTGTTGGTTATTATTTATATATAGACGGTTGTCTGATATCATTTGAACTTCCATATGACCTAAAAGCCATCATTAATATCAAATTCGTCATGATGGTAGGTTTTCGTGGACAAATCCACAATAAATTCGCTGAACAATTTGTCCGATGGGTAGATGCATCTGTTGCACAATATGGCGAAACAGGAGAGTTCCAATATCGATTTATAAGAGTTATCTCCCTTATACCTGCATCTGTATCTGTATCCTATCCTGTAATAAATGGTAACTGCTATAGATCTAGATCTGAAAAAAAAATTGCCGATATACTTGGCTATAGTCACAGGGAAAACGAAACAATACCGTGACATAAACCTTTTTTAATATATAATCAACATCATTAAAAACGTTTTAAATGTCGCTGATATGATATAACCAATTTTAAGATTTTTTTACTTAGGTTTCGGGCACTGGCATTAGTCCTGAAAATCGTGACTCTTAACGGCTTTGCTAAGATAAGATAAGATAAGATAAGTTTTATTTAGAGTCGGTATATAATATAGATACAAACAACACAAGCTCTGGAGAGCTTTTGACCGACATATGCATTTACAAATAAACATACATCAGACATAAAACATGCAATAGGCATAAAAACATACAATTGGCATAAAACATACTTTGGACATAAAAAAAAAACATACAAAAAGCATAAAAACATACAGCAGACATTAAAATATACATCAGGCATAAAGCATACAAATCACATAAACATACATATAAAAATATACAAATATACACATCAGGCATAAAACATACATGGCAACTAAAAACATACAGTATTGATAGAATAAAATACTGAAATACTGAAACTTAGCACGTAAAAGCAGATTGGCATGTTAAGCAAAGACACTAAAAGTAGATAAGCAAAATAAGCAGAGGCATTTAAAAACAGTTAAGCATAATAAGTAAAGGCACTAAAAGCGAATAAAAGCATAGTAAGCAAAAGCACTAAAGCAGGTTTATAAGCACAATAAAAAGAAAAAACATATGGTAAAGCATATGGTACAAAGACATACCAGACAATATCAGTCACTTTAATTAAAAGAACATGCTGTACAATTACAAATTTTGCCATTCCAAGACTGTAGAAGATTTTTAAATTGATTAAATTTCCCTGTGATCTGATATGTTCCGGTAGGTCGTTCCAAAGATTTGCTGCACTGTACCTGAATGACTGTTTACCAAATTTTGTTGTTCTTACACGAGGTAAATCTACAATATTAGAATATCTGAAGCTGTAATTACTATTTTTAAACTGAACCAAATCATGAAGACAAAGAGGAGCTAATTTGTGTAGTATTTTAAATGTTTCGATTGCCATTGTTCGCATTCTTCTGATGTGAAGAGAGGGGATATTGGCAATATTTAGAAGCTGTTCATATGAGCTGTCATAGTCATTATAGATAAAACGAAGTGCACGCTCTTGAATTTTTTCGAGCTTTTTTGTATTGGTTTTAGAACAAAAATGCCAAGCCAAAGGGCAGAAATTGAAATTGGATAATATAAAAGTGTGAAAAATTGTTAGTTTGTTAAGCCGAGAGAGATATGATCCAATACGTTTAAGAACATTTAGCTGCTGTGACGCTTTACGACATAAGCTTCTTATATGACTATCAAAGTTTAACTGGTAATCAATATTTATGCCTAGAAGATTTACAATGTTATCACGTGAGATAGTGGAGGGATTCTATATTAAATATTGGGTTTTTGTTTTGAGTTCTTTTTCCAACTGCCAGGGCCTGAAACTTGTCAGGGTTAGCCTGCATACAGTTTATCTTGAACCAATCTATTAAGACAAGACTTTCTTCTTCTAAAGTATCAATTAAAGCGTTATAATTAGAATGAGCAAAAGATAATGTATTGTCATCTGCGTAATTATATAAGGTTTCCTTTTTTAATAAAGTAAAAAATATCGTTTATGAAAACATTAAATAGGAGGGGCCCCAGTATGGATCCTTGTGGTACATCCTTGCTTATATTTGCCCATTGGCTAACAATACCATCAATTTTGATTTGCTGTTTTCTATTCGAAAGGTAATTTTTAGAAGGTTAACTGATGACTTAGATTAACCATATGCTGACAATTTACAAAGTAATATTTCATGTGGAAGGCAATCAAAAGCTTTAGATAAATCCATTAATATTGCTGCAACATAATAATTTTTGTGCAATGCTGTTTTCCAATCCTCTAGTAGTCGTAATAAGGTTGTTTGACACCCATGCCCTTTTCTAAAGGCGCATAAAAAATTATGAAATTTTTTTCAAAATATTCAGATAATTGTTCGGAAAAAATCTATTCAAACACTTTTGATAATACTGGTAGTATACTGACAGGACGGTAGTTTTTTACCTCCAATGGGTCTAATTTTTTAAACAGAGGTGTCACTTGTGCAAGTTTCAAACTGTCAGGAAACACACTGCTTTTGATAGAAGAGTTGACAAGACTAGTTATGTGGGGGGTCAAAACCGGGGTACCTGCCTTTAATAGTTTTGCCGAAAAATTGTCAACTCCAGTGACTTTAATTTTTTTCACGTTTATTTTTGAAATAATTTTGGATACAGCTTCAGTATTGGTAAGTTGAAAATCAAAAACAGGGATATCTGGTCTATTTTCTTTTATAGCTTTTATACTTGGGTGTGTTTCCTGATCAAAAGGAACTCCTTTCCCAATTCCTTCAGCTACATTAACAAAAAAATTGTTGAAAGTATTACACACTTTGGTAGTGTCATTTACAGTAGTGTCTTCACATTCTAATATAATTTTTTGTTGCCCAGTTTTATGTTTTTAAGATAAGAATGGTTTTATTGTGGGCCAGAAATCCTTGGATTTCTGTCCACCAGCACATCTCTCTAAAAAGTACATTTGTATTGATTTTCTCTTTAACTTTGTAACAAAATTTCTCTGCTTTCTAAACATTTCCCAATTATAGTTTGTCTTAGATTTTTCAAACTTATTTCTCAACATTTGTTTGTTATATATGGCTTTTCTAAGATCAGCATTCATATAAGGTACTGGTTGTTTCCTTTGAAACTTGCCAAATGGATATGTGCCGTTACAGCATAAGCAAAGCCGTTAAGAGTCATGATTTTCAGGACTAGCACTGGCATTTATTATTCGGCACAAAATGCATTATTAAGTATCTTTAGCCAACCATGTAACAAATTCTACAATCGGTGCATGGTTTCTAAAATACATATAAAAGGAAAAAAAAAGAACTTGAAAGGATAAATAAAACGGAGTGGCTATTGCCAAGTACTTGGTAATAGTCAAAAACACTATGTCGCTGTTGAATCTAATAATTGTTTAACTTTGCATACTTTATATATCTACGTAATTATTTACAAGAGGCAATAGCCTCGGCCTAAATAAAAACGTTAACCCGACCGGTTTATGTTATAAATATTTTATTTTCGTTTTTGTTTAATAAAACTGTTTTTATTTTAAGACTATTAATGATTTCACTATACTCGAGCAAAGAAAAGTTGAGAGAGAGAGAGAGAGAGAGAGAGAGAGAGAGAGAGAGAGAGAGAGAGATGAAAATAACAATTATCGTTTTATCGGACGGGAGTTCGTTTCTGCGGCAAAGTATTCTATTTAAGTGGTAACTTCTCAATGCCTTGATCCAACTTTTCAAGTCCCACTCGGACCGTGAGTGTGAGAAACTTTGTCAGTTCGCTCACTGTAGGTCGATGCGGACAAATTATCAGCAATTTTAACATAAATTTAGAATTTTGGCAGTCGTTAGTCTTATTCAGAGAAAGGCTTTTAGAACTACTAAATTTGGATTCTAACAAAAATCTTAAGAATTACTACAACATTTTTTTTTCTAAAACTTTAGCTCATGTAAAAAAAAAAAAGAACAAAACAAAACAAAAAACAAAACACAACAAAGCTTTTTTACACTTTACACTCTATCCTCCATTCTAGTTTGAAAGAACGTCTAAAATAAATCACTCCCAGGTCATTCTTCTACAAGAGAATAAATAAATAAAATAAAAAATAAATAAACAAGTTTATTTATTTATTTCTTTATTTTATTTATTCCAATTAGTTCCGGAATTATTGGATTCCTCACCATACCCGACTTGATTCCCATCTCCGTTTTCTTAATATCGCACAGGCGCCGATACCTATAGCAAAGGAATGTGGGTTGGGAAACCTGATAACAGGTGCGCTTGCGTTGTCATTGGCTACCACATAATAATAATAATGGCGGTAATAGTGTAAAATTCTGAACTGCAGTAAGCTATAGGTTGAAAAGGTGAGCATTTCTTTAACATTTTAATTTCCTTTTGGTTCCACATTGTCTGAAACGTTACATGCACCTTGTTACAATTGCAACAGGACTAGCATATATATTAGAATTTGATTCTTTTACTCTGGTGCTAGCTGATATTTGATAGTTCCTTTAAGTGGTCCCTGTATAATATATCGGCCTGTAAATACAGAATATGTGGCGGACCGGGCTTGATAGTGACCGGTTAGCTCAGACAGTAGAGACAAATGACGCTTCAACTATACACGAAATAATCGGGAGAATACATAAAAAAAGTAACAACATCATGTTACCTTTCTAACACATATCTTGTCTGCACAGGGATCACACAACAGATAATTACAACCCTTTGCTTCAGGCAACTTGTCCCTTAGAGCGTTTGTATATTCTGGACTACGTACTGCATCACATCAGCTGGCAATCTGGAGATTACACTTCATAACAGATGGTCCGAGGTTCGAATCCTGGCTTGACTTGTTTTTTCCTCTTTCTTGTTACAAATATTCATGAACAAGTGTATAATTCATTAAATATAGTGTCACACTGAATAAGCATTAATTGCAAAATCAGGAAAAATGATAATTTATTTTTATCAAATAATGTTTGAATTGTATACACTATATCTATCGAAAACATTACAAATAATATCAATTTTACTTTAATCAAAAGCCAATCTGGCGTTGATTTGGTAACTTGCAGGCCAATCTAGTAATTCTTGAAGTAATAATAATATATCCTCCCATGCTTTAATTTTTTCCATTATTTTTATGTGATATTAAAATTACCTGACATTATATCTGAACAGATTTCTGTGAAATTTTCCCTAGAATAAGTAGATTTATTTGCAGATTTTTTTGCAATTAGCATAATGTAAATACATATTATCCTCTTGTCGGATCATGATTCACAATGTTGTCATAGACATCTAAGCTGGACTGACATCAAGCCTACACCACATAAGCTGAATAACCTAAACTGGACCAACTTCCATCACTATTGTAACTGGACCAATATTATCTATCATCACCCAAACTGAACTGACATCCATCACTGCCTAACTTGAAACTTTATCTGTTTCTATCCAGGCTGGTTTTTGAATTTTCATTTACTCGCAATCTATATATTTCTTGCCAAGATATGGGGAAAGTGAAATTGTTGTGTGAGAAAGTTGATTTTCTTTTGTGACTTTCCTTGGAAAGTTAGTGTCAAGGAAAAATCCTAGAGCACTGATCACAAAAAAATTTACAAAAACTTAGTAATAACTAGATTGACCAATACCATGTGTCATTTCATAACTCCCAATTAGCTTGCACAGATATAGAATTCAGTTCATATGTAAGTTATTCACATTTTATTTTAATTTCAGAAAGCATTAAAATGGACAAAAAGAAAACAAAGAAGTCTAAAGTAGGACCTGTAGATGGAAATGAGTTAAATGATCATATTAATGATGGATTTGAAATGGAAGAAAAGAATAACATGTATGTATATTTTGTAAATACAGTTTTTTACTAAATTATTTTTTATTAAAGGTTGGTTGGTTAAATGTTGTTTTACATCCCATCAGGAAGATTTCAGCTATTAGTGACAAGACAATTTTTATTAATCTCAAACATTTTCTTAACACAAGTTTTATGTGGTATGAGAGTGAGCAAGTGTTTCTGATCTACATTTTACTAGTGTTTACTCATGTCTACTTTTAGAGTACTAGTACACTCTCCTACATGGTTGACAATTAACATCATAGACTAATCATTCCACAATACTGGTATAAAATCAACCAGTAAAGGCCTACAAAAAAAAAAAAAAAAAAAAAAAAAAAAACCACACACACACATTCTTATTTACAATATGCCTATATCTATGGCCTCAGTTAATATAACATTCCTTTTGGGGTTATAAATCAATGTATTAACCTCATCAGTTGTCAATATTAAATTGTATATTGTTGATCAATAATATTTTCTTTGGTATTAGGCCAATTGCAATTTAACATTCTCATCCCCACCTGCCCCAGTGAAAAATGTGCCGTCCCAAGTCATTTTATTTTCGTTTCCCATCCCGGGCATATTCAAAGTCTGTTCCAGAGCTATGTCAAGTCTGTGGCGTTTCAAAAAAGGTTTTTAAGCACTCCTGTAAAAACTGGAAATGCAAGGTTGAAATCAAAAGTACCGGGTAGCTTCATACATGTTATAGATAGAGCATGGTTTTCTTAATTTTGCATCTCGCCAGTGGTCCAAAAGAATTAAGGGCATGGTACGGGGCAAATATAGCAGACACTCAACAGTTAGTGGAGGTGTACAATAATTTAATAAGTGGCTATACAGACAAAAAGGGCCATATATCAGATGTAGAAGTCAACCATGTGAGAGTGCTAGTTTTCGTATAAAATAAAAAATAAAACCCTCCCACCCACCCCAAAATTTTGTCCAACCTGTATGAGAATCTATTATTTAAATTGAATTGCCTTAGTAATTATTCTCTGACTGAAATTATACAATAAACATGTAGCATAAACATTTTTAACTTTCAGTAAAAATTTAAACAGTGCCAGAGACAAGATGAAGGGTACTTCACCTAAGATGAATGCCCTCAATGCTATCCTTGATGCTAAAAAAGGTGCTTCTAAATGGCGCAATTATGTAGCCACAAAACGGATCAGGAAAAGAAACAGTAAGTTGAATAGTCATACACACACAAATCAAGCTTTAGTAAAAATAAGAATTTTTTTTAATCCATCTGTCCAATTTATAGTTAAGGAACTAAATATTCAGGTGTATAATGATTCATATATGAGTCTAATAATATTTGCATTTAATACCTTGTATTGCACAACATGAAAGTTTAAACATTTTAAATTGTACGATTATGATAATCATATGGTCTGATTAATATTCTCACTGTGTCCACAGTTGACGATCTGAATTAAAAGTTTTATTTGTTAAAGGACAAGACCTATTTTTTTTGGAGAGACTTTCATTTTTTTGGATCTTTTGTTTTACACATTACGATATGATTATTGATTTATGATCTTTTCATTTTACAATCTCAAAAGTTTTATTAGTTGGAGAACAAGACACACTTTTCTGGAAAGACTTTCATTTTCTGGATCTCTCGTTTTTCAGTCTGATTGTTGATTATGATCTTTTAATTGCCTGCTACTTTCACTTTCACAAATTTTTAGACTAAAAATCAGTTAAGACATTTGTTGTAGTAAATGCTTAAGTACTTGACAAATTAGAAAAATCCATTAATAAAGGATATATCAGCATTTTATTTACAAATTTATGACTAAATTCAATCAGAAATATTTTAATAGGAATAAATGTTTATAACTTTCATAATGTCCAAGGTGAACCCCAAACATAATAAAGTATTGAAAATGCATCATTGAATAAATGCTTAAAATGTCATATTTGCACCATTTTGATTTTGTAAAATTGCTAATACATTAATAGATTAAAATCACAAAAAAAAGAGTAAAAGACCCACATCACTTCCTTGGGAGAATTTCTAGCCATACATGCATTTCAACATGTTCTTTATTTTTCTGCATTTCAATTACTTAAAATTAAAATCATAGTTCCTTTTTTGGTTTTCTATCTTAATTCAACTACATGTGCTCAATAATAATTTTGTATTAGAAATAACACCAATTTTAACAGTTCTTTACATTTTATCTAATTTTAACAATAACCTTATAGAGAATACAGGTATGCTAGAAGAAATTTGCTGCCCCCCTCCCCATCCCCTCAGCTTGTTACCCATCACATTAAAAATCCCAATCTTATATCATAACAAGGCTGCCAACAAAACAAAAATTTGTAAAAGAAATTTTCTGTAAGTTATTATTGTTTATTATTATTATTATTATTATTATTTATATTTTTTGCATATGACATGTTTAATTTTGGTCTAATAGATTCATTTTTGGTCCATTGGACATATTCTTCATTGTTCATGTCCTGGACCCAGTTGTTCAAAGGCTTATTATCTTAACTGAATAGTTGGTAAAATTAGAAAATGTTATTTAAATTAAAAAATAGTTTTTTAATAAACATAGTTTTTGATCTTTTGTCACCTCTGTTGATGTAAATTTTTTTAAAATATTTTTTTAAAATTTTGGTTATTACCTGGTTAAGCAAATAAAGCTTTAAACAACCAGATCAGGACTGTTGAAGTATTTTGTTTAAAAATTAAAACTTTAAAGTAACATATGCACATGAGAGCTATACTGTTCATTGAATATTACTGATGGGTTTTGTGTAAAAAAAAGTCTTAATATCCTTTTTATCACACTATGTGGTAACCTTATATGATTTCAAAAATAAACTTGCTATACCTAAACTTTCCATACAAAAAGGGTGAAACAATATACTTCAATATATATAGTAATTTGATTTTGAACAAAACTTTTGGTTTGCTTGAAGAGTTATTTCCCATGTCTCATCAAACTATTCATCTTATTTGCCACAATTAAACTTATTTCTGATATTCATCTGCAATTTCATTATAATACAGGTGATGACAGGTGAAAAATGCAAGTACTTACGATGTTATAAGACACTAGTATCAATGTTAGAAGTAATAGGTTTTCTTTGAAGAACTGACAATCTAGCTCCTTTTTAGTCTAATTTTTTTTCATAAGTGAAACTATTTTTCTCCACTAACTGAATGTAAGGCACTACAAGCTAAACTGAGGTTTGTTTACTTCAATATGTACTGAGCCGGCATAGCAAATGTATTGTTTCACCTCTACCCCAACAATCTCATTAGTATGCACATGATAAATTGAAGTATCTTCTCTTACTGGTTTTTATATTTATAATGGCTTCAGGGGTTTTCTAGCAAAAATATTTGTCACTGTCTTCTCTGATCAGATTTAACTGAAGAACACAACATAAGCTGTTTACTTATTTTTCTAAACAACTTTCCTAAAAGACTCATTACACTCAGTATTTATTTTTCATTTGTTGGCCAAATTTTTAGAATAAAAGGTTCTGTTTGTTTTTGTAGCCTAGTACTTCTTTTAGACGTAACTCTTTTTTTTTCACTATGTTTGTGACTTGATCAGCACCTTTTTTGCACTCTTAATACATGAAATACCATTTAATTCTATTGACTGCTGACTGTAAAAGCTGTATGAAGTTTTCCTTTATATAACTTATAAACAACACATTTTACTTAACTATGCCTCTCCTGAAAAATGTTATACTTGGTTTCATTATAAAACTTTTATTTACATTGAAACTCATGCGGAAACCTACTGCTAGTTTGATCTTCTAAAGATCTTATTTATAACACTGATCATGTGATTCTTAATAGAAAACGAGGCAATGTCAACAAACATGGCAGAAGTATGTGTTCAGGAGCAAATGTGGCCACTTTGTCATGTGTATCCAAGCCAAACTGCTATTTTATTACAGCCATTTTCCCTCAACCTGTCTAATTTAAATCATTGGAGTCAGTTTGTCCAAGTTGGCTCTTGTTCTTCTCTTTGCTGAATCTGTTGTTGTTTTCACATGAACATGTTTTCTTTTCTGCAAACACCATTGTTTACATACATGTAGAACTTCTGTACTTGCTCCAAGCTGATAAATAACATTATATTGAATTGCCCCAAGCTTTTTCTTACGATTTCCTATTCATTAGGGGCACATAAAAGTGAACTTAAAAAAAATAAATCCAACAGGTCGTGAAAACAACCCATTTATATTGATAAAAAAATAATTTTAGAATATTAATTTTTTTCAGTAATGGGTAACTTTAATGAAATACCATTAACTTCCATTAGTGGTGACTTATTTAATATTATCACTTGAGATTGTTTTAAAACTTATCATTTGCAGTCACCTAATTGCTATACATTGCATCACATCCCTTCTCCCTATTCACTGCTAAAAGGAACATCATTCATTAACATGTCAAAACCAAATATGAATGGACATTAAAATGTAATTATGTCCCTTTGATTTTATATCGATTTAAAAATTTCAAGTCGTAATAACATTATTATGGCAATATTCCATTTATGCCAAAGATTGCATGAAAGTTCTTATGAAATATAAATTTTTTGAACTGTACATATTATCCAATGGTCCTCTTAGTTCGGCTAATCAGTAATGGTTTATTTTTAGTTCCGCTTGACAGATCCTCTCATAAAAATGTATTTAAGAAGCGGTGATGTAATTTCATATTTTATAAAACGTAATAAGAAAATCTAAAGATACTTAAAATTCATCCTGGGGAAGAAGTAGGAAAAAACAAAAAAAAAAACAACTACTTTATTAAATGTATCATATGAATATATTCAGTGTATTTGGATGAAGACAACTTGATAAAATCACCCAGATGTAAGTCTTGGATATAACTGTTGTGTGATTTCTGGTATACACATTTTGGAGTGATCAATTAAAACAGTGTAGCTAGTTGAGACATATTGCCTTGTTAATATTTTTTGAGTGTGATAACACATTAAAAAAATTGTAAATTTAATTCCAATAAACCTGTTTTGTTTCATTCTAATTTTATGAAATTAAAATTTTTTGCTAAGATTTATGATATAAATTTTAAAATAAATTTTCACAAAAACTTATTAAAAAACACAATAAATGACAGTTTTTTTTTTTCAAAATCCCTAATGTATGGTGGCTTATTTCTGACATCGACATAATTTTAGTCGACATAGAATTATCTCGACATGTCGACTTAATATCTTGACAAATCAAGATATTATCATGAAAAGTTGTGATACCAAAATGAAAAGTTGAGATAAGTAACACGACATGGCCGCGATACTTATGTTGACCAGTCGGGATAATTATCTCGATATCTCGACTTATTTGTTTAGGATAATAAAAGTATTCATGTAATTGAGATACAATTTATTTCTCTAAATAAAACTGTGTGACACAATACTAGCTTTTTTAAAGTTGCATCAAATCACATGAAATTAGTGAAATGGAAAAAAATAAAAAAAAAAAACATTGAAGTCATTTCTTATAATTTTAATCAAATGATACATTAATTAGCAGTAATAATAATTAAAATTTTAATAATGATTATATACTGTATAAGTATTTATTTTGGCTGTGTATTAATTAACATTGGTGCTTTTGGCATTAAATTAATTTCCGCCAATACTAAGTATATTAATACATCAATGTATAATCAACATTAATTTTAGCTCACCTGTTTAAAGGGAAGCAATGACAGCACCAATATTAATACCTGCTACATGTTTGAGAATCTCTGGAGTGTCAAATATAAAACATGCTTATATAAATACTTATACAACCATGTGACCATTGTATGGTTATGACAATAAACAGTGTTGTGGAATTAAATTATTTTTACTGCCATCAATGTTTGCCCTATGGGAAATTGTCTTAAAGGGAGATAATAATAGTTACATCTATTTCGGAAGGGGTATTGTTCCACTGACCTTGTAGTACTGTACTATCATAAGTTCAGTTGGTTGAGTGTAAGGGACATTTATAAGGTTTGATCCCCAGCCTGGCTCATATGTCTGTCCAGTGACTTTTAAAATGGACAAAATTTTTAACCAAACCTTTTTGAATTCCTAATTTTTTGGGGTAAAAATTAAAAAAAAAAAAAAAAAAGACAACATTATTCTGTAGCAACATATAGACAAGGGACAAAATTAACTGCAAGCACAAATTTATTTTAACTTTTAGATTCACATGAGTAATTAAAATTGATGTCTCAACTTGCTCATTTTATGTTGAACTCGTGTAAGATGGTTTTGCTTTGGAGTGCTTAACACACACAAAAAAAGTGATGGGACAACTTCCTACATTGAGTAGAATATACATGGAAATAATGTACATATTACAGAAGATTCCAGTTAATTGCCTAGTCCATTTGGCAATTTTTTGTAATTAAGTAGAATATGCAAATAACTGAAAATGCCCCTTGGGCAAAATTGATTGACAGATATGTTGGATAGTTTTTATGAGGACATCATAGTCAGTGCACTGTAGAAACAACAGAAAATGAGTAATACCTTTGAAATTAAAAACAAATAAATTCAAAATAAAATTTTTAAGAAAGCAGAGAAAAATTATGCAATTAACTGAAATATGCAATTAACCAGTATGCAAATAAGTGGAATCTACTGGATAATTTTTATAACCTGAGGGGTTCTTTAAATCTTCCCGATTTATCCACATGTAATAAAAACTTAATAAATTGTCCATCTGTCTTTATTTGTGTGTGATGTAATAACCGTTGGTCTTAATTTTATTCTACAGTTGATTTGTGCCATGCAAAATGCTTTGGGAAATATTTAGGTGACCGTTTGACTGTGATTTGGGAATTATTTCTATTAATTTTTGATTTACTAGAATATGTTATATATCTCTAAATACTGAAGATGATAAAATGCTAAAATTAATAAAATGATTATTAATTGTGCTAACTTCCCAACTTTAATATTTCCATTTTTTAAATGCATTAAATTTAAGTCTTAAAATAATAGTGCTTTATTAAATATTTTAAAACAAAATGTAATAAACAACAAAATGTAATTCTGTGCATGTTAATTTGTCTCACGTTTTTAATTGTAATTTTATAATAACATTACATGTATTAAGGCAAATATTTGATTTATATATATGTGAAGAATGCTATCAAAAGCATGAAAGTACTAATAAAATATAAATTTTTGAGCTTCTTCTACCATTGGTTAGGTTGAGGGTATATACAAGGCAAACAAGATTAAAGGGTGTGCTTTTAAGCTTGCAAGCAATAAATATATAAATACTTTTCTATCACAAATACAAATTCATGTATAATTGGCGCTTAGAATGAATACTTTTTCTGCTAAACCTTTTTTATGTGTGACATCAGCGAATGATGTAATTTTCATAATTAACAAGCTCTAACATTATCACATCTGTAATTAAGTTTTGGAAAGGGGTCTTTTGACACCTTACTAAAATTTAAAAAAAAATTAATTAAACTATTTACTAATAATCTACTCATTGAAACAGTTATCATGTAAATGAAGTACAGTGCTTTAATTATTAATTAATTTTAAAGTATTCTATAACTATGATTCTAAATATAGAAAAAATACACAGACCCACTCTTTAAGATGCATGACCATACATGTATATATTTGATATACCGATGTTTGAGGTTTAGGTTTACAATAGAAACATAGAACCTCTCTAAACTGAACACCTTTCAAACTGAAGATTTAAGGTAAGTGCCGATACCAAGGGAAGTAACCCTGTTCAACAGGACATAACAAACGATCTGTAATAATGAATGTATAAAAAATGACAAAGCTTTCCCATCAAGTCTACAGTCGATATACCATTATTGAATATTTTTCTGTTATTTTACTTATTTTAATCATTTAAGATCATGAAAATATTCTAAATTTATCGATTAGTTTGGCATATAAACTGGTAGCTACACGATCTTTAGCTCAATTTGGGGGCCTCATACACAGGATAAGATAATTTCATGATGATATATGATATATGTATGATGATATATGTATAAGCATACATAATATACTTTTAAAATTTTCAAAATAGATATATATATATATATATATATATATATATATATATATATATATATATATATATATATGTATATATCAGAGCTCTGAAAACTTTGACTGGGGTGTCAGACAATTTTTCAAAGCAACCGTACCACCGATGCTGTGTAAAGCAAAAATAAAAATAAAAAAAAAAACGTACCACCATGTTGTTATTGACGATTTTTTTTAAAAGATTTTAATTTTTAATATCAAAAAGAATTTAGAAAGGATAAAACTACTACATTGAGGTTATTTAGGTACATGTGTTCAGGCTCATGTGTCCACATAGTGTCTATTTTTCAGTACTGTTTTTGTACTGTCGGCGTTGACTACACAAGGTTTGATGGCCATCTTTGTTTATTGACAATTGTGCATTTCCGTTTTCCCGAAGTTACACGAACTTTACTGAACCTCATTTCGAGACCTCTTTGATTGTAAAATTATTTATTTATAACTACCGTAACCAGTTTGCAAAGACCAAAAGATGCGCGTTGTAGTCTTATTTGACATCCCGCTTAGAACCTCTCCGATAATAGTCCGATGACCATGACCTTCAAGGATCAACCCTCGTAATCAGCTGTTTATGGCTTCCGTCTGTCAAGTGTTGTGATTACTTAATAGACAACTTAACAACAAAAATAATGAGAGTTCGGACGATGAAACAAAAGAAACGGATTGAGATCATGGATTCTAACTGATTAATAAACAAAAGCCTAATTATTATATCTGTAGTATTTATTGAAAACGGTTGACAGGTTATAGCAAACAATACTCGAGTAAAATAATGACCAACAAACATATTTATTTATATATCCAATTAACTGAATTCTATTATTAACTAAAAATGTCTGACAAGTGATTTTTCACATCAGACAAAAATATTTTTTGTTGGACATGTCCGGCAAATATGACCGTTTCCGGACCCCTGATATATATATATATATATATATATATATATATATATATATATATATATAATAAATATGTTTGTCGGTCGTTATTGTTTGCTATCACCTGTCAACCGTTTTCAATAAATACTACAGATCTTATAATTAGACTTTTGTTTATTAATCAGTTAGAATCCATGGTCTCAATCTGTTCCTTTTGTTTCATCATCCGAACCCTCATTGATTTTGTTGTTAAGATGTTTATTGAGTAATCACATCGCTTGACAGATGGAAGCCATAA
Source organism: Tegillarca granosa (assembly GCA_029721355.1). Taxonomy (NCBI): domain Eukaryota; kingdom Metazoa; phylum Mollusca; class Bivalvia; order Arcoida; family Arcidae; genus Tegillarca; species Tegillarca granosa. The sequence continues at coordinate 29,837,584 of CM056598.1, read as the reverse complement.
ACAGCTGATTACAAGGGTTGAAGCCTAATTATTAGATCTGTAGTATTTATTGAAAACGGTTGACAGGTTATTGCAAACAATACTCGAGAGTAAAATAATGATCGACAAACGTATTTACGTGTCCAATTAACTGAATTCTATTATTAACTAAAAATGTCCGACAAGTGATTTTTCACATCGGACAAAAAAATTTTTTGTCGGACATGTCCGGCAAATATGACCGTTTCCGGACCCCTGATATATATATATATATATATATTAAAAAAACCTGTAATACTAGTACTGTGTTGAAGGTATGTGTATATGATTGTCTTCAAATTATGTTAAGTTTAGACAGGTAACATTGATATTTATTTTTCATTTCATTTTGGTGAAAAGAAACAGCAATGTTGATTGTTTAACAAAGGGTTCTACTGTCAAAAGATAACATAAACATTTGCACAGTTATATGATATTCAATGTTAATTGCTTTGAAGCATCAGCTTTTAAATTTTCAGGATTTATTTCACAGCTTTCTGTCATATATGCTTCTCTAACAATTTGGTACTTTTCTTTTTTATTCATATTGATATTTAGCTGGTCATTTTAATGGTATGTATTTGATGATTGGTAGCAAGTGATAATTATCTCCCCTTTTTAACTAGCTAGTTACCTTCCTTTTCACCAAATACGCAGTAGATCAATTTTATGCTTATAAATTACAGTCACTGAATGCTTCCTCCACAATGAAAATTGTTAGAAATCACATATCTACATTTGTTTCTTATATCTCATTGTAAAAAAATAAAATAAAATAAGTATTTTCATGTCATGAAATGAAAATAATTAGTAATACTAAATATTTCTTCAGGTACTGATAATTTTTTACCCTATACAATGTACATATATAGGATTATGGATATTTCATCCCTTACAACATATGGTACCATACCTAAGATGTTTTGTACCTTACATTAGTCTTTTCTGATCTGATTATGCATTGGACTATTCATACTACATCTCTTAAAAAAAATATTTTGTTCAAAGTATTTTTAAGGAATTTCTTTTTCTAATTTCAACCAATCAGAACCTCAGAATAAAAAAATCCACCTTTCTATTAAGTCCATAATTTTTAGCTTTTAGACAGTCTGTTTTTTTCTTTTCTTTTTTTTTCTATAAATTAATTTGACAAAAAGTCAATAAAATGTGGTAAAGAAATTGTTCATCAAAAGGGACAAGAAGTTCAAGATATTAATGTAGTACAGCATGGTACAAAATGTCTAATGAAACATCATGTCCTGTTTTCCATCTGTATTAAATTTAATAAAATCAATTTGGTAACAGATTGCAGTGCCTGGACTCAGTTGCTAGTTTCCAGACTAGTTTATGTCAGAAATTGACATGAATGCATTAGAAAGTTCATATTTGCTTGTCAAAATTTAGTGCTTTACTTTCTCGTTTCTCCATAATTCTAGAGATAGCTACTATAAATGAACAATCTTCAATTGGGAATGACACACCATTCCAACCCCCCCCCCCCCCTTTCCTTTGCAAACCATATTGTACTAGTAAATGTATACTTTCATTAAGACATGTATGAGATTGATTGATTTAATAGGATTTTATGTCCCAGTCAAGAATATTTTACTTATATTAAGACCTCACCAGCTATAGGTGAGGTGGCAGGAATTTTGACCTTTGCAGTGCCTTTGGGCAATTTGCAGGGAAGGTTCTTGAACCTGCCACACCTGTCATGACACAGGCATCGGTTCTTAAGGTCTCATCTGAAGGACCCTGTAACTTTCATTTCTAAATACTGAGTGCTTGGTGAAAGATATGTCACTACCAATTTTCAAGTCTTGTTCAGACCTGACCTCACCTCCCACATACGAAGCGAGCACTCTACCAACTGAGCTACCATAGTGGTACATGTATGGGAATAGAACTTATAGATGATTTTACCACTTAATCTATATACATTGGAGCTTGTCTTAACTGAAAACATTCTGGACTGAAGATTTTATTTGAACAACATAGAATTTTTTGTTTACACACGTTAATTGAAGAAATGACTTTAACAAAATATTTTATTTAGAAAGTTTTTCAGTTCAACTAGGATTTGGGTATTACAGGTTGCACTTAGATCTTTTCATTTTGGTGAGACCATTGTATTTGCTAGATTTTGCATTTTATTTTTGGGACAAAGTATAAGCACTCATCGGGTCTATATCTGGACTAAATCTCTGTAACACAGGTGGCTCTTTACCTTTTTCGTATAATGAATTTGTCACTACTCAGGATAAAATGGTGCATGACAAGCTTTTACCTTTCAGGTGGTGGCATCATTGTTATCAAGACTGGATGTTTAGTTTTCAGATTTGCCATATTAAAACACCAAAGTTGTTGGTGACAAAATTTAACATTTGTAGGAATTTTTGTCTTCTGCTCTTGTCTGACTTCATAAATTTTAAAAAAAAAATTGTACAGCTTGGATGCTATGGTCTCTATGGTTCAAAAAACAAAGTTGATCGAGTTATTTTTAAAATTCTGCCCTTTTGAAAATGTACATGTATCAAAATGCAGGAAAAATATTACCTTTTAAAATTGGAAAAATATATTATGTAAAAAAGAAATATTATATATTTTTATTTTTATTTTAGAGATACAATTGATTTAAGTTTTATTTCACAAAAATATTGCACAGTTTAGTTGTAGACATTGCTAGTCTTATTATTTTTTATTTTTTTTTAAAAAACTTTATTTATCATGCATGCATAATTTGACATATACATGTATACAACATATATGATTAATAATAATGTATATAAGCAATTAAACATATACAAAATATTTATAACTTTCATAAATCAGGTTTTGGACAATTTTAGAAAATAACAGGATTTTAACTTTGACAATGTTTCAATGAGACTTTGTTGGCACATGTTGAAGAATAGTTTTACCAGTAGATTTAATTCATGTATATGTTGTGTAAATCCACTGTGTTACATAAATTTGACATTTTTATGTTTTTATTTTTATAACCTCTTGAAAAGTTAATGATAAAGCAATGCAATATATATATATAATTTTTTTTTATTTAATAAATCCTTGAAAACTGGATCCTGAAAATTCTGTAAACAGAAGATTTTATTTTTCTCGATTGCATAAAATCTGTAGATAAACCTGACATCATCACATCAGTTTTCAAATAAATACAAAGATGATACCAAAATGAAAATAGGATGATTCAGTGATGAAAAAAATAAGATTATAACAATCATAGTTATAATCGGCAACAGAATTTAAACTAATGGTAAACAATTGCTGATATCAGGTACCAGAATATACTTTGTAATGTTGATACTATTTTTAAATTTTGTTAACTTCTTTTTTTTGCAGATTTATTCTGAACAAAAATTTCAATTTTTCAATAAAGAATTGATTTTTTTTTTTTTTGACTGACATTTGGTTGTTTGTTTAACTCCATGAAGAATATTGCCAAAACTTGAGCTTTGTAATCATTACTTTAGAATTGTAATCATTTAAGTGATTTAACTCGCAAACTTTGCACATATACTCACCCTCTTACCAGGTCCCTGATTACTTTTATTATCACAGACATGTATTTGTTCGCAAACCCTGATAAACAGGGTCATGTGATTTTTTAAGGACTGAAAACTATTTTGTTTTTGCTGGTTTTATTGTATATATATTTTTATAGTCCAAATTTCATCTGACCTTAACACACATTATGTCTGTAGGGTCAGAACAATTTCTATATCAAAAGCCCCAGATTTATGGATACCGTCTCATTTTGCTTAGACTCAAAATATTAGCGAAATTGTTGATTAGTAACTATCCTCAATGGGTAGATAATTGATTTGAATTCTTCAATAAATTAATATAACAAGATGTCATCGCTGCTGGTTTGGGAATTCAGATTAATTTCTTTGGTATTAATGTTTGCTGACATCATCTTCGATTTTCTAAACATGACTAAACAACCTTGCAAAACTACCACAGTCAAATATTTGGGATACAAATCATTCACCTATGGATCAAAGTTAGTAATTTTCTTTACTTCCACTAATACAAATGTATTATCAGTTTGAAGCAAAATGAGGTGGTTCCTCTTTTGACACCAGTTGGTATTAAAAAATCTCAGGTTTTTGATATAGAAATTGTTCTGACCCTACACATAGCCATCAAATGAAAGCATAAAGTGTGTTAAGGTCAGAGAAAATTCGGACTTATATTCATGGTATATTATGTTCGGATTACAGTATTTCTACTCTATTTTAAAAAAAAAAAAAAAAAAAGTAAATAGATCATTAAATGTTTATTACCGGTATATAAATATTTTGTTTCATAAATAAATTATTATGGCTATACCTGTAATGAAATATGAAACAATGGTTTGAAATTCAAAATAAAATGTCTACAGGTAGAATATGAATGTTGTAGATAATTGTATGGTTACCATAGAAACATTTTTCAGGAATACATAGAATTTTCATTGAAAAAAAGTAGAAAAATAATAATAGAAATAACTTGTTGAATTTTGTATGAAATATTATAACATATTTTGAGTAAGTAATGAATTGCTTAGATATGTGTGAATTTATTACAGTTAAGTTATTATATCTTTTTATTGTGTGTTCTTTTTTATTTTGCTTTTGCTTTTGCAAAAAAAAAAAAAAAAATAAAAAATTAAAAAAAAACACTGAATTATATTCAATTTTAGATTTTTAAACATGAAATAATTACTGAATTTTAGTGTCAGGAGATGAGGAGAACGAAGAAAGAAAGATCGGAGGAATTGGGCTAGATGAACTACATGAAAGTTTTGCATTGCCAAATAGCGGTAAATCCAATCAGAAGATGTCATCTGCAAGCAACAGATCATTAATGGCATATTTTGCCAAACTTGGACATTCCATGAATCCAGATGAAATGCTTGAGTTAGATTTTGTTGATAGTTTGTTACGAAATGGCGCCAGCATCAATACAACTGATAGACATGGTCAGACTTTGTTACATGAGGTAGGTATTGTTGTTCACAAAAGCCTGGTGCTAGCATAATAAAGCACAGCTTACAAATGTGATCAGAATTTAAACAACCGGTATATTTAGTGTGGAAGGTCCTTGGTTGATGAAGATTGCTGGTGAAAGTCATGTCTGAAATGGCCGTGTTTGAAATCAAAGATTGCTGTCATTACTATAACAGACAAGTAACAATTTTTTTTAAAGATTAAATTTAAATCAGATAATAAAAAATTTGACTGGCATAATTGTCCAAAATGGATGATGAACTGTTAATATGAATAGAAAAAAACTGATAAATATCATTACAGGTTTATTTAAGAACTAATCAAGATAAAATTCTATATTAAAAAAGGTGTACGTCGATTTGGATATATATTACATATTTTTCCAACAATTTTTTTTTACTGCATATGCCACAAAGAAATGCATGTTTAAAAATTATTTTTAAAAGAACATCTTCACATCTTTTCCATCAATATCAGCTTTTTAAATGAAATATAATAAGTATTAAAAATGATTTATTTTGTTTTAGAATATTAACTCAAAAACATTTTGCACACTTTTTGGACAATCTTGTTTTGGGTAATTCTGCAAAATGCAAAAAAGGTTTTAAGTTTATTTTCCATAAACCTAATCAGAATTAATGTCAATCCTTATATAAAATAAAAACTGTTATGTAAATTTATGCTAATTAATTACTTTATTTAGTAGTACAAGTCTAAGTTCATTTTGCTGACTTTTTTGCCATTAGTCAAAGAATCCTAAACTGCCTTTTTTTTTTTTTTTTTTTTTTTTTTTTTTTTTGGACAAGAGTATTGGCAATATGATCCTGTTTTGCTGTAAGATATTGTCAGGTGGATTTGTTTTTGTTTCGAAGCCATGCCTACTTTCTCAAAAAAAAAAAAAAACATCTTGCAATCCATTTCTAAATGGAAACGTCTTTCTTGTTACATATTGAAACAAGTGAAAGAAAAATCAGTTTTACAGTCCTAGTGGTACATTGTATATGTTTTTTTTTTTTTAAAGTTTTTACATAAATCAGTTAGCAAAATCAGTTTTGATTGTAATTTATAGGTTGCTCGCACATGGCACACAGATGTTGCTAAATTTTTATTGGAGCATGGAGCTGATGTAAACCAAACAGATAATTATGGTAGATCACCACTTCATGTCGCTGCTGCAGTAGACTACCCAGAGATGGTGGTGTTACTTATAGAAAATGGTGGTATGTATGTCACAAATCATTGTTTAATGTTATATTCAATGATTAGAAATACGTCATTTTGTGGAAGTATTAATTCATTCCTTGCTAATTTAGTATTAAAAATTGGACTAGCCTGTATTTTAGAGCATAATAAAATTGTCAACATTAATTAGCTGTTAAGATGTGTTACAGTTGTTCTTAATATTTTTAAATACTGTAAAATTCTAATTTTGGTTTGAGATTAAATTTCAGCTACTTTTGTTGGTAAGTAAATGCCAAAAATATAATGTCAACCAATACTTTCAATTACCAAAGCCTTACATTGTGATTCATTTTTACAAAACATAGTTCAAAAATAATTTTTCCAACAAAATTAACAAAAAATAAGTTTTACTCCACGAAAATTCGAGAGTGGAGTGGAGTGGAGTAATGGTGTTTCATGCCCCTGTCAAGATTCTCTCACTTATTTCGAGGTGGTCAGTTCTGGGATGGTGGAGGAAACCGGAGTGTCTGGAGAAAACCACTGCCTACAGACTTTCTCACACAAGGATCTGTTGTCCCAAGTGGTATTTGAACCCAGGAGGTGAGAGGCACTGTGATCTGTAAACGCATGCTTTATACCACTCGGCCACCAAGGCCCCTACAAAAATTTGAACCATGAGAACATTCTCTATTCAACAATTTTTAAGATTTAATTTTCAATTGTAATTTAGGTTAATTAAATGATGGTTTATATTAAATTTTTTCTTCTGTTATACAGCTAATAAAGAAGCTAGAACAAAAGGAGAAGAACAGACACCGGTTCACTATGCAGCTAAAAATGATGCCTGTATTTCACTACGAACATTGATAAAACTTGAGTGTGACTATAAAACTGTTAGAGATTATAAGGGAAGGACGCCACTTCATCTGGCAGCAGAATTAGGTTAGTAAATATTATCAAACTTTCATTGAAATTTTCACTGCTGAAAAAAAAAATTGCTTTATACCTCACGGAAAATTCTAAAACTATTATTGGTCAATTTCTAATCACTAGGTATGAAACGATTCACAATGTTTGAAGCAGCGTATTGGCATATTGCAATGTTCACTGCTAGGCTCAGAAACTTATGAGTAAACCTACTTAAGATAACTTAAGCTATAGACCATTAACTTCTACAGTTCTTTATCAGATGCAATTTTACACATTTTAAAGAGGCTTTGTCGGAATAAAAGGTGAAATTGCTTTTTGTTCGGTATAATGAAGTAAATAGTGCCCTTAGTTGAGGGAAATGTGGAGGATTGTCTCCCCTGTTAGCTTGGGAGATGATGTTCCCTACATATTTCCCTCAACCAAGGGCACTATTTATACATTATTCTCTTACTGAAAAAAAAGAAAAAAATGCTTTTCAAACTGTAACTATAAAAGAATGTTAGAGATTGTAAGAAAAGGATGTGATTTCATTTGACAGTAGAGTTAGATAAATAAGGTTTTTAAACTTTTACTGAATTTTATTTCTTAAAAAAATTTTCTTTAATATGTAAAGGAAAATTAAAGTATTGCACAAACTTACTAGAAAAAAAACGCAGGGAAAGTTTATATTGTTTCAAACAGGTAATAAATTTTGAAATTTAATGCTTTCAGCCACAAATGCAAGTAATAAATTAAAAAAAAAAATCTTCTAACAAACAAGCAAACAAAACAAAACAAAACACAACACAACACAACAAAACACAAAACAAAACAAACCAAACCAAACAAAAAAAAAAAAAAAAACAAAAAAAAAAACAAAAAAAAAAAAAACAAACCAAACCAAACCAAACAACAAAAACAACAAAACAAACCAAACCAAACCAAACCAAACCAAACAACAAAACAAAACAAAATTATAAAAATTCAGTGAAAATATGCCAGAGTACAGAGTAAAGCTTATTATTGCAAAAAAATATGAAAGAAATTCTGTGATTTCAAGTAATAGTTTCTGCATGTTTATTACATTTTTTCAAAATGTCTGCTCTGTACATCTACTGATGCCCAAATTGTTAATTCAATACAAAGTATGTTTTTGTAATTTTATATATTACAGATAGAAGTGAAACAGCCAGATTATTGCTAGGTTTTAATGCAAGTGTCGGTGTTATGGACAATTATGGAAATAAAGCGTTATCTTGGATGATAACTAAAATGCCTCCTGTGGTATGTTGCAATTTAAAAATTCTTTTTAGCACGGAAGTGATTATATGAAGCCTTTACTACCACCCTTGTCACTTTGCTTATGACGGCGAGTCTGAAAAAAATTATCATAGAAAATCCAATGTATATCCAATTTTTTTTTTATGTGAGCCTAGAAGTGACAGAAAACAGCTAAGATTTTACCTTGATGGCTTTTGCATAGATTATTTCTTGTTGATAAAAAAAATATTGCTACCATGGGGATTTTATATGTTGAAAACATGGTGAAAAAATCTCCAGTTTGAAAATATAACATGATGCAGTATAACCTGCTATAGAGTTCACCTTTTTACAGTAGTTTCTGCTTAATTGCATAGTCTGTTTGTCAGAAAATTTTATGCAATTAAGCGGAATATGCAAATAACCGAAAATGCCCCTTGGATGGATACAAAGGTTGGGGCCATTGAAGTACTTGTGTCGGCATCATAGTACACTGTAGAAACAACAGAAAATTAGTTATTACTTTGAAATTAAAAAATGAAATAAATAATTCAGAATAAAAAAATTAAAAAAAATTATTTTATTTAATTTGTATGATGTTTTAAAAATTCTAGCTGATCGATTGATGGATACACCCGGTGAAGCCGGTTTTTTTTAGTAGACATCAAAGTCGGTGTACTGTAGAAACAGCAAAAAATTTGTAATTCCTTTGACATAAAAATAAATAATTAAATATTATTGAAAAAAATATTTAATTAAAATCTCAAGACTTGTAGTATATATTTTCTTTACTAAATAAAGATTTAAAATTCTAGCTGATCGTTTTAAACCTCGTATTTACATGGGATTTCAAAATGTGGTATAGGTGGACTTTTCTTGCAGACCATCGATCTGTGTTTAATCCTAGAAAATGTATGTAACTGGAACATCTGTTGGTATTTAATTCATTGTTGCTTAACACTCGCGATATTCGTATTTCTTGTTTATTTACTTCTTTTTAAAAATCCACGTGTTCGCACATGGCACTGAGTTATATTGTTTGAGTTATCTCCCTTTCACGGTACGATAATCAATTTTTAAAAGTGACATAGAAAAAATCCAGTTCCTTGACAACGTGCAAGATGTCTGGTAAAATTAAATTCAAACAGTATTTGTGTAAATAAATTGAAAGATGTCTTATCTTGTTATTTATTTTATACAAAGTTATATTTTAATTGTTTATTGACCAATTATTCGATCAGTCATAAATAGGAAATTCCCGTTGTTATGTGTAACTAGGTCTGATCCAATGAAATAAATGAATAAAACGTCACTTCCTTAAGTGAAAAAATGTCTTTGATGTTGAATCTGTATACCGACAAAACTTGCTACATAAAGGGTTTTCAGCCGTAAACGATGATTTCAACCAGTTTATCTTAAAGAGGAAATAATAAATAAAGAATAAAGCATTTGATTGAGGTATGATTTATTGAGTTTACGCTAAAAGAACTGTAAATACACGTTTTCAAACTTGCTCTGGGATAACAGTCAACGTACATACACATTCCTTAACCATGTTAACAAAAACATTAATTTGAAAAAAAATGTTTTTGGTTTTATTTAATCTTTGTTTTAAAAAAAACCAGCATCGATGTTCCAGTAAAATCATGTCAGGGTTTAGAAAATGTAATGGAAATAAATTTCAGTTAAAAAAGATCGTTATAAAACTTGTGTGACCCGGGTACAAATTTTTCACCTGTCATAGCCCTTTTTAATTGGTTTAACATAATTAATTACGTTTCCTGACAAACGCGTATTGACAGACCAATTGGATGACTACTCTACAAAGTGAACACTAATTAACTGGCTTCATATCTCACCTGGTGTTAGCTGTACACATGTTTATTTAATGTAAACACCTCTCGAGGTTACCTTGCATCGTCGGCAAATATATTTTGTAATCATGAAATTTCAGACCAAGATCGCATAATTTTCAGAATTTTTTATACAATTAAGCTGAATTTAGACTTTTGTTTATGCAAATAAACAGAATTTTTTCATTGTTTAAAGGGTACCTGTAACGATTTTCAGTTTTGACATATATTATTTGTCGTACTTAAATATGACTGTAGCGAAAATTCCATAAAATTTCATTCCATAATAAGGTAGATATCGGCGATTTTCTAATACATCTCTAGAAATCCAAATCGAAAAGGTCGATATCGAGGCTCCCGTGTTGTGACGTCATAGCAGTAACATACCTCCACAGAATATTATTTACCAACTACTAAAATAAGTCAAATACGAACTCGTAGTTTAACTTTCTATGATTATTTTACGGGAAAACTATTTAACGAAGTGAAATTAACATTCGTTTGACATGTACCGATAATTAAGATTATTATTAATCCTTTTGTTTATTAGACACATTCCTTAGATTTAGACCCACACCTGTAATTGACAGGATGTCACTTACAATTTGCAAAATTGATTTGCAGGTTGATAAAGTTATCTTACGACCGGTAATATACAATAATATATTTACAGTTCGAGTAAAGTAAAATAATTTTATTTGGTAAACGTTATTTGTCATATACAGTATAAAGATTTCACTCCGGAAAAAATGGATATTTCATTTGTAAATTTCAAAAAGTAAGAAAAAGAATTCTTTCTTAGTCATGTCAATAATAATAATAATAATAATAATAATAATAATAATTATTATTATTATTATTATTATAAAATACAGCTTTCAGGCAAAATAAAAAAAAATTGACGACCAGAATAGTCTATTTAAAACATGTTTATTGATCTACTTACAGCATTTGATTTTATTAGATTTTAGTTTTCACTTTTCCTTGGGCATACATTTAGCTGTGATATTCTTAAATTCTTTATTCTATATATACAAATTCATAAAATTATTATTATTATTATTATCTCGTTTTTTTTTTAAATGTGGTTTCATTCTAAAATCCGTGTCATTTCATTTTAAACAATTATAATATATTTCGAGTAAAATAATTTGAGATGGAATGCCTTGTTTTTTCTTTTTTTATTAGCCCAGCATTAATTAACCATCGGACAGTTGAAAAGAACTATGTTACAAACTTTAATTGTGTGAACATTTTCCAATTATCGAGGAAATGCGATGCCGCCAGACTACTTAAAAGTTTTCTACATCACGGTGATTTAATTTCAACTGTCAATAAACATTGCACAAAAGAACATAGGCGATTGGTTTTTTATGTATTGATTTTTACCCGGTGCCACTGTCATGTGCTGATTTCGAATTTTTATTAAAATAATGCATTCAAAATTCAAAATTTTGAATGCATTATATTAAAAGAAATTCAAAATCAGCACATGGCACCACAGTAAGTTCCATAATATTCATCCGGTAGTCTGTCCAGTCCGACTTGATATTTAATTCATTTTAAAATGTCGACGATAAAATTAATTTTTCGTGTATTTGACTAGTTAAAACTAATCGCGTATTTTTTGTTATAGCTATGCGGCTTATCGTAATTCTCGAGTCTGTCCAGTCCGACTTCATAAAATAATTTATTTTCTTAAGTCACAGATATAATCATTTTTCGTGTTATTGACAAGTTAACACTCGTCAAGTATTTTTCAACAGCTATGCAACCAAATGCAGGTCGGGACTCGACACAATATGTTCATCAGATTCGACCGTTTCTGGTTCGAATAAATAACGGTTTTACTCCAAATTCATCACTGAAAAGATTGTCTACTGCTTCCCGAAATAATGACGAACTATTTGACATAAATAGGTACATGTCAGAGTTTTTACTTTCTTCTACATACATCAATATATCATCATTGTTACTACTGTCTATTATGTTAGACACTACTTCTAATACTGCAATGACGTCACACGTTTATAACTCAAAACGAGGCGTTTCACTTTTCGATTAAGAGAAAGTTATAAAATGTGGATTTCAAACCGCTGTAACTTTTTTATTTTGTCACCAATTTTGATGCGGTTTTCAATATTGTTATATTTAAATAATATATAAAACAATTGTGATAAAAAAATTTTTGGTTACAGGTACCCTTTAAATAGGAAATGGTTTGGTGCAGAGAAAAATTATGCAATTAACCGGAATATGCAATTAACCGGTATGCAATGTATAAGGTCCACCTGTCTATAACAACCAGTCTGAAGTATCCCCAATGGATTTGATGATAAAAGTCCACCTGTCTAATGTAAATAAAGTTCACACTTTTCAGTCCCAAATGAATCTCCAACCTGTCTATAAAGTTCACTTTTTAATCATCTTAAAATATTATTATTCTTTACATTTTATGAAAATATCAATCAAATTTCTTTGCTTTTTTGATTATGAAGATTGGCAATAAATAACATTTTAAAATTTTAAAAAGTTAAGTTTACCATATTAAAATGGGAGCCTCTGTGGCTGAGTGGTCTTAACCACATGCTTGCAGATCACAGTGCCTCTTATCACCTAGGTTCAAATCAGGCTCAGACAGATTCCTAGTATGAGAAAGTTTGCCAGTTTGCTTGCAGATGATCCTTGATTTCCCCCAGTTACTCTCGTTTCTTCCATCATCCTAGAGCTGACTGCTTGAAAATAAATATAAAAATCTTAATTTGGGTGTTAAATATCTTTACTCCACTCCTAAAAAAATTGCCTTGATAATTTTTTATGCCATACTAGTATTTAAGCAGAGCAAATATTTTCTTGCTCATTAGCTCTATTCTGGAAATGTTACTTATTCAATTTATAATTTATTTTCAGGCTATGGAGGCATTGAATCAGTTCCATACAACAGATCGACCGAACAGAAAACAGTATTTTTATTTACATCTCCTCGTACAAGATAGAAGTAAGTAATACTATATTGTATTAAGCAGGAATATTTGCTATGCATTGATGTTCACAATGCTCATTTTTATTTGTTATTAGATAAATGTATATGGTAATTAATTCTGATTTCTGCTTTTTTCAGCTCACATAGAAGAATTATGAAAATTTATTTACTGTAAAATCACAATTAATTAATATTAATTTTATATGAAACCTTAGAAATTTTTTCTATCATCATGGTGTATCTTCCTGTCACAGAAAATGAAATGTGTTTTTAATCAAAATGGTTTTATTATCAAGCTATCCTTTCCTTTTATTTTTCTTTAGTTACTTTTGATCAAAATTTGTACTGTAATGTAAATGAGTTGAGTTGAGTAATTGTGTTTAATGCCCCAGTCAAAAATATTTCACCTATATTGAGACATTGCCAGCTATTGGCGAAAGTGCAGAAAATTTGTCTGTGTGTTGTGCTGATGGCATTATACAGCAGGGTTCTTTATCGTGCCACACCTGCTTTGACATTGGACCTCGTTTATTTTAAGCTCCCTCGCAAAAAAACTGCGACTTTCATTTCGTAATGCCGAGTGCTTGGCGAAAGAACAGTCACTACCCACTTTCAAGTCTTGGATCAGACTCAGTTGGGGTTTGAACCTATGGCCTCCCACTTACAGAGTGAGCACTCTACCAACTGAGATACTGCAGTTGTGTTTTGTAAATGAGAAATTATCTTTATTTACAGACCTAGATCCAGATGGCCATGCACAGATTCCGGTAAGTATGGCTGAGTTTGATTTAAATTTTACTTCGTAAATATGTTTCAACCATAAAAAGAAAAAATCATTGTATGAAAACTCTTCATGTGATATGCATGAGCTTCATGCTTTGTTATCATGATTTCATTTTATGATACAGTATAGGCATGACTAATCTGATCAAGATTTTACTTAAAAAATATATAATTTATTGCATGAAAATTGTTCTTGTTTTGGCTTCCAGTTTTGTTCTCATGATTTTATGTATGATAAAATCAGACTGAATTTTTATTGAAATTTTCACCAAAAAATATTTTTTAAAAAATAAAATGAAAATTTATATGAAAAAAGTTCAATAACATGTGATTTGCTTGGGCCTTAAGTTGTTCTTACTACGGAGCCAAATTATAGATGTTTGTTATGATAGCGTTTATTTCATGTCAACATTTTTTTTTTCATGATAGATTAAATATTGTTAGAGAGATTATGATTCTGAATTATTGATAAATCCATTGTGTTATTTATTTGAGTTCTTTCTAAGACCTTCTGTATTAAATAAACTTAACTGGGCATAAAAATTACATGAAACTTTATAGAAAAAACGACATTAGGTAAAGTACTTACAATTTTAAACTTAATCATAGATTAAGGTAGTTTGAACATTTTTTAAACCAGATTTCAAAGACTTTTTTTTTAGATATTATTTATATTCAAAACAATAATTAAACTTTGGAACACTTTGTAATTACTTGTACATGTATTTAGAAATGCACATGCTAAAGGGAACAGTTTTAAACTTGCCTGTACAAAATACCTGTAAAAAGAGCCTTAATGCTATTTGACTTACTCAGGGACTCATCCTTGTTTAATATTTAAATATCATGCTTTTGGTCATATTATTTCATAGTATCAATGTTTAGGCAGGACATGAAATTAATATTGTTGACTGATAAAAACATAAGTTGTTGGGAAGAGCATCATATGTCTTACTACATGTAATACAGAACATGTCATGTATTTGGAGTTAATAATCAAGAACACTTTCTAAATGCAGTTGTTTAAGAACATATTATTGATTGGGAACACTTTCTTTATGTTTGTTGATTGGGAACACTTCCTTTATGTTTGCAGTTATTTTGGAACATATTTTTTTTTATTGGGAATGCTTTCTATATGAAGTTTTTTTTGAAACATTTATTATGAACACTTCCTTTCTGTTTGAAATTATTTTGGAAACATATTATTTTTTGGGGAACACTTCTTTTAGGTTTGTAGTTATTTTTGACCATGTTACTTATATGGAACACTTAATTCTGTATGAAATTATTTTGGAACATATTTTTAGGAACACTTTTTATGTTGAACATATTATTTATTAGGAACACTTATTTTTCTGTTCAGTTTGCAGCTGCCATATCTCACCTCCAGTATGCAGTTTTATCACACAAAGTTCATTACACCTTAATATTGCAATATTGGAAACATATAGCTAGGTAACAAAATGAAAAAAAAAAATCCTAACATTATTATTATTTGGATGGATTGTCACTGGTGGAATTTAGCATGCCAGTTGTTGTGTTTTCTGTTTAACTGCTACTTGATAATGTCAATTCTGCATGCCTATCTATAACATTAATTCATTCTTTTAATATATAATACTGCTTAAAACCTGTTTTGAAAAAAATTAAAAACGGATTTAAATTTAACATTAAAATAACTGACAAATACATAATTTATTAAGAGCTAGAATGAAATAGTAACTATGTCAATAAATTCTCTCTTCGATTTAGACATTAGTTCAAGTGTAACCCCTTAAAATTTCTACATGAAACCAATTTTTAGAAAAATCAATATTAACAGTAAACCAAAGACAATTAATACAATGTAGCTGAGACTACAGTCTTTGTATGAAGCTTGAAAATGGTAAATATGGTATCTCTGGAATTACCTGACCATTATTATCATGTGTCAGTAGTCACATCCACCTTGTTGGTTTAAGGGAAGAATATCTGCCTCAAGAGTGCGTAGTCAAGGTGGAGGTCGGGTTCAAACCATGTCATACATATGACTTAAAAATTTGAGATACTGCCTTTATGCCTGGTGTTGGTATAAGGCATCTAGAGTATTGACTGTTTCACCTGGTGCCATGATAATGTGGCTTGGAGAATTGTATGCCTATGTGCGGCATACTGTGAAATAAGACAGTGTATTGAAAACACTAAGCTAATTGCTTTTGACTTTAAGGAAAGGTAAAGTGATATAAATAGAAATATTCCAAATCTAAATCATATTGTGTGAAAAAGTTTGAAATAGAGCTTTGTTAATCCAATTTATCTTGCTAAAAAGTTGGTCCTGTTCTGTTTTGGCATGATTATTAATGGGAAGAAATAACTCATGCTTGCTTTGTTATGCTTCTTACGTTTAAATATGTTCCTTTATAACAAAGTGTTCCATTTAAAATCATCATTTTCAGTTTTGAAGATTTAGACAAATTCATTCCTGTCTGATTATGATTTTTATCCATTTTTTTAAATTAATACATTGTATTTAAGTAAGAGTTATAAAGATCAGAAAAATGTTTGATAGATTAGATTAACAAAAAAAGGCAAAGCACTCACAGGATCTCCAGTTTTTGGCAGATGTACATAAAAAGTGAAAGCAGCTTGTTTGCTATCAGTTTGTAAAATTTGGAAAATTTTTCTTTTATACATGTATTAAATAAAAGATTTTTGAATATTTAAAAATTTCTTTTCAAAATTTCACTTTTTCAATAGTAAAAAGTAAAAATTATGTTAAAACAGATTGTATGTTATGGATTTGGTAAATTATTTTTTTATATTGAAAACAACTTTTTACAAATTAAGAAATTTACAATTCCTAAAATGCTAATTTGAAAAAATGCCGAATTTACTAGTCATTTTGAAAAATTAAAATACTGTGCAAGTGGTCAGAAATATACCGATATATACTTCAACTGCAGCCAAGAGAATGAAATGTGTCTGAATCTTTGAGCTGTAGAATCTGTTTAACAAATTTGGCTATGGTGTCGTATTTAAATATTGTGATGTGAATTTTACCATATTTCAGGGGCAAGCAGCTGTAACATACAAGCAGTATGACCTGTTAATGCACAAAGTATTTATACACTTATTTGATATTCAGTGGTCAAGGTTTGCAAGGTGGGTTATTGCACAGAATTTACCTAGATAGAAATTCCTGATGCACTTGGGCAATATTTTTTTTTCTCATTGCAAGATGTGTTACTGGACAAAATTTACCTAGGTAGAAATTCCTGATGCACTTAGCAATGTTTTTTTCTCTTATTGCAAGATGTGTTACTGGACAAAATTTACCTAGATAGAAATTCCTGATGCACTTAAGCAATATTTTTTTCTCTTATTGCAAGATGTGTTACTGGACAAAATTTACCTAGATAGAAATTCCTGATGCACTTAAGCAATGTTTTTTTCTCTTATTGCAAGATGTGTTACTGGACAAAATTTACCTAGATAGAAATTCCTGATGCACTTAAGCAATGTTTTTTTCTCTTATTGCAAGATGTGTTACTGGACAAAATTTACCTAGATAGAAATTCCTGGTGCACTTGGGCATAAATAATTATTGCATACCATTTTTTCATAGTTATTATTATTTTTTAATTTTTGTTTTCATTTGATATTTATTTTAAATAATTGATCACCTTTTTGTTTTTTGACAATGTATCTTCTTTCTAGAACTTGAAAAAAAAATTTACCTAGATAGAAATTCCTGGTGCACTTGGGCATAAATAATTATTGCATACCATTTTTTCATAGTTATTATTATTTTTTAATTTTTGTTTTCATTTGATATTTATTTTAAATAATTGATCACCTTTTTGTTTTTTGACAATGTATCTTCTTTCTAGAACTTGAAAAAAAAGTTTTACTGAAATTTTACAGGGAAATTCTTAGTATTTTATTACTTTTTAAACTTTAAAAAAGTTCTTTTTGCACAATAAATAATATTCTTTAACTTGTTAAACAAATTTTATTACATTAATTAAGAGTTAAATTCAAAATAAATTGAATAGTTTTATTTAGAAAGATTTTTTTGCCAAAAAAAAACAAAAAAAAAAAAAAAAAAACAAAAAAAAAACAAAACAAAACAAAAAACAAAAACAAAACAAAAAAAGGAGTTTGCCTTTTTGTAACCAATACCCCTTAACTTGTAAGTTTTATTATCCAATACACACAAATTCTATGGCAGTTTTAAGTTATATGCTGACAAACTCTTTTGCATATTTTTATGTTACCATCTTTTGTATTGCAAGTAGTATGTAATGATTTATTGTGAATTAACATTAAAATTTTTATGAATCTTGTTTGGTTACTGTTTAGTAGAAATGCTTATATGGTTTGTTTATACAGTCAAACCTGCCTGAAAGGCTACCTCCCTATAAGGGCCACCTGTTTATCTAGACCAATAAAATTCTGTCCAATTTGCTCTTTATTCACAATTTTTAAACTTGTATGTTAAGGCCATCTGTCCATAATTGCCACTTTTACTGATTCCCATTGGTGGTCTTTATAGACAGATTTGACTGTTCTCATTTTTTGTTGCGGTCTGTGGTATACTCATTTAAGAACAGTTCTATTTTTTCCAACTTTTTCTTGTTATGCTTTTTCAAACTTTTAAAATAATTTGCAAATTATTATGAAATTTAATTTTATTTCTAATGTGATAATAAACATTTTTGTTTTGAATATTCTTCAAAAATATAAAATACATTTAATTAAATGAGAATTATATATTTTTTTTTTCTTTTTTTTTTTCTTGCACCTCATTTAGAAAAGTCAATAAAATATCTACACTTTAAATTCTTTGCAAAATAGCCTATGTGCTGTTTTCATGCTGAGATTTATCAATAAAATCAAAGGTATATTTATAGGTTGAGAAGCTGTCTTTTTCTAAAAGCATAAAAGAATATTTTGTGATGCAAGAATAACATCAGCTTCTTCTTGTAGTTCCAGATAAGAAAATTTCAGTCCTTGTTCAAATATACTAGTATTTGGTTCAGAACTCAACTGATTTCAATACTCATTTACTTTGCAATCCTATTTTTAAGACAGAATGTATAAAAACTATTGGAGATTTTCTTATTTGACTCCAGAGGGGCCTGGTTTATAGCACACTAGTACAAACCACAGTGCTTCACCACTTTGGTTGGAATCCCATTCCTAGTGTGAGAAAGTTTGTCAGTTGGCTTGCCGAAGTTCAGTGGTTTTCTCCAGGCACTCTGGCTTCCTCCACCATCCCAGAACTGACCACCTCAATATAAGTAAAAGAATATTGTCTGGGGCGTAAAACACCATTAACACAATCCAATCCTATTTGACTCCACAAGTAATTATGGATTCTGTTAATCTTCGATTTGTCATCTGGCTCATCAGTTTTGCCTTCTTAGGATAGGAATTGTATACAAGTACTTAAAGAACACTTGATTAAATTTTCTTTAAAGTTCCAAACTTTATCTGTAAAAATCAAACTTAAAGTGGTAAGTCAACCGTTACAAATATCAGTAATATTATACATGAACCACTTTCATATTTGCTCAGTATGTCTCTAAAATATGACAAAGTGTATAATTTTCATTATTTTGAACATATCATTTATTTACATCATTACATTTTTTCATTAAAATATTATTATCAATAATAGTGATTAAATTTCTTCATGCAACGAAATAAGGAGACACATTCATTTCTCCGAAATTTAATTTTTATATTTTTTTTTTTTTCTCGCATATAGGTGGCGTGCTTGGCTGAATCTTCTACTAAATTTGATTTACATTATTCTGTGGTCAGTGATTGGTGTATTAGTGGAATATGATAAGAGACACATCTATACACTTCCCGATGATGCATGGAGAATTGTATTATGGGTAGGTTTATCTAAAATTCTTTAGCAAAATTCAGCTGGCTGTTTTCAGTTGAGCAAAGGCTTTTCCATTAACTGATATTTTCCCACCTTTATCTTTGACGATGTAGATAACAAAATGTAAATATTAATTTGTCGTTTGACTAGTAGAGTGCTCAAAAGTCTGTTACTTCTAAAAAGACTGTTGTTCATAAAAGACAAGTAGAGAACAATTTACAAGTGGAGTAGCAAACTTGAAGTTGTCATCTTTGATCTGATTGGTCAAAAATAGAGGTGGGGAAATATCATTTTATGGAAGAGCCTCTTTCAACCAGTAGAATATGGATAATCTTGAAGGCAATTATTGATTTTTTTTTTGCTTAATGTCAACTTATTTTAATGCAGTTAAAACTTTTGCCTCTAATGTTTCATATTTTTCCTGTCCCTCAAAACTTCATAATAAAAAGATGTTCCTCACTTTCAAAATGAGAGGGAAAACCTGAAAAGTACTTAGTACTTAGTACTTTCTATCAGTAATAAACAAACTTTTGAAAGTACCCTTTGGGTAAAAATCCCTTTTTTGCATGTATAGACAGCCAGTGTTAAACTAACAACATGAAATGCCTTGGGTATGAAGGCTAACATTGTAACCAATATACATGTATTTGTGAACAGATTTTCAATAAAAATCTTTGCAAATTCTTTAGTTTATAACTGTATGAGATTACTGCAGTTTTAAAATCTTGCCCATACCAACTAAAGAACATCATTAATACCACCAAACCCCACCCTCAACCTCTTGACCAGTCCTTGACTAAACAAAATTTGACAATTTTTTATGTTACTTAAAATTTTTTCAGAAAAAACTTCAATAGTTATCTTTGACTTGTAGTTATCTTCAAACACATAGTGCCTCAATAAATAAAACTATTCAGATATTTAATCCGTGTTAAAGAATGATCATGAAAATGGGGTTGTAGAGGATAAGGATTGGATTTATTACTATTTTACTAGTTATAATTCCCTGTAGATTTGTGACAGAAAAGGCGAAAAAAAAAAGGAGCCAAACCAGGACTTGTACCCTGGACCTTCTCAATACTAACAGGACATGATACTTGTTGAGCTTCCTGGCCACCTATCAAGCCCAATCTGTTGCATCCTTTCCGTCCTTTTTTTAATTCACCTGCCTTGAATCATAACCATCAGGTTTTACCAAGGATCCAACATGTTGATTGGCCATTTCTCAGGGTTGAATGAGCCCCTAGAAAAAAAGAAAAGGGTCTCAAACTGAAAGCCCATCTCAATAATAGCTTGTTGCTCTACTGTCTTATCTATCGACTTGGCCACCTATCAAGACCAGTGTATCACAGTTGTTTTCAAAATACATTGTATCTTCAAAAGTTTTTTAAATTTTGAATTTTAGTTTAAGGAATGATCTTGGTAATGGGGTCTTAGAGATTAAGGATTGAATTATTACCAGTACCTGTTGTCACAAGGCTATATTTCATATCTCAAAATTTTATTTTTCACACAGTTGGCTGCACTCGGTTTTACTGTTTGGCAAGTAGTAGAAGAAATATTGGAATACAAAAGATCACTACGGAGTCATCAGGTTGGGTTTCTTTCTTTTTTTTAATTTTTACACTGTTTAAACAATTTTGTGTCATATGAGCTTACCTGCATAAAGTTCAGAAGAATCTTATATTGTATCCCCTGTGGGAGCATTGACACCCATTGTGTCTCTTAAAAACGTAAGCAAGCCACACACACACAAACACACACACGTACACATACACACACACACACACACACACACACACACACACACACACACTATTACAGTATCAATTTAAATTTGAATTTTAGATAATGAAATATTTTCTAAATTGTTTTGTAAACATAAGTGTTTATATCAGTGCCATAAATTAGAAAAGTTAACTGGTAGATCCAGCGAGATTTGACAGAATATTGAAGATATTTTTTGATAAATTTATAAGAACATGCTACATTTTCTGACAGCTAGAAACCAACCTACTTAATGAAACTTTTTGAATAAAAGTCTATTGCAGTCTGTGAAATGTGTGCTCTGGGTTCTTTTTTAAGAAACTACAACATTTTCAGTCTTGGTTGAAATTTGTAGATATCAAAAAAGAGAAGAGAAAAGGCCATAAACGAAGATTTGAAATATTGTCATCCAAGATGGCCAGAAGAAGAAGCTTTCTTAAGAACTGAATTAGAGGATTTAGATGAATTATCTCCCAAATATTTCAGTGATTTTTGGTATGTGCTATTTTTGTTAGTCACAACAATTGATACTTTTTTTTCTTGTACCAAATTGTTGTGGTGTTGTTGTTTTTTGTTGCTTAGTGGTTAGAGTTGTGAGCTCATGCTTGGTTTAAGTTTTAACTAAGGTGAGATATGTCCATGAGCAACCTATAAAATTTCAAGATGTCCAAGCCAAATTAGTGAGTAACAGCAGATATACTTGGGGTAACCATCCGAGTGGAAATTTTGTACTTAGTAGCTTTTTGTCTGTAAAACTTGGATAAACACTGGCCAGATGAGCCTAAAAGCCCATTGCAGACAGGATCTTAGTGTCCAAGTGGTCTAAAGCACACACTAATAGATCACAGTGCCTCTCAACACCTAGGTTTGAATTCTATCTGGATAGATCCTAATGTGAGAAAGTTAGCAGTTTGCTTGCCAAAGGTTGGTTTTCTCTGGGTACTCCTGTTTCCTCAACCATACCATAAAACAAAATTTTCCTACTCCTCTCTCATAATAGATTAATTTTAATATTTTTAAAAACATCAAACAGATAAGATTTTAGTTTGGTTTTTAAGGTGTGTTTGTATCTTTGATTTTTTATCTAGATATCTAAATATTTCCTTCCATTTCATGTCAGAGAACATTTTTCATTTTCATTGATGTCAATTATTTAGTAGCATAACCTATTGATCTGTAGTTATAAAGAAAGAAGGTATGAAAAGTTGTTTGATCAACCAGTATCATGGCTGACAATGCTAACCTTATAGTTTCCTATCTCCAGTTGATTGAAGATGAAGTGTTTTGATGTTAATTTTTTATTTTTATTAGATAGTTCAGTTCGTAGCATAATATTTCAATTGGATCAGGTACATTTGAAGATGTTTGAAATTTAAAAAAAAATTTTTCTTTTAATATAGGAATATATTTGATTGGGTTTGCTACACCTTTTTGTTAGTGTGTATTGCTACACATTTTGCTGATATTATTTCCCATACAGAAGAGCTCGCCAGACAACATATCAGAATTATGGCCATCACTATTATTTTGTTGTGGATACGACTGTTTAAAATTGCAAGAGCTTTCTCATTATTAGGTAAGATGAACATGCTGATTGCAGTCAATATTTTTTTACTGCAGAGAAGAGTGTTTTAAAAAGACTTGAATTTATGTGTTTACTAAACCAATAATGACTTCCACAGTATTATTAGAATCCTGTAAAATGCAGGTCTGAACTGTGATTTAAACCCCAGAACCCAGAACTATATAGATAAGTTCTCTACCAATTGAAGTAAACACACATGTATAATGTTGTGCAAAAGTTACCAGATAATCCCAATAAATGAACTTCATTAAAAACATTGAATTCAACGTCACAATCATCATTGGTTTCTTTTGATTAATGAGCAGGTTTAGGAGCAATGTCCACTCTATTAGGATCCTTTCCAGATGACTTGCTAGCTGCAAGCATGGCAGATTTAACCCCATGACTTCATTTCTTGTGATCATAAGGGTTGGAATTTGACAGCTTCCACTCTTTACACTCTCTCTCTCTCTCTCTCTGTCTCTCTCTCTCTCTCTCTCTCTCTGTGTGTGTGTGTGTGGCAAACATCTCGCTTTCCAGTGATTATTAATGATGAAGAATAATCTGTTGTTGATTGTACCGATAATTAAAATTTGGAATTTTATAAATACAAATACAATTTTAATTTAATGTATTTTTTTTTTATTTTTGAATTTTAGGACCTTTCATCGTTATGTTGGCCCACATGACAAAGGATGTACTGAGGTTTCTCTTTTTGTTTTTTGTCTTCTATATCCCTTTTGGTAAGTAAAAATTAGGCAACAAGACAGTTAATGAAACAAACTTGAATATGAGAAGAAAGTTTCAGGACAATTTTAAAAAATTTGGCCCAGCTTTAAACATGATGACTTCAAATAGCTTATATTTTCTAGATCAAGTTAAACTTTAAAATTTTAGAATAGATATTAAGATATTTGTAAAATTTATATTACTGTACACCGAGTGTGTTACACAGAACCCGCAAATTGAATCACATTTTCAAAAACAAAAAATGCTGATAAATATATTATAAAATCATTTAGTGTTCATTAATTCAAGAAATTGGCATCATGTTTATATTCAAAAGCAAGTTTACTTATTCCATGGCCCATTTGCTCATAGAATAGATCTAGGCTACTAGGCCTTTTGTACATTTGCATACTGGAACCAAGACAGAAATTCTTATTTGAAGTGCCATTTTTGAGGATATTTCTACATTGACGATTCACATTTTTTATTTTTGTTAAATAACAATGGTTAAGTAACTGGACTTTTTAAACTTAATTTATAGAATTGAGTTTTTTTTTTTTTTTTCACTTTTGCTTACTCATTTGTTCATTCGACCTCCCACGTATGAAGCAAGGACTCCACCAACTGGCATAAGCTACCGTTGTGGTGAAACAGTATTTTTAAAAATGTTCATATGTTACCAAACAGTAGCAATTAGTAAAGTGATGATACATGTAAGGGGGTTAATACAATATCTTATTGAAAATCTCCAGGTTGAAAAATCATGACATTATATTTATTGAGCATCAAATGTCTTGCTCATTTTTTTTTTTTTCTGAAAGCAGCTAGCTGAGCATTTTTGAGGCATAAGATTAAGAAATCTTCCTGTCAGGGATAATAATATGTAGATTTAAAACATTATGGGATGTCACAAATTTTCACCATTTGAGTTGAGCTGAGTAACGAATGTGTATTGATCCAGTCAAGATTCTTTCACTAATATTGAAGTATTTATTTCAAAATGGTGGAAGAAACTGTAGCGCCTGGAGAAATCTACCAACCTTTGGCATGCTAACTGACAAACTTTCTCAAACAAGAATCTGTCTGAGTGGGTATCAAACCCAGGTGGTCAGCGGCGTATGAGCACTCTTATGACTGCTCAGCCACTAAGACCCATTCACCACTTAAGATTTTGAACCATTTCTACTTGTTCTCATTATATTTCATTTTTATCTATGCTATATTGTTTTGTCCTTGACAGCATGTGCTTTTTGGATGATGTTTGGAGGGGATAAGATACCTTACGAGAGCCGAGGTGACACATCAGGAAAAGCTGAAAATGTTACAGTTGAAGGATATGAAAATTTCCAATCTGTTTTGTTCAGCTTGTTCCGTCTGTCTGTCGTGGATGACTATGATTATGCTGTAAGTAAAAACAATTCTAGGGATATAATATAACTTGAGTTATATTAAGTTGGGTAATGGTGTTTTTATGCCCCGTCTCAGACTCTTTTACTTATATCTTGGTGGTCAGTCCTGGGATGGTGGAGGAAACTGAAGAGTACAGTAAACCACCCACCTTCTGCAAGCAAATTGACAAGCTTTCTCAGATTAGGATCTGTCGGAGTGGGATTAAAACATAGGTGGTAATAGTACTATAAACCTCCATTGCTGTGGAAAGCAAACTATTTGTAATTTGGAAGTATTAGTTTGCTTTGCAGGGCATATAAATGCAATTTTAATGATTTAATATATTTTTAAACAGTACAAAAATCCAAATACGTTATAAACTGTAAAATATTTTGTTTTACTTACAAAGGTATTCAGTTTACACATATAAATCTTTTAAAGAATATCCTTGTGGCTATTCAATAAAATGGGCCAGTTTTTACAAAATTTGAGTTACCAAAAATTTGGCTTAGACAAATTGCATCTCATCTTGTTTAAAAAACATACTAGTATTATCATAAATAATTGGTGTATGTTTATATTTGTTTTTAAGGGTATGAAAAATGTTGACCCAATCATGGCCAATGTTTTAGTTGGATTTTGGATTGCTCTGTCAGCCATATTGATGTTGAACCTGTTCATTGCCTTACTGTCTGATACTTTTCAGAGGTATGTAATAAAATGCTTTTATATGCCATGGGATTTAATTGACCTAATTGGAAAGTCAATGTGCACCAAAATTGGATAAACTCCTGTTGATCAACTTTATATTCTTGATGAAACAAATATATCATGTACAACTTTCAAACACTCAAGCGATTCTGTTATCAAAGCAGCTGCACGTTATATTTTCATTTCCAGAAATGATTGGACTAAAAAACTGACAAATTGCAATAAATTAAGTGATTTTGAGACCGTTTTTAATACACAAAGGAAGTGTATTCTAAAAATTGTACATGTACCTACAAAAAAGACAGGTCCATCAAATTTTACAGTGAAAATTCCAAGGGTTCCAAAGCAAAATCAAAAGGTCTTGGACCTTGGACCCAGGGAATTTTGAACCACTGATGTTCAAAAAAGTTATATTACTTTCTGAAATATAGATTTATTTTAGTAATTTCTAAATAAATGCAGCATAATCATAACATACATATTGACATTTTGTTTTTTTATTGCAGTAACTGTATTTAGACTTTAGATTTTATATATATATACCTGTTCCAGAAAGTCATATAACTTACCGAAATAAAGATTGAATTACAATATTTCTAAACAAGTCCAGCACAAAACTGACATTCAGGGATTTAGCTTAAAATTTACCATTCAGGGACTAACCAGGCCCCAAAATACATATTTCTGGTAGCCCAGTTGTGTTTTCAGGGGTCAAACAAATGATTGCACAAAGTCCATGCTGGTGAGGGTGCCTAAACCCTCCAGTTAGTGGGGGAGGGGTGGCATTCAGGGGCCAACTGGACCTCTAAATACATATTTCTTGTAGCCCAGTTGTATTTTTTCAGGGGCCAAACAATGTGATGATTGCATGGGCAAAGTCCATGCTGGTGAGTGTATGTGAGGGTGCCTAAACCCTCCAGTTAGTTGGGGAAGGGGGAAATTAGCTGAAAATGTACTATTAAGGGGCCAACTGGGCCTCTAAATACATATTTCTCCAAATTTTCTGGTTGCTTTTCAGATTTCAGAAACCCAGCATTGAAAGTCACAATTTGATGTTAACATGTTCAAGATCCATGCTGGAGAGAGTTTAGGGACACTTCCGTAGATGGGAGTATGGGGAAAATTTTGAATTTTAAGGATGTCTTACATGCAGTTTTAGACATATATAAAGCTTAGAAATAAAGTGTTAGTTAAAAGTGAAAGTGTTTTGAAGATCAAAATTAAGTAAGTAAAATCTGAAGAAAAAGACAAAAATGACATGGAAATATAACCAAATTACTAGCTATATTGTTACTCACCAGCTGGATGAACTTTTTATACAGTCTAAAGGGGCCCAGAGTAATACCTACTTGCCACTGGCCAAGTCCCTGTACATTTTGACTTTTTGGTTATTTCAGTTTAGCAATTAGCTAAACCAATAATTATTTATATAAATCACACAAACATATTCATTTACATGATGTATTTTTTCACTTCTTTAATAGAGTATATGATAATGCTCAAGCTAATGCCGTTATGCAGAAAGCTATCACCATTCTGAGCTTTTGGGAAGGAATGTCTAAAAGCAGCCGTGATAAATTTCTTGATCATATACATCAAAATTGTGCACCATTAAAGGAATATTATGATGATGACATGACTGAAGAAGGGGAGGAAGATTTGAAAAAGGTCACAATACAAGTTAAGGTAAGTGACAGTGATGGCCAGTTGGTTAGAGCATATAGGCATTCAAACCTAAAATGTCTGAATGCTTTGGGAATGACTTGGGTCATTGCAATTAACAAAAAAGATTTGGAAGAAAGTTGACATAGTAGTTAAGCAAGAGACAGTGATAACCAAGTTGTTAAGTATTAAGCATTTAAACCCAAACCCAAGAAATCATTGGTGTTGGTACAACCCTGATCAATGCAAGTGAGAATTAGACTTCAAATAAAGTCATAATGGTGTTTTTTAAAAACAAAATACTTGTATATTTTTAAATATCTTAAATTTTTACCTTTCTTTTCCATTAGGAACAACTTGATGATTTGTCAGAAAAGTGGGACAACAAATTCAACACACCAATTGGGCAATCTAGATTGGTAAGCCATCTCTCTCTCTCTCTCTTTCTTTCTCTCTCTCTCTTAAAAAGAAATTTTATAATTGGTGATTATTTTGAATAATTTCGTCAGTATTGATGGTGAGGTTTGAAAGCCACATGCATATCTAATGTCAAAAATAGGGTGGCTAAGTGGTCTAAAGTGTGTGCTTACAGATTACAGTGTCTCTTGTTGCCTAGGTATGAATCCCTCTTGGACAGATCCTAGTGTGAGAAAGTCTGTTGGTTAGCTTGCCAAGGGTTGGTAATATTTCCCAGTACTCTGGTTTTCTCAATTGATTGCCTCAATACAAGAGAAAGGTTCTTTATGGGCATAAAACACCACTACTCAGCTCAACACAACGAAAAAAAAAAAAAAGAAGGTCAGGCATTAATAAATTGCATGTTCCGATAGTTCCTGTCCATTAGAATTACCTATGCTACTTTGATTGTGTCCTTTTAAGCCTTTCATCAGTATTAAATCCTTCCAAAAAGTATCAGTGAAACACATATAACCTAATGTGCTTCATATACTACAAAGTGTTCAATGTATTCTTATAATTTCAGACAAATTTCATTCAAAATTTTTTTAACCATCTTCTTATAACCTGTATATAAAGACCACCTGCTCACAAATGCCTCTTTTACAATGTTCCTTTTTCGGTGGTCTTTATAGAAAGGGCTGACTTTTAACAAGTAAAATTTGTGCTTAATAAGAATACAATGTTTTTATAAATTCATTTCAGGATGATTTATCAGATTCTGGCAATGGTGTGTCTGTTGAAAAATTTGAAAATGAAATTCAGATATTACGAGAGGGTGTTACAGAGTTACAAGTACGCCAAGATGACATGATGGATAAGTTTAAAAATGACATGACAACTGTGAAAAATCTCCTATTGGAATTACTTGGAAGACCTGGTGATGGTAAATATATAGTCTGTAGTAATATGTTTTGTAGGGTCATTCTGACATTTGACTACATCTTGTTTTACCATTTTTCCTCCTACAAGTTTATGGGCATGTAAGTTGATAGAGATGTGCCGTATTTCTGGTAAACCTGTACCGTGGTTTTTTATCTCGCAGTACAATACCACGGTATCATCGGGAAATACGGGTATTTAATGACATACTTCTGGGATTTTCAATCTAAAAATAATTACCAGTGACATCATGGGTGTGTTTGTTTGAATCTTAACCACAAACTATAAGAAGCGCACCTAAAGTTTTTAGCAAATAAAAAAAGTTAATTTTCAATGATTTTGATTACTTTAGTAATAACAACTTGAGTAACTTGTCAACAGAGTTAAAATATTTTGAATAGAGCGCATTCAAATCATCTCTGGATACAATATGGCATTGCTAGGAGAGTACACACTGGTTTAAAATTGAAAAAACATCAACATATTGGCACATTCAATATGACAGCTTATATATGTCAAGATCACCCAATCTAAATTTCCTGAAAATTTTATTATTGTTTCAATGACTATCAGTGATAGCCGTACAGGACATGGTGAAAAGTAAAATTGAGGTATACCGCAGTAAAAAGTAAAAAAAAAACAAAAAAAACATGGTATTCCGTGGTATAAATTTCCTGGAGGTACCCAGCCCTGTAAAAAAAAAGGTCTCCATTTTCTCCTGTCCGGAAGCATGTCCGACAACATGTGTTTTCCAATGTACTCATACAAACAAATTATGTGTTTGTTGAATGAAAGTAAACAGTAACATTGCATCCAGTCATTGTAATCATCCAGATGACTTATCTCCCTAATACTGTATAGCATGTTTTTTTCTCGAGGTGTAAATTTTGACGTATTTTTGAGAAAGTATTTAAATAGCTAAATGTAATAGTATTAAAATAGCTAAATAAAAATCATAAAAAATTTCTGTATACCAGTTGACCGTGAGTGAGTTGTTTCAGATTGCCAAAATAAATACGCTAAAATTTTCAACTGACTTTTTCTTGTCAAAATTAATCTAACCATTTTATCTGGTATCCACTGGCACCGACTAGATTACAAATGCCAAAATATAAATTACTTTGGGCATTTGTACACATTTTAATTAATTTTCTCATTTATTGCCCTTTTTAGAAAGGTACCATACACTTGCACTGAAATATAAATAGAAATGCCTGTTGGTTTTAGAATTTATTGAAACATCTCTTGTCTTTTGAAATGCCATTTTGAATCTAAGACCAAAGACCAGCAAACAATAACAAACTTTATACTTTGTTTTGATGATTTGTTAATATGCAAAATACACAAATTGTATATTTATCAACTGAACTGCTTTAAAATGGTGTTCATTGTCAATATGAATGCAAAAACTTTGCAAGCAAACTGATTAACGCACCCTTTTTACATGTGTCAGTCGTGTTTGTTTACCTATGATATTGTAGTTTCAGATTGTGTATTGCATTGAATATGTATTCATACATGGAGTGGCATTGTTTTTGTGATTTATAGTCTATATGAATGCAACGGCTCTCAAGCTTTAAGAAATAGGAATTTCACATGACAAATGAAAAAAAAAATATATCAATGCACACTTCTGTCCAAGTTTTGATTTGTTTCAAAATCTTTCAATATTTAAAGGGGGGGGGGGGGGAATAGGGGCCTTATCACACATGTAGTTATGTCAATATTCATATTTATGAATGACTTGTACTCAATTTAGAGCTTATATAACTAAACTAAACTATGATTTTTTTTGTTGAAAAAATAAGAATTTGGAGTAGAACAAGAAAAAATCTTCCACAGGTACAATATTTTACAGAGCTAATTTTCATTTTATATTTAACTTATTGAATTATAATTTACAGATGGGGCTTTGGATTCATTAGGAATGACAGAGAAAAGTGGAAGGCAGAGGTAAGAAATTGTTTTTGTTGAGAGAGAGAGAGAGAGAGAGAGAGTAGAATGATCTCATATTTTGAACACTATGCCTTTTCTAGGTCTGAATATTACTCATGTATATCTTAGTGTGATAAAGTATGTCAGCTCACTTGCCAGTGATGGGATTGAATCAGTTTTAATGGACAATTGATTTTTACATTGTGATGTTCTTCACTGTTCCTACTGTTACTGACCAATTAATATTGTTCTTGTGAGTAAAATTTGTTTATATTTTTTTTTATAGATCAAGGTCAAAAGGTGTGAAGAAAAAGAAAAAGAGCTCAAAGTTTTTACTTGAAGATCAAGTAGCACCCTTAACAGACACACCTGTATCAGTGTCAGGTAAGGTAGACGATTTAACATGAGTCCTGTTTTCAGAAACCAAAAAAAAATTAACATTTTTATGTTGGCACAACTGACAGTAAGATTGAAGTGATGAAACAAAAATTTTATCATGGCAACCATTAATGTAAATGATAAATAGTTATCGTGGATATTTTAATGACATTCAAGTATCTGTATTCTTTGAAATACATAAACTTAGCTATACATCAAAAATATTATTGTCAGTTTAAAAAAAACCATCATAATATTTTTATTGTCTTTTGAATTCCCAGTAAACATGAGGTATAGCAGGATACAGTTGTAAGCTTGGGCAGATCCTACTGCGAGAAAGTTTGACAATCTTTTGATGATTAGTGGTTTTCTCCTTGCACTCTGATTTCCTCCAGCATCCCAGAACTCCCCACCTCAATATAAGTGAAAGAATCTTAACTGAGGCATAAAACAGGATTACTCCACTCCATTCTTAAAAATCAAACTATGTACCAGATTAGCAATACCAATCACAGCCCTATTTATCCTCTTGTTTAAAAATGTATTCTGGATTAACTATGATTCTATTTTTGAAATGTTAACTGTTTTATTTATTTTTCTTTATAGGAGTTCATCCTGGTTTGACCAGTACACCTATGGTGGATGTATCAACAGCTGATTTTTCAGCGGGTGCAGTTCCACAGCTTTCACAACAAGCAGATCCTATATTCACAGGAATGTTTCCACAGGTATGGTTTTAGAGGAATACCTATGATTTATTACCACTTAATGCAGCTGCTGCACAACATACAGACTAATTTATCATTATATCTTATCCCAACTCCTTCTAAGTATATCCGTTGGTTAATTTTCAAGATGGAAGTGCAGGCAAGCTAGTCAGTTACTATTGTAGCTTTTGATTTTAATTGTAAAAGGAGAGTCATATTGTAGGAAGATAAACTAAAAATAATTTGGCTTTAACCTGAAAAGATTTCGTTATGAAAGTGAAAATTGCACTACAATGCAGAGAATCTTCACTAGTAGATGTGAGACTAAGTGTTAGGGAAGACCAAGGACCTGTTTTTCTTGCAACTTTTATGCTGCACCTGTAATACCAATATGTGTTTTACATTGTTTAGTCTATATTTGTTTCATTTACATGCTGCATTAGAAAAAACAGAATAAATGAAAATAAGTTGTTAAAAATCTGTGTGCAATTTTGGTGGAGAATTGTTGAAGGTAAAATGCTGCCATTCCCTGCATGTACTGTTGTATAATGTAAAATTAGATATTAGAAATGTAACATTTTTTTCCATTTAGTTAATCATGTAGATTTCAAAATTGTTTGTTTGGGTTTAAAAATTTGAACCTTTTTAAGAAGTTATTTATATTCTGGTAGAGAAAAGTTACATGCATACATGTAAGTTTAAAAGAAAGGCATATACCATAGATAATGTTTTTATGCAAAAGCAAAATTGACACAGACAGAAATTTTTATCTAAATGAGAAGTGTTAAAGCACTAAGTGAAGTGATGATATTTTATGCCCCAGTCTCTATTTTTTCACATATCAAGACTGTTGTAGGATTGTAGAGGAAACCAGAGTACCCAGAGAAACCCATCAACCTTTGACAAGCTTTGTCACACTGAGATGTGCATATTAGTAGGATTTGAACCCTTGGCTGTGCGAGATGCTGTGATCTGTAAACAGGTGCCTTGAACCACTTGGTCACTGAAGTCCCATAAATTGAATGTAAATGTAACAAAAATGTCAAATAAACTTGATTAAATATTTTTTGTTTTTTTTTTTTTTCAGATGTCAGGACAGGATCCATCAGAATGTTAAGCCTAGATAACAGTATATACATGTATATACTATATGTATGTGTTTGACCAGCATTTAGTGAACATATTGAATTATAAGAAACATTAACAGTGAAAACTATGATTATATATGATTAAAAAACCCTTATCTGTGATATTTTATATGCTTATATACTTATATGTTTATAGGGAAATTGCTAATATAATGTGATGTACCTGCATATATATATATATATATATATATATATATATATATATATATATATATATATATATATATTATATCGGATATAGTTATCATATATTTGCTAGATGGAATTTTTATTTTCTAAAATACTCCAACATATAGTGGTTTATTTTTTGTTGGAAATATTTACATTTATAACAACTGAAAAAGATTGTAAATATTTAGGCATAAGTTGGGAGTAGAATAAAAACTTGGGTTATACTTATAGTTTTATCAGAACATACAAAGTTGAGACTTGAATTTTATCAATACTTTTAACCTGTTATCTACATCAACTTTGTGGCTAAATAGATCGTCAAGTTCATACTCTACCTCATAAATTTACACTTCTGTTTTGTTAGGACCAATTCAAATGATTACTAACAAGCTGTTTTAGTGATTGTGGAAGTAAAGGCATTAATATGATATATAGTTAATTTTACTTAGAACTTTCCAGTGTTCCACCTACATGAAGTTATCTGTAGTATTCAAGCCTTGTCTATAGATCTGTGATATTTTAGTTGTTAGCCTTAATCATTTTTAAGGTGTTTAAAAACTTTTTAATCTTGTTTCTCTTATAAGCTTATAAAAAATGTTTTATTCCTAAAAAGTTTTTTCTTTTGAAGTAATTGTACCTTTTTTGGTAATCAGTCTAAACACTGGGTTATATTTCAGTTAACAAAAAAAATCTCAAAAATACACCGATTTCTCTACTGTAAATAAAGTAATGTTTGTGACACTTTGAAGAACCAATCAGGATATCTTAAATTCACATGTATTTTATTACTTAACCATA
Organism: Tegillarca granosa; assembly: GCA_029721355.1. Taxonomy (NCBI): domain Eukaryota; kingdom Metazoa; phylum Mollusca; class Bivalvia; order Arcoida; family Arcidae; genus Tegillarca; species Tegillarca granosa. The sequence continues at coordinate 29,803,406 of CM056598.1, read as the reverse complement.
AAACAAGATGTATAATTTATTTTACATTTACATGACTTTTCTTCTTACAAGGCTAGGGTGAATCTAGTTACTTGCTATGGAATACACTGATTTATGTTAAGATTAAATAGTGATTGATTAGATGAACACATCCACTTAAACCCAAGATGACAACTTTTTAAATATACATTATTAGCCATGGTTCTAATCCATCAGAACTATTTACATTATATATAAATGATGTTTATTTAGCTTAAAGTATTTGCCAAAACAGAATTTTACTTTTAAGCAAAATGGAATGTTAAGTTATCCATCAAAGTACTGGTACACCACTTTCTATTTAAAGAATGAGTTGCTGTTTTCAAAAGCTTTTTTTTTTAATTTAGCAAAAAAAAAAAAAAAAATTAAATATTTTGCTTGATATCTTTTTTGTTGCTATTTTTCAAAAGTAAACTATGGCAGATTTTTTTTTTCCAAATTCAGCAATATTTTTATAAATATTTTGCTTGAAATATTTTTTACGTGATATGTTGCTATTTTTTAAAGGTAAAATGTGGCAAATTTTTATTTTATTATAAAGCAAAATTTTCTTAAATATTTATTTTGAAATATTTTAATTCAAATCTATTTAAAATCAATTTTATGACAAATTATTTTTGCAACAAATGATTTTTATGTTTTTGTCTGAATGTTTTGTAGATTTTTCAGTAAATCACCAGAAATATTGAAATTTCTGTAGAATTTGTAGCATTATAGATAATTTTGTAGCAGTTTTTTTCTATACATTGCAAGTGCTCCCGTTTGAAAAATGAATTATTTTGTAGCTACAGTGATTTTAGAAAGTGCCATAGTTATTTCTTGTTAGATATTTTGAATAATTTTCCTAAAGAAGCCAAATGTTAGTATTTGATAATTTTAAATGGCATCAGAAGTTTACATAAACTTTGTAAGGAAATTAAAGTGTTAACATAATTTTTGTCGAGCCTGGCATTGCCATAAGACAAGATTTAAGTGTTACTTTTTCAGTAACATCGTAGGCGGCATGTCAAAATGTGAAAGTTTATGTTAAAGTAATGGTTTTTTTACTTGATCAAAAACTAACCAGGCGAGAAATTCTTGTTTTGTATTTGTTTTTTGTACAGAATTATAATACTTGTATATATTTTATATTAAAGATACAATATATGTTTAATACTTGTATACTTGTGTTAGAAGATTATTAAGAAAATTTATTGATAAATTAATAAAATGTGTAGATCTTCAGTTTATAATTTATTGATAAATAAATAAAATGTGTAGATCTCCAGTAATAATTTGTCTCATATATTTTTTTTTTTTTTTAAAAAAAATGCAAATACTGGTATAAAAATATTCTATTACTTGCCATTATGTACACAAGAATGATATTACTTTTATATAAGGATTAATTTGAATATTTAGTTTTGATTATTTGTTTTGTTTTTTTTAAAATTTTTGTAGAAGCCAGGTTCTTAGATTACTGGTACCAATTATCAGGGGTTGGACAGGTGGGGTGTGTCAGTAGTGTTGTATAAAATATATCACAGCATGGTCTCAAGATGTTTACTTTAACAGATTATAAACTTTTTTCTGATCTAGGAAAACAGGAATTTCTGTGACTTTTGTCTCATCAATTTTATATTTTAAATTTGATTACTTTACATGTAATAGTTTTGAAATAATTGTTTGTGAAAAGAAATTTTTAACCATAAAAAAAGTTGAAGAATAGTTATGGCATTGATAAATGATTTGTATTAATTGAAACTTAATTTATATTAACGGTAAATAAAATATTTTGTATAAAGCATTAATTTTTGGTGTCTTTTTATGCAGTCTTTGATACCATATAATATATAATTTCAGTCACTCACACACTTATATGTGCAAAATAAAATTAATGCATTGTACCAGTAAATGTATTTTATTTGGTGAGAACTTTTTTGCGATTTCCTTACTGGACAAATGTAGCTACTGTAATTGATGATTACCATTAACACACACGCACATGCACACACGAATGCATGCACAGATGCACACACACACACACACACACACACACTTGAAAACATCCTTATTGCTGAAATCTTTTTCTAAATGAGGTACATTTACAGTATAGTACATATATATGTGTGTGTGTGTGTGTGTGTGTGTGTGTGTGTTTATTAATATACAAGAACAATGCCCATCTTTTCAAAACTTTCTTTTAATTTATTGCTTTGTAATGTTTTAGGTATGATGTAAATCCATCCATGATTTCATGTTACTCGGTAAATCAGTTTGTATTTATCTTGTAAAAATGTTGTGTTGCTTATCAGGCAAATAGGCTTTAAGATAAAATTTTATCATTTTATATAGATAGCTGTGATGTTTATGGTCCGTCCCTGATGTTTTTCCCAGTTATTGATTTTTTAAAATTTTATTGTTTTTTAATGTGAAGCAAAGTTATAAGGCAAAATGACTGAAATAATTTAATACTTTTATATAGAGATCTCTGATGTTTTATGTCTGTCCCTGGTGTTATTTTGCTACAAAGGATGTTTTTTCAAGCTTTTGTTGTAACTAATTGATGAAGGGGAAATGTATTAGTGTTATATATATATTGACTTGTGTTTTAATTTTTGTAATTCATTATTTTTATTTATCATAACTAAATCTAGTCTATTTTGCTTTCTACATTGTAGATTTTTACCACTAGGTTTATTCTTATGTATAACATTTACAAGTATATTCATTTTTTTATAAGCAGAGAGAGAGAGAGAGTGTGTGTGTGTGTGTGTGTGTGTGTGTGTGTGTGTGTGTGTGTGTGTGTTCGTGTGTGTATGTGTGTGTTTGAAAGAGAGAGGGAAATATTCTAATCAGACTGAATTTTGCTTTTGTCTTGTTAGTTATATCTATATGCTAGTTTTTTTAACCAATTTAAAGTAAACAATTTTTTTGGGGGGAGGGGGGGGGTAAATTATATTTTTTATTTTCTAACTTCTCATATTTTGAATTAAGCAGCTTGAGACAAAGCGTTTGAAAATAATTGCTATATTTTTAAAATGAATGGAAGGAAATCCACTAGCTTGTTAGTTTTAGTATGTTAAAATATTTATTGTATATGTAGTTATTTTTGTGGGTTTTTTTTATTGTCTCAGTCAAATTTAGAATTCCATTAATACCAATGCTAAGTGAATTATTAATACATGTACTTATGTTTATTTAATATTGTGTAGGTGTCACTAATAAAGATACTCCATTAAAGCTAATATAAATATAGATTTTTTAGAAATAATAAAAAAAAATTCAACATTTACATTTTGTCTGTTTTAATTTCATGATGTTTTTACAGTTGAAATCAACCAATAAAACCTTGTGTAGGTCACCTGGATTACCATGTGGCATTCCATTTAGTTTTTGTAGCTGTGTGTAAAACACCTGTTTACTACATCTTGTAAGGTTTTTGTAGCCATGTGTGGATAACTTCTTTACCACATGACATATCATAAGAATTTTGTAGCCATGCGTGAATCACTTGTTTACCACATGACATGCCATAAGGTTTTTGTAGTTATGTGTATATATAACTTGTTAACACATAACATACCATAAGGTTTGTGTTGCCATGTATGGATGAATTGTTTACCACATGACATCCCATAAAGTTTATGTATCCATGTGTGGATCACTTGTTTCCCACATTGGGTTCCATAATATCTGTAGCCATGTGTGGATCAGATGCTTACACCATACCAGCCAATAAGGTTTGTATAGCCACATGTGGGTTACCTGCTCATCTGCACATCAAATAACCAAATGTCATAAATGCTTGAAACTTCGTATACAGCATCACTTCGTATACAGCATCAGAGCATAAAAGCTCTATCCATTTTGCTAACTTATTTTACCTTGATCTGCATTAAAAGTTAAATGAAGTTGCATACTTCGAGTAGTTAAACATTAATGAAACGTCATCTTTTTGTCATCATCTATTGTGATGGCAATATTTGCATCACCATGTTGACAGTGGTCATTATTAAGCAGAAACAAATTCTGAGAGGCTTGAATCAAACACATGAAGCAGGAACAAGTTTGAAAAGCTTGTTGACCTCCACCCTCATTGGGATTAACAGGTTAAAACATTTACCAAAGGTCTAGATGATTGATATGAGAAATATTTCAGTACTTCAGTTTAAATAGTTTTTCTTGACTTTTACCTTTAACATAGTCAAAGATTTACTGGTAAAAGACATCAATTTAAATACCAAATAATTTTATACTGATAAGTAACATTCACAATTGGGGGATATTTTATGTCCTCTGGTGACCATTCAGCCCCATTAAATCTTTTGATTTCATTTCATGCTCAAGTCATTAAATGATATATATTTTGTCTTTATACACTGCTTTGGTCACACATTTGGTTAACTGGTTGTGAAGCCCGAGAAAGGTTCTCTCACAAAAGAGGGAAATACAAAAAACAAAAACAAAAAAAAAACATAAATGATTCAAACATTCAAAGATAATTTTTAAATGTGAAGAAAATATAATTATGATCCTAATAAAATTATTATTTTTCAAGTAGCTGTGAACTATATACATTGTAAATGCAATTAATGTACAAACACTAACACTCCCTTTCATTCGGAACTCTTTAATGTTAAAGGTAGAAAGAACTGTATGTTTACATATGGCGGGGTAAACAAATTTTTGCTTGTTTTGGCAGTTTTCTCAAAATACATGCGAGTTTCTAAGACATATCCTTTAATATATATTGTGTCAATCATTTACATAAATAATGGCTGATGAAAACTCCAATGATGATGTGACAGTTGCATCTAAAGTGAATTTTGCGGAGTTGTGTGGACTCTTGGAGAAAATATCCAAGACACAGGGAAATGAAAAGAAGAAGAAAATTTTGACAGATTTTATCCAAAAATGGCGAGATTTCCATAATGATCTTCATAAAGAAAACAAGAATACAGTGAGTTTATTTCTAGGAAGATCTCGTAATTTCTCACAAAGCCTCCAAGAATTTAACAAGTCAGTCCTGTAGATAATAGACACAGTCAATGTTGTTTAACTTTCTGCATTGGGTAGGATACTTTACAGAATGAACCAAAATACACCCATAGACCCTGTCAGTATAAAAAGCTTACACTACAATAAGCTACTTTCTGTTCCCATTTTCATAGTCAAGGGCACAGGGGCTTGGTGTCAGGATTTTTGTACTTTTGTTTTAAAGATTATTTATTTGTGTTTTAATTACAAGCGAGGTTGATACAAGTTTATACATATCGATAGCTTTGTCTGAAATCCATTTTTAACAAACTTCAAGAAATTTGGAAAATTAACATTGATTTTAAGTGTTATTTTTCGAAATTTCTTGTGTTATTATTTGGATTTTATTTTGTTTTTTTTTTTTTTTTTAAAAATAACACAAATAAATAATCTTGAATATGAACTGAGTGATTATTCACACGTACGGTAGAATAACGCATGTTGTTGGCTGGCATTATTTACACGTACGCATGCGCAGTACGATAACTTATATCAGTCGTATACGGACAAGGTGTATGTTCAATGAAGTATATCGGACCTATGGTCCAATGATTTAATACGATACGATGAGTAATATAAGAATACATGAAATAAATTATCTAACTAATAAAACCATTTAAGATAAAATTATTATTAAATAAAAAGTTTGATAACGACAATATGTATAGAATTAAAAAATTATTATTTATAATAATAAAATAATCATGTATAATAAATAAAAAAAAAAATAATAATAAAAAAATCATGTATAATAATAATATAATTATGTCTAATATACTAAGATAAAATAATTATTAAATAAAAATTTATTATTAAATAAAAAGTTTGATAACGACAATATGTATAGAATTTAAAAAAATATTATGTATAATAATAAAATAATCATGTATAATAAAAAAAAATAATGTATAAGAATAAAATAATCATGATTGATAATAAAATAATTATGTGTAATATACTAGGTAAGATTAAAAATATATCATTAAAATATAATAAAAACAAATAAATTGATTATTAAATGTGAAAAATTTGATAACGACAATACTAATTATATTAAAAATGTTATATATAGAATTAAAAAAAAAATTAATTAATTAATTAAGAAAAATAATTTATTATTAAGTAAAATTAAAATTTAAAGACATAATCAAATCAAGACGTGTGTACGGATAAAAAATTAAGTTATTAATTTATGAATAGTATACTTTATGTATTTGTATACTTTATGCAAATAAAGTTATTAATGTAATAGTGTTCATGAATCGTATTCAACTAGTTAACGCAATCATTCGATTTGATTACTATTGTGATAAGGACGTGATCACAGGAGTCCGCTTATGAAATAATGTAATTAACGCCTTGAACACAGGATGCTGAGTAATTAATTTAGCGTTCCTGTCAACGTAATTAATTACCTTTGAACATGAAAATGAACACAAAAATGAAATTGACGCAGAATGCCAACAGACGAGGTTTTGACGTCGACACAATCTCTGCTAAAATATCAATTCAAAATTCAGGGTTTCAAGACAACTTTGCATTCGCAAAATATAAACTTATTCACACCCGTTTCTGGTCCTATGGTTCAAATTTTATTTGAAGGTCCCAATAGTTTAGGACATTGGATTGTAGTTTCAACGATCGATTGTGAAGACAGTCATATAAATCTATATGACAGTCTCAACAAACCAGCTTCTATTGAAACAATAAAACAAATCTGTGCAATTTTGAAAAGTGAAAACAAACATATCGAAATAAACCAACTAGTACAACAACAATCTGTTAGTTTAGATTGCGGTTTATTTGCAATTGCAATCAGTCTTGTTATCTGTTTAGGAAAAGATCCGGCAACTTTCTTCTTTTATCAACAAGAAATGAGAGTACATTTGGTAAAATGCTTAGAACAATCTGAATTTACCCCATTTCCACATTTCATAAAGCCAAATAGACGTAACATAACAAAACATGGTCGGCAAAAGATAGAAATATATTGCTGTTGCAGGAATATGTATGACCAGAAAACTGACGAGATGGTTGAATGTACTAATTTCGGTGAATGGTTCCATGTATCTTGCGTAGATTCTGGACCAATTGAGTCTTTGGCAAAGTCTGATTCAACTTATTTTTGCAGCGATTTTTGTCATATGGAAAAACAATTGAATTAGTTATTAAAAATACTCTGTAAATAGCAGTTAAGTGATTTTTGAAATAATTATTTCATAAATAAATTTGTAAGGCCGGCACAATTAATTATCTGAGGTGATCAGTTGCGGCTTTGTTCGTGAGATCCACATTCTATGTGTAACTTCAGATATATTAATTGACCATCATAAGTAGATCTAATTCCTTGTAAATATGTAAATAGTAGTTAAGTGATTTTTGAAATAATTATTTCATAAATAAATTGGTAAGGCCGGCACAATTAATTATCTGAGGTGATCAGTTGCGGCTTTATTCGTAAGATCCACATTCTATTTGCAACTTCAGATATATTGATTGTCCATAATTTTTTTTCATATATTGGTTATCCATTTTAAACAAAACACAATAAAAAAAATTCAAAATAAACAGTAAAATTTTTATTAAATCAAAATCATCGGGATGGATAACTAATCAAATAAATGGATCCCGTGAGAACCACGTCCTCGTCGTGGTATCTGGAAACATGACAAGTTATTATATGAAATATTATACAAATATTACAAAAATATTCATTAGCAATAAGATGTTTTAAATTAATAAATATATTGGTAATTATTATATAATTTATAAATATTTATATGATATTGCATATAATAACTCTTCATGGCTAAGTGTTCTCTATAATATTAAACAAGTTATTAAACGCAATATTATACAAATATTACAAAAATATTCATTAGCAATTTGATAAATATTTAAATAAATAAATATATATATCAATAATTATTATATAATTTATATAATATTGCATATAATAACACTTCATGGCTAAGTGTTCTCTATAATAATAAGCGTATTTAATAGTCCGATATACTTCATTGAACATACACCTTAGCTTGTCCGTATACGGCTGATATAAGTTATCGTACTGCGCATGCGTACGTGTGAATAATGCCAGCCAACAACATGCATTATTCTACCGTACGTGTGAATAATGTTTGCCTAATATGAAAATACAAAAATCTTGACACCAAGCCCCTGTGGTCAAGGGCACAATCCTGAAATCACTATCAATATTATATACCAAATAGGGTATCAGATCCAAAAATGTAAATTTCAGATATTTTTCTATTGAATTATGAAAATCACTTTTTGACTTTTTGCTGTATAACTTTCGCCAAAAGTTGTTTGTTTCAACCTAAATTTTTGCGACTTTGCAGAACATGAAGTTTTGAACAGGGTTAATAAATAACAAAAAAAAATATCCATTTTGGTGCACTGTGCTGTTACCTGATTTTTTGGGATATACAAGCATCATGTAATGGTTCCAACCTGCTTAAAGATACATTAGGTTTCTCAATTTTCTGAATTTTTTTTGATTTTCTGAAAATATGTTGTTTTTTTTTTAAATATATAACACTTCTAACCACAATCTGTGAGATTCATTTTCTAAAATTCCATTCTTTAAGCTGTAAATAAACAGAATCCTCTAACATGTGGGACACATGTTTAACAATGATTATTATTTGTTTGGAGCATGCACACTGATGTACAGAGACTCAAATGAATCAAAGAGGAAACCTGACATAAATTGCATTAATTATCCCTCATTTAATATCAAAATGTATTCACAATGATGAATGTATCCCTCACAAAGTCACAAGTGACAAATTTAATAAAATTTTATGTTTAATTTATTGTAGTTCACCGTTTTTTAAGTTGTGTTACATGACCCAGTTTTTTTTCATGATGTGACCATGTTCTAAAATTAGATCTAACAGATCTACATCTCACTTGGATATTACTGCTATTATAGTATATTTGCAATGCCAAAAACATGTCATAAATTAACATGTCAACAAGACTGGGACAGTATTATATAACATGACTACTTTATGGTTGTATAAAAGTTGTATTCACATTAAAATTGTTGCAAAATGTACAATGTAATTTGTAATTTAATTAATTACTTTTGCAAAGTAATTGTAATTTAATTAATTACTTTGTGAAAATTGGTGTAATTGTAATTGTAGTTTAATTGAGGGTATAGGGAATGTAATTGTAATTTAATTAATTACATTTGAAAGTAATTGACCCCATCCCTGCTGCTATATCTATATTTATTTGATCTTTTATCGTTGAACCAAATGTAACATTGTTCATTACGAACGTCACTAAGTAAATCAGCACCATTTTAATTTTTTCCTAGGAAAACTTAATGCAGCTTTAATTCCGCCTGTTTTACTTCTTATACAAATATAGTACTTTCAGGTTAATGATAATACTAAGTGTTTAGTAAACACATTCCACTACACCTGGTTGTACTATAAAGTAAGGAAATAAGGGTCTTATGTTTAATGTTTTTGATTTGTTTTTAGGTCAGTCATTTTCTTTATTTAATAAACAAAATGAATAAATGAATGAATGAATGAATGAATGAATAAATTAATGAATGAATGAATGAATGAATGAATGAATGAATGAATGAATGAATGAATGAATAAATAAATAAATAAATGAATAAATGAATAAAAAAAATAAATAAAAAACTTTGTGTTTTTTATTTTTATTAACAAAATATTGTTTGTTTTAGCTTGATTCTTTCTATCCTGCAATGAGACTTCTAGTACCACATCTGGAAAAAGAAAGAGTTGCTTATGGAATTAAAGAGGTGAGTTTGTTTAAAATATGGAATCAAAGATTTCATTATTTAAAAAATCATTTCAATAATTCATGAAAGATACTGTCAATTGAAGTTTGGATTTGATAATTATTTTTGGTTTTAATTTTAAATTATTATTTTTTAAGAGGATATATACATCCTGTCAGTTTTGGATTTGAATTTTTATCATTAAATTTTACTTTTTTATCAGTAAAACATTTTTGAAGTAATAATCAGGGATTCACCATTAATGGTTATATGAAAATATTCTAAGGCTTTTAAAGAAAATCAAGTAAACTAAATTTGACATAAATAAAAAAAAAAAATAAATAATAAAAAAAATAATAAAGTAGTTTAAAGATGACTTCCTTAATGACCAGATGATCTTCATTGGAGAAAAAAAAATTATCTTTAATATATGTCCTATTATTGATTGATTTTCAGCATATGCTTGCTAAGCTGTTGATAGAAGTATTATGTTTAGGGAAGGATAGCCCAGATGCTAATCGTTTACTGCATTATAAAGCCCCTAAAACAGCCAGGGCCGTAAGTGTATTTTTTTTTTGATTTCAAAAAAAAAAATAAAATGGTACCTTAATTTTCAAAATTTTACGCTGTATTTTTTTTAAAACTTTTAACCTTGAAGATATTTCTATGTATTTGTATTTTTGTCAAGTTTTCACTTTTGTGTTCTCAATAAAATTGTTGTAGAAGCAAATAAAAAGAATGTCACTACTAAGTAAGAGCTTTATGAAGTTGTGATATTGTTTGTTTATTTGTATCAGCATTAACGTAGACTATAAAGCATTTTTTTCACCACCATGATAGTTCAGTTGGTAGTGTGCTTGCTTCATATTTTTCATATGTTAGAGGTTGAAGTTTTGAATTCAGACTGGGTCTGACAAAGACTTGAAAATAGGTAATGACTATTATTTCGCAAAGCACTCAGCCCTTAGAAATAAAAGTCACTGGGTCCTTCAGAGGAGACCTTAATAAAATTTATAACCTGTGTCACAACAGACATGGCATGCTAAAGAACTCTCTCTGCACATTGCCCTAAGCATACTGCACGTCACCTGTGGCTGGTGATGTCTTGATATAAGTGAAAAATTCTTGACTGGGATGTAAAATCTCATTAATTCAAATCAACAATCAGTGTTATATTTTTAAAAGCATAACATCAGTAGACATTCTAAGACCATTATATGTTACATTCAGAGACTTTATAATGATCATGATGATAGGATTGACTTAACCTCCAGTGTGTTCAGTTTTTATGATTGGTTATACAGTGAACTATGTAAAACCAAAGCCAGAGTAAACCAAACACCTGTCTTAAAACCAAAGCTGGAAAAAACCAAACCAAACACATGTCTTAAAACCAAAGCCAGAGTAAACCAATCACCTGTTTTAAAACCAAAGCCGGAGTAAACCAAACACCTGTCTTAAATTCAAAGCTTGAGTAAACCAAACACCTGTCTTAAATACAAAGCTGGAGTAAACCAAACACCTGTCTTAAATACAAAGCTTGAGTAAACCAAACACCTGTCTTAAATACAAAGCTTGAGTAAACCAAACATCGGTCTTAAATACAAAGCTTGAGTAAACCAAACACCTGTCTTAAATACAAAGCTTGAGTAAACCAAACACCTGTCTTAAATACAAAGCTTAAGTAAACCAAACATCAGTCTTAAATACAAAGCTTGAGTAAACCAAACACCTGTCTTAAATACAAAGCTTGAGTAAACCAAACACCTGTCTTAAATACAAAGCTTGAGTAAACCAAACACCTGTCTTAAAACCAAAGCCGTAGTAAACTAAACACCTGTCTTAAAACTATAACCTGAGTAAATCAAAAGACCTGTCTAAACTGAAGTATTTTTTAGATCCTAAAATTTAGGATGTATCAATGATTTTTTGTTCAATTGTATTTTTCTCAAACAGAACAAAAAATTGTGTCCTGAAGGTGTCCAGTTAAGACAGTTTCCACAGCCAATCATATACATTGTTCATTTATTGTTTTCCAGGAAGCGGGAGATTTCGCGAGTGTCGCTTATTTTGTGTTAAAGAACCGATGTCCTGAGAAAGGAACACTGACCATACAAGAAGTGAATGAATGTCTGAATGGAATAGCTACTAACAATGCAGCCAAAAACAAGGACCTTGTCCGTAAAAATATTCTACATCTGTTGACAAACATGTCAGCCATAGAACTGAAATGGCTGATAAGAATGATAGTTAAAGAGTTAAAAGTTGGACTTAGTCAAGCGTCTGTATTTTCTGTTTATCATCCTGATGCTGAGGAATTCTATAATGTTAATAATAATCTAGAAAAGGTAGATATAATTGTTGAGCCTGGCATTGCCATAAGGTAATACTTAGGTGTTACTTTTTATGGTGTCGTCGTAGGCTGCAGTGTGTCAGAATGTGATAGTTTATGTTAAGTACCGGTAATGTATTTTTCTGTTGAATAAAAAACTAACCAGATGAGACATTTAAATCCACAGAATTCTTGTTTGATAACTTCTTAATGTTTATTGATGTTTATATATAGTAATGTGTCAAAAATCTTTAATATTATCATTTTCATTGCTTTCTGTGTTAAAGCTGCATTAAGTTTTCCAAAGAAAAAATTAAAATGGTGCTAATCTAATTAATGATGCTCCTAGTGAACAGTGTTAAATTTGGTTCTAGATAAAAGCTCAAATAAATACAGAAATTACAGTATTTACCCAGCAAGATGCAGCATTTGGGACCTAATATTAGAACATGGTTACGTCAAAACCCAGGTCTTCAAACACAACTCTCAAAACGGTGAAATACGATAAATTAAACACAGAACTTTGTTGAATTTGTCATTTGTGACTTAGTAAGGGATACATAACACCATTTCAAATACATCTGGATATTAATGAAGGACAATTAATGCAATCCGTCATGTTTCTCCTTCGATTCTAGGGTTTTTTCGTACATCCGTGCACATGCTCCAAGCTCATAATTACCATCGTAAAATACTGACCAACCGGTCAGAGGATTCCGTTTATTTACAGCTAAAAGAAATGAAATTTTAGAAAATGAATGTCACGGATCATGGTTAGAAGATATCTATTTTTAAAAAAATATATTTTTAGAAAATCAAAAAAAAAAAATTCAGAAAATTGAAAAACTTAATGCAGCTTTAAATTGGTTTTGTTAAAAACTTACAGTTTTCCTGAAATTATCCATGGGCTTATTTTAATGAAGTTTTCATTGTAAAATGCTTTATTATATCTCTTTCCTTTTAGTAGTTTCAATTTTTTGTTCAATTTGTTATTTTTGAAAGATCACATTTTGAACACATTTAAAAAAATCACAGCATAACTATAAAGAAGTCTTTTAAACTTTTTAAACCATGTTTAACCGTTATGATTTTTCTGAAATTATAAAACAAAGAAAATGTCAAAATAATGAGAAAAAACTGTAAATAATTCTTTTTTAAAAACATTTTGTAAAAACTTCAAATTAATCTAAGAAAGATGAATAAAAGAATAAAATATAATTTAAAGACTATTTTATAAATAAATTAATGAATGGATAAATAAATAAATAAATAAATAAATAAATAAATAAATAAATAAATAAATAATACATATTTAAAACATCAGAATATCATATAAATATTTTATTTTATTTTTTTAAAATCTTGTTAATCTTTGATTAAAGTAATCAAGCTACAAGTAACTTGTTCCTGATATTTGAATGTTTTTATCTGATTTCATTAATAATTCTTTGTCTTATGTATTAGGTTTGTAGGTTAATGATGGATCCAAGTGTTAGAAGCCATGAAATTGGTATATCTGTATTTTCACCCTTTACACCCATGTTAGGAGAACGGTTGGCTCCAGACAAGGTATATATATATATAATAATAATGGGCCAGAAGGTCATGGCCAAGGATTTTTATGTCCGATTATTCTTTTAATTTAGAATACCAAATGATACATGTTTGTCTCATTCAGTATATTGTGGGTTGTTTTTATATTGACATTTTTGTACTTTGAATTTACCAAAGCAGTTAATCAAAACATTTATGTACTTGCATGTATATATATATATATATATATATATATATATATATATATATATATCTAAATAAACCTTTTTCATTACTTTTCTTACAGGGCCAAACAGGATTTTAGGTTTAATTTCTTTCTTGTCTGTCCATATGGGAAACATTTTTCTGCATTAATGTTAAAGCAGGCAGTAATGGAATGATCAATGAAACCAGGGTACTTAAAAAAAAAACCCACCAACTCTAGGCTTTTTAAATTTCAATAAGTATAGGTCTCGCTGTGCTTGTGTTGGTAAATATGCTCATTTTTCATACCTAATCCAATAAATTTGAATAAACCTGGTATTTTAACAGCATGTAGTTGTATAGGAAATTGCTATGCCTGTAAGAGATTTTCTTTTCACAGAGTAAAAAATTGCCTCTTTTAGGATTTTACATGTTAAAAAACCAGGCAAATGGCAGATTTGTTTGCACATACAACATATTCAATCACCAAGGGCATCACTCTGTGTAAACATCACCATTTCAACAAATCATGTAGCAACAATTTTTTTTACATAAACATTTTATGATAATCACAAATGGACATAGTAATTTTCCAGTCACAACTTGGCTTAAGTAAGTGAACAATATAAAAAAAAAATAACTCAAGTTTATTAGTTTTTCTATGAAAATTGTGCATTATTTACTGTCACAAGTCTATTGACTCTGATTGTAGGAGTGTCCAGTTGCTTACTATGAAAGATACTTACTAAAGATTCACACTGACAGACTAGATGAACATCTCCAATAAAACTGGACATTGGGGTCCTTTTAAATAAAATTATTTAATCATTATTTAAGTTTTTGATTCTGCAAGAACAAGTATGTGGAACATGTTTTTTGAAAAAAAACATTTTTATTTCTATATTGATCAAGGTTGAGCAAGCAATGGAAGGAAAAACCTATTTTCTAGAAACTAAGTTTGATGGTGAAAGAATGATGCTTCATAAAAATAAAAATGAATATAAGTACTTCAGCCGTAGGTAATGTCATTACCATAAATCCTAGATTCATAGAAAGAAAGAAAGAAAGAGAGAGAGAGAGAGAGAGAGAGAGAGGAGGGAGGGAGGGAGTGAGAGAGAGAAAGAGAGAGAGAGAGTAGTGGAAAAAAGTTTAACTGCCAAATCCAGTTCTGGTATAGTAGAGAAAACTAGAATACCCTGAAATTACTAAAGTGACTGATTTACTGTAAGCAAACTTATAAACTTTCTCATTGAGTGGGATTTGAATCCAGACATTGGTAGGAGCTGTGATCGGTGTTGTATATACTGTAGACCATTCAGCCACTGAGACCAAAAGGCAAAATAGAGGGCTTATCTTCATCATCATTTTTTGTTTCTGTTGATGAATTTGCAGGTTCAAAAGCATTGTCTACACTAGTAGGCTCCCTTCTTAATTATTGGCTAGCTGCACACATGCCAGATTTAACCCCATGTCTCCATTTCTTACAATCATGGGGGTTGGAATTTGAGAGCTTCCACTTTTTACAATCTCTCTCTCTGTTAGACCTTTTCAAGACATCTTTGGAAGGCCAAAACCTTGCTTTCCAGCAACTTGTAAATCATGTGAACACTTGATTGCAATGCTTGATCTTTGTACATGTCCATACCAGTGGAGTCTTCTTTCTCTTTATGAGGTCAAGGGCTTTGAGGCCAAGTCTCACTGGTAACTCCTTTGACTTTGCTTAGTTTATAAAATTAAGGAAAACCTATAAAGAAAGACATGAAAACAATAAGACTTTTGGACTTCAAAATACTTTGGTGATATGAAATCAAGATGGCAAAGTCATTAAAGGACCACTTAACAAGGTTTAAGTTTTTTTGATGCCATAAATGGGGTTTATCTTTGAATTTTGTGATACCCAATAATATTTTTGTGGAACTGTTAATTCATTGGATTTACAATCCAAATATGCTTGTAAAAATAATTTATGTTTCGAAATTACAATAGGAACTTTTTCACACCTAATGGAAAAAATGGAGCTGCAGTATATACATGTAAGTGGACATCTTACGGTACAGGGATGAACACATTATATTAACAATCTTCTTGGGAACAAATAATTTTATTTTTACTTGAAACCATTTTTACAACAACTTTTGTTTAATTTAGAAAATTTGTCTGGCTATAAGGAAGAAGTCTTTTTTAAAATTTTTTATAAAAGTTTTATGTTATAACCGTATTTTAATTGAGAAGAGCAAGTCACATAAATTACTACAAATATTCTTGATCATGGAAGTACAATGTATTGATCTTTCGGAATTTTTTGTTTAAGTCACATTGTTAATTGTTAAATTAATGAAGATCATTTTACTTTTCTGTATTCTAGCGGTAATGAGTACACAAGTACTTTTGGTGCAACAGATATGGATGGGAATTTAACACCATTTATACATAACTGTTTTAAGCCAAGTGTAAATACCTGTATATTAGATGGAGAAATGATCGGCTATGACCCAGGGACTAAAACATATGGTAAATATCATTTTGGTGTAACACTGGCAATAGTTTTGTAGTCTGACTAAAAATGAATTAAAATTAATAAGAAAACACTCAATGTTAATTGTGAAGAAATATATTAAGATCATTGAAAAAACTCATTTATTAAAAACTAATTTTACACTGAAGTTTATAATCAAAATGTCGTGAAGTATTTGTACTTTGGATGTTGTTTTGTTACACATCAGTGTTGAAACTCTTGCCTCAGTTTTTTCTTGGATACTTGATCTTTGTCCACCATTTTAGAACTGACAGCCCTGGAAAGAGTCTTGACTGGTACAAAAGTACCATTACTTGAATCCTTTTCACTGTATATTAACTCTGGTTTGTCCTGCCCTGCCCAGCTCTGTCCTGTCCAATCCTGCCCATTACCATCCTGTCCCATCCTGACCTGTCCTGCCCCACCCTGTTCAGTCCTGCCCTGCCTTGTCCTGCTCTTCCTTTCCCTATCCTCTCTTGCTTTGCACCACCCTGCCTTACCCTACCCTACCCCGACTTCCTCTTCTATACTCCACCTTAGTGTTAAAACATTATAACATGAAATTCTATTTTTGTAATTTTAGCAACAAAAGCAATGAATACAGACATTAAACGTCAACAACAGGAAGGATATCAGCCATGTTTACATGTGTTTGATATTGTTTTGTTAAACGACAGAGTACTTACTAATCTGTCTCTAAGGGAACGGAGAAAACAACTAGAAAATGTCTTTGAACCAGAAGAAGGAAGAATTTTACTGAGTGCCTTTACAGAAGGAGAAAGCAAGTGAGAAAAACAATATAATAAGCAGTAAAGCCTTGATTCATTGCTGCCATTTCTTAATTAAAATTTGGTGTATAAAGGGGTGTGAAAATATATCAGAGGAGACTTATAAAAAAAAACCATTAGAAATAAGACTTTTGGATTTGAAGATAATATTTATGATAAGCAAGTTGGCAAAGTTCTTGAGGGGCATTTCTTAAGGTGTTACTGTAATAAAGAACATTGCTTGTATTACGAGAACTTTAGATGTCAGGTGAATCTGTTGATGCACCACTATTGGAGAGGGTCTTTTTTTTTTTTTTTAAAAAAATAACACCATTTTTACAGGAAAAGGTAAAAAAATATGATTCAACATACAATGGAAAAGACAGTCTTGCACAAATGCTACAGGTTATTGCATGGTATAATTGTGAACTCATTGTGTTTTTCTTCTGAAATTGAATAACAACAGAGTGTCAGTTTATTGACTGTCTTTCTACAACTGATTAATTTTTTTTAAGTTTCTTTAAAGACATTTGTAAGATAAACTGTATAAAAATCCCATTCCTAGCTTGGTTTTTTTGCCGTCAAATTATAGAAAAATTGGCAAAAGTGTTTTATAGACAAATGTAAAATATCTTTTTGGGTTTAAGAATACAGGCTTTCTATCTGTATGCTGTTTGATTCTAATTGAACATGCATTGGTGCATTTTTCATCAATTTATACAAAATGCATACTTTACTTAAGACCAAATATATGTATATACATGTACACATGTACTAAATATGCATTGTTGGGCCATCTTGTGTCATTTTACACAAATCACACAAAACATTTCAATTTTTTTTTTCTAAAAAGCCAAGATTGTGCTGATGCTCTGAATGCAGCTATTGATGGTAGAGAAGAAGGAATAATGGTCAAAAGTCCAGAATCTGTGTACAGACCAAACACCAGAAAAGGAGGATGGTTCAAGATTAAACCAGAGTATGTTGGTGGACTAATGGACGAGCTAGATGTGATAGTTGTTGGAGGCTTCTTTGGTGTAGGAAGTCGTTCTGGGATGATGTCACATTTTTTGTGTGCTGTAGCAGTTCCTAATGAAGATGGTGGAGAACCAGAGGTTTTCCATTCCTTCTGTAAAGTATGACAGTGAATCTTGGTATATGTACAATTTAGACTAATTTCAGAAATAATAGAAGTTCCCTTGTGCTAATAAATTATGGCTGTTGGTTGGTTGGTTTTTATGCTGTTTAATGTCACCTATTTAAGCTATTTACAGTAAGAGAAAGTTTTTAAATTTTTAAGGACTAATTTAAAATAAAATAAAATAATAAAATGCAGCAGACAAACCTACCACTCACCCAGTCAGATATCATGTCACCTAATGAACTAGTCAATACTCTGTCGTTTTAATGCTATGCACTAGGTAAAGAAACATTATCTCAGTTTTTTAAGTAGTATGTATGCCCTGGCCAGGTTCAAACCACAGCCCCCCCCCCTCTCTTTAGGTTGATGATATACCAATGAGTCATTTTGGTGGTGCTTATTAATTATGTGTGATTGCACATTGTTTTTTTACTTAATTTTTATATTAAAAATCAGGTATGTTTGTATTAAATACATGTATTTAATAGAGAGTGGAGTGAAGTAATTGTGTTTTACGCATCAGTCAATATTCTTTTACTTATATAGAGGCAGTCAGTTCTGGGATGGTGGAGGAAACCAGAGTGCCCGGTGAAAACCACCGACCTTCGGGAAGTGAACTGACAAACTTTCTCACACTAGGATCTGTCCCGAGTGGGATTCGAACCCAGGCGGTGATAGGCACTTGTATTTAATAGAGAATTTTAATGAAAACTTATTCTTAAATATATTAGGTTGGATCAGGTTATTCTAAGAAAGAGCTTTCAGAATTCAACAAGAAATTAGCAGAACATTGGAAAGTTTTTGATAAGAAAAATCCACCTAATTCCATTATACTAGCCTCAGGATTCAAAGAAAAGCCAGATGCGTGGATTGAACCTTCAAAATCTGCCATTGTACAGGTGAGTTATTTACTATAGATATGCAGTGGCAGTTCCATCATTTATCGTTACATATTTTTTGTCATCATAATAAAGGGGTATGGCTATAAATTCAACACATTCAGAAGATGTCTTTTCCGATTGAAATTTAATTTTTAAAACTTTATAATATATATATATATATATATATATATATATATATAATAACAAAGTGAAAAAAAAAAAATTGGAACCTAGGCAGTGAACCATAAGCATGCATTTTAGACCACTTGGCCTCTCCGAATAACTGAGAAATATAAATTTGTGATTAAATCCATTTACCTTATTGCATTACATGAAATAAAAGTGATTTACAGATCTCCGAATAACTGAGAGATATGAATTTGTTATTAAATCCATTTGCCATATAGCATTATATGAAATAAAAGTGATTTAGAGATCTAAAGTGATCTTGAAATTTGTTTCTAAACTATACATACATGTATTTTGTGAAAGTTTTGTTAAAAATATCAAATCAGCTACATTTATATTGAATTAAAAATATCAATTTGAAAATTGTGCATTTATCTTTACCTTTTAACCCCTTCCACAGTACATTAGAGGTATCTGTGATGTATATAAACAGTTTTAAATTGGTTTCTGTGGTAACATGGACTACTTTGCTCAAAGACTTTATAAATAAATATTTTTGTTTCAGGTAAAAGCTGCAGAGATAATAGAAAGTGATAGATTTAAGACTGGATGCACTTTACGGTTTCCTCGGGTTGAAAAATTCAGAGATGACAAAAATTGGTATGATTGTATGACTGTTGCAGAAGTTCAGGAATTAAAAGAGGTTTGTCAAGTTTATTAACACATTGGATCTATTGATAAAAAATATGAATTTTAAAAAATTCATATTTCAAATTTTTTAATAGTGCTTGAAAATTATAAAAATATCCCACAAATATACAATACTATAAATACAGAATTTTCCATGTTCTCTTAATGGAAAACTAGCATGAACTGTGCAGTCTCAGTGACTTACTCTTATAGGAATACATAGCACTCTATAAATGGGGGGACAATCCCCATTGTTATTTTTCCTTTTTGTTCACTGGCATTAGTTTGAGATAACCTATAATGATTTACAAAACTTTTTTATCCATGTGATAAGGAATGACTTGATATTATGTTTTCCAAGAAAAATGACATTATTATAGGAATTCCTTGAAATAATTGATCTCCTATCCAGTAGAATTAAAGAGTTCCACATTAACATAGCATATTATAGGATACCTTGGAAAACTCCATATATGTATTGCCAGAGTTCTGGAGAGTAGGAAGATACAAAAATATGTTCTTGATTAATAATTATTTATATTGAATTCTGCCATGCATGCAGCTCACAGTCATCTGGAAGGGAGCCTACCAGTGTAGATAATGCTTTTGAACCTGGATGTTAATCAAAAGAAACTGATGATGATGATGTATATACATGTATTTGATATATCATGGAAAGTTCATTATTAGCTCACCTTATATTTAAGTGTAAAAGAGCTATTGTCATACCCAGGTACCTGTGCCAGCACTCAATGTTAAGTTTATGAGGCAATCTTTATAAAATAATGCCTTTTATACAGGTGAGCTGTCTAAGATGTCATTTCCCATCCTATTTATTAGTTAATGTTCCCAATATTGCAGTAACTGCTTAATATATTTTTAGAAATCAGGTGGTAAACTTGCCGGTGGAAGAGTTGAGTTAGGTGAGGATGATGAACCTGTAAAAAAGAAAAGAAAAGTAATATCTCGAGTTGTAAGACCAACATTAGGTGCACAGTTTAAAGCTGCAGATTTGACTTCTGTTACTCAGGTATTATTTTGATATTGGGACATCTCTTTTCGTGAATAATTGAACTATACAAATATTTGCAATATTTTTTTTACAATTTCCTATCCACATGCAGTGATGTGCTATTTTTAAATTACATTGTTATGTTTAAGATATTATTTCAATTCAAGTATACTGTAACAATGATAATATAAACTGTAACAATATTTGTCGATATTTCTCATATTTTCCTTATTTGAAAGTCCAAAAAAGTTATTTATGTTTAGCTTAAGATTCATGTGGCTGTCTTTCTGATGATACTTTTCTGTAATGGTTCATGTGAAACTTACAAAAGTAAACATTTTTTTTACTGAGTATTTATTTAGAAGATGTTTCACACCCTAATTGTTTCTCTTCCAGGTAAATGTAGTTAGAGCCAGAGCTATAGGTACATGTAGTTTGATGCTTTCTTAAACAAAAGCTACATTTCCATAAATTGGCCTATACATGTATAACACATTTTCTTACATCAACTAAATGATGTCATAATGACACAATATATGAAGCAAACTAAATTTTAATGTACCTCTCTGAATATTCAAGCAAGTTGTCCAGAGATTTAAAGGGTAGCTGTATCGATTTTCAGTTTTGACATATTTTATTCGTCGTACTTAAATATGGCTGTAGCGAAAATTCCATAAAATTCCATTCCATAATAAGGTAGATATCGGTGATTTTATAATGCATCTCTAGAAATCCAAATCAAAAAGGTCGAAATCGAGGCTCTCGTGTTGTGACATCACACCAGTAACATACCTCCACAGAATATTATTTACCAACTACTAAAATAAATCAAATACGAACTCGTAGTAGTTTAACTTTCTATGATTATTTTACGAGAAAACTATTTAATGAAGTGGAATTAACATCCGTTAGACATGTACAGACAATTAAGATTATTATTAATCCTTTTGTTTATTAGACACATTTCTTAGATTCAGACCCACACCTGTAATTAACAGGATGTCACTTATAATTTGCAAAATTGATTTGCAGGTTGATAAAGTTAACTTACGTCCTGTAATATACAATAATATATTTACCAGTTTACAGTTCGAGTAAAGTAAAATATTTTATTTGGTAAACGTTATTTATCATATACAGTATAAAGATTTCACTCCGGAAAAAATGGATATTTCATTTGTAAATTTTAAAAAGTAAGAAAAAGAATTCTTTCTTAGTTTTCATGTCAACAACAACAACAACAAAAACAATAATAATAATAATAATAATTATTATTATTATTATTATTATAAAATATAACTTTTAGGCAAAATCAAAAATTAAAAATGGACGACCAGAATAGTCTATTTAAAATATGTTTATTGATCTACTTACAGCATTTGATTTTATTAGATTTTAGTTTTCATTTTCCTTGGGCATATATTTAGCTGTGATATTCTTAAATTCTTTATTCTATATATACAAATTCATCAAATTATTATTATTTTTATTGTTGTTGTTGTTGTTATTATTATTATTATAATTATTATTATTATCATCTCTCGTTTTTTAAAATTTGGTCTCATTCTAAAATCCGTGTCATTTCATTTTAAACATTTATAATATATTTCGCATAAAATAATTTGAGATAGAATATCTTGGTTTTTTTCTTTTTAATTATCCCAGCATTAATTAGCCATCAGGACAGTTGAAAAGAACTATGTTACAAACTTTAATTGTGTGAACATTTTCGAGGAAATGTGATGCCGCCAGACTACTTAAAAGCTTTCTACATCACGGTCATTTAATTTCAACTGTCAATGCACGAAAGAACATAGACGATTGGTTTTTTATGTATTGATTTTTACCCAGTGCCACTGTCATGTGCTGATTTTGAATTTTTATTAAAATAATGCATTCAAAATTTTGAATGCATTATTTTAATAGAAATTCAAAATCAGCACATGACACCACAGTAAGTTCCATAATTTTCATCCGGTATTCTGTCCAGTCCGACTTGATATCTAATTCATTTTAAAATGTAGACGATAAAATTAATTTTTCGTGTATTTGACTAGTTAAAACTAATCGCGTATTTTTTGTTATAGCTATGCAACTTATCGTAATTCTCTAGTCTGTCCAGTCCGACTTCATAAAATAATTTATTTTCTTAAAAAAGTCAAAGATAAAATCAATTTTCGTGCTATTGGCAAGTTAACACTTGTCAAGTATTTTTCAACAGCTATGCAACCAAATGCAGTCACATTTCTTGGGTAGGTCGGGACTCGACTCAATATGTTCATCAGATTCGTTCGTTTCTGGTTCAAATAAATAACGGTTTTACTCCAAATTCATCAGTGATAAGATTGTCTACTGCTTCCCGAAATAATGACAAACTATTTGACATAAAAAGGTACATGTCAGAGTCGTTACTTTCTTCTACATACATCAATATATCATCATTGTTACTACTATCTATTAGGTTAGACACTACTTCTAATACTGCAATGACATCACACGTTTATAACTCAAAACGAGGTGTTTCACTTTTCGATAAAGAGATAGTTATAAAATGTGGATTTCAAACCGCTATAACTTTTTTATTTTGTCACCAATTTTGATGCGGTTTTCACTATTGTTATATTTAAATAATATATAAAACAATTGTGATAAAAAAATGTTGGTTACAGGTACCCTTTAATAGTATGAATATCAAGTCAATTTGTCTAGAATAATATTATTGGGATAAGATACACCTTATTATATTTACTTCTTTGAATTTCGAATTGACTTCTAATCTTTGTTTTTGAAGGTTTCAAAAATGCTGGATGGGAAATCATTTTGTGTGATAAATGGACCACCAGAATTTCCTAAGCCAGAAATAGAAAAGAAAGTTGTAGAACTTGGTGGAACTGTTGTACAGAATCCAGGTATTTGAAATTTGTTTAAGCATTCATGTGTCATTGTGAAATGATCGGACACTGGATGCTATACACAAAATGAATTATGCAAAATTATATTTCGTTTCCATGGTTACCTTTCATGTACAGTCTCAATGGTTTGAATGAAATCTGTTCATTTCTTACACTAACAGATTTTGTTTGATTGTTTAGATTAACAGGTAAGCTACACTTTTTGTTCTGGTTTTTCTATCTTTGAAATTTCAAGTAGGTTACCTGTAAATTTATTTGATTTTTTCTTTACCTTTAGGTCCAACGACATTTTGTGTTCTTGCAGAGAAAATTGCCATCAGAGTGACAAATTTAATCAAGAGAAATATATATGATATAGTTAAAGTGGATTGGTTTCAGAAATGTGTAGATGCCCAAAGATGGTTACCATGGTAATTATAATGAACACAGGCTTTTGATATATTTAATATAAAAAAATAAATCTGTGCTGTAGCAGGGCTCTCACTGGGCTTGATTTGGGGCCGAAATTGGGCCCCATTCCCAATGCAAAAAAGGCTGTTTTTTCCCAATTGGAACCTGGATTTTTCCCAATTCCAAAAAAAAAAAAAAATGTTGTGACATCATAATAATTTGTTAACATACATACATAATAGGTTTGTTTAGAAAGATAGTTATTATATAAAATAATCTTTAATATAATAAATATAGTTGTTATTTTTTATTAAATAGTTTTTAAACTCTATTTGATTTTTCCCAAAATCAGTCAAGACGCTAACTTTCACAATTCCAAGGGCCCGACCCCATTCCAAAATGAGCTGTGAGAGCCCTGTATAGATACATGTAAATAGTTTAAGGCATGATTACTACCTTGAAGCTTGGAATACAGTTTTATGACTCAATCAGTATTTTATCCCTTATATTGGGGCATATAGTTTAGGAATGGTGTAGTAAACTGGAGTACCTGTAGAAAACAAAATTCTCTTTGCAAGCAAGCTGTCTCATATTTAGCAGTAAGAGATGTTGTGGTCCCATGTACCAGCACTTTAGAACCCTTTGCCACAAGATTCTCTTACTTGTTCAGATAAGAAGGAGGTTATGTGTGCAAATCCTGGTAGAGTCGTACATAAGACTTTAAAATTTAAAATATAGCTACCTTGTCTGGCACTCAAAGTAAGGAGGACAGAGTATTGACTGGTTCACCTGGCACTGGATGATTGACTGGGGGAGTGGTATGCAAGTCTATGGCATACTAACTTGGTGGGCCAGCATCTTACTAAAAAGTTGCCCTGAGTGCATGCTAGTACAGGGCAAATCATAATACACACTTGCGCATTTCATGCATACACAAACTAGTTATTAGATTTATCCATAGAGATAAGTGACCTTGCCCTTGTAGCAAATAGCAGAAAAAATTATAGATGCAATGTAAACCAACATGACAAAAACAAAAACATCTTGTCTGGATGTTTTAACTCTGGTAATAACTAACAAAACATATTTTAAATTCCCCATGTTTGATCAATTAAAATGTATACATTTTAAGTTGTAAAGTAATTAATCTTTTATGTTAAAGGCCACATGTTCAAACAAGGGTCAAAGGTCATAAAGTTTGTAAGGGCCAGAGTAAATTTATATACATGTAGATATGTTAATTTGTTTATTTTATTGCCTATATTTATCTGTTGGTTGTGTTATTTTGTAAAAAAAAACAAAAAAAAACTGTCATTTGTGAATGAGTTAACTACCGGTACTCTGAATGAATAGATTTATTTTATTCAGTATTTTAAATCTGTATGTTTCTGCAATCAGGTCACCAGCAGATATGATACACACATCACCTAAAACACAAAAAGCTTTCCATTTAGAGTATGATGATTACGGAGATAGTTACTCTGAGGATACCACAGTCGACCAGTTAAAGACAGTATTCGATGGAATGGAAGAGGTAATAGAACTAGAAAATTTAATAAAACTCTGCACAATATATAAAACCTGTATATAAGGACTACCCATAGGGATAAAAAAATTATTGATTTTATGGACAGATGGTCTGTATATAGAGGTTCTTTTTATGTGAAAATAATGCAAAATTCACTATCACAAACACAATGACTCCAACAAAATGGGTCTTGTAATAATATAACACTTTTCTCTGATTCTGTTATTTTTAGCATGCTTCTTCTGTAGCAGCTGCAAATAGCCTCAGGCAAAGTCTAAACAAACAAATCATTTAATTATACCTCATTTATATAATACTTACCGGTAATGTGACTGATTTAGACATCTATGTGTGCAGGGATACAATTCTATTTCCCTCAAAAATTGTTTTGTCCTCATAATATTTTCATTGAAAATTTGGCAAGAGTTATTTCCTCTTTGAAAGTGCTTGAAGGTTTCTGTTTAGGACAACATGGATTCACCACTTAACAAATGACGAAATAAGATAAGAAGATGACATTGCTGTCTATTTTGATTCTTTATGATAAACAATTTATTGCCCATGATTGAGAGAGATATAAAGCTCTATTCACCATTAAAAAGCCATATTTCCCTTGGGAAGACATGTTGCTTGTGAAAAATTCTTCATATACATGTATGTCAAACTCATGGGTGAAAAACGTACATGTATATTGTTGAACGCTACTGTAATTCCAACAGACCTTGTTAGGGAAATAAAAGGA
Organism: Tegillarca granosa; assembly: GCA_029721355.1. Lineage (NCBI taxonomy): Eukaryota > Metazoa > Mollusca > Bivalvia > Arcoida > Arcidae > Tegillarca > Tegillarca granosa. The sequence goes on along the minus strand of CM056598.1, from coordinate 29,776,801 downwards.
AACAACTCTTTACAGTTAAAAACATATAAACAGCATGTTTCCCTATATCAGTGTAAATAGGGGTGATTTTGTCTTGCAATACGCAATGTGTCATTGCAGTTTTTCTGGCACGAAATGCAATCCATTGATAATCAATTTTTTTTAATCTCATTTCTTCAATATTCTGATTTTTTTGGACTCAAGTTTTAAAATACGTGTATTCATTACATTTCCTGTTTATTTACTTTTTGTTGGAGGATGGCATTGAAGATGCAACAGAAATTGCAGAATTAGAACAAAAATATTTCCCTGATGATTCACCTTATGGTCTCTTCAGAACATGCAGGTAATTAAAACATAACAATTTCTGATAAACTCTCCCATTGTTGAGATTGACATGTTTTTTCTTCTCCGAGCCTGACATTGCCATAAGGCGAGACTTTGGTGTTTTACATGATTGTTCTTCTTGAACCTGGCATTGCCATAAGGCGAGACCTTGCTGTTACTTTTTCTGTGTCATCATAGGTGGTGACAGCGGTGTGTCAAATTGTGAAAGTTTATGTCAAAGTAAAATATTTTCTACTCGATCAAAAAACTAACCAGGCAAGACATTTAAATCCAGGGAATTCTTGTCTATCTTTTAAAACCTTATTATAAACTCTAGAAATATCATTTGTTTGTAATTATATTATTGAACTGTTAAAACCTTTATAAGAAAAATTATATTGTCAGTTGTCAAAAAATCTCCCTTTTCACTGAAGGCGGATTTCTCAAGAAACACACGGTTAGACAATTTATGCCAATGATATTGAAAAAAAGGTTGTAAATAAGCAGTGCTGTTGTGGTTTAATGTGAAATTTAGGAAATGTGCATTTATATCATATTGCAATTTTTTTTTGAAATAAGACTTAGAAATTATTAGGGCCCTGCATCACCTTGTGTGTCTATCCATCTGTCAGTCCATCTGTCTGTCAACAGTTGTTGTGGCCTCAACTCCTCTTACAGTTTTCCATTGATCTTTCTAAAAGTTGTCACATTTGTTTTATACACATTGATGTGCATGTAATTTTTTTAACTTGGTGAATTTTTCCCAGTTTTACTAGAAATTTGACTTTGTAATTTTTACAGTATCATACAACAGACTTTACTATAGGGTTCATGTTTTATGTAATCAACTTCACCCAGTTTTTCATTGATCTTTCTGAAACTTGGCACTCTTGTTATATAAACATTGAAGATATGCATGTGACTTTTTGAACTTGGTAAATATTTCCCAATTTTACAAGATATTGGACTTTAAAAGAAACCAGGGGCCCTTTCTGACTGATGTCAGATTTCTGTTATCGTTCTATGTTGACTCAACTAGACTGGACTCATAATTAGATTGTAAATTATTTCTAACTTTTTTATTTTGGACAGGAAGTCAGGTAAGGTCCCTATCCCTTTTGTATGCACAATTTACTTATAAAAACACCCCCAGATAAAATCTGGTGCTAGATTTCCTTATCCAAAGCTAACCCTGGTCCCAAACTGTTTTTCTACGTTCCCTATCAAGATTCTTTCACTTACTTTGAGGCAGCCTTTTTTGAGATGATAGAGGAAACCAGAGTGCCTGGAGAAAACTGCCAATCTTCAACAGTGAATTGACAAACTATCTCACTCTAGGATCTGCCTGAATGGTGATCCATAAGTGCATGCTTTGAACCACTTGACCATAAAATCCTTAGAAAGTAAAATGGAACAAAACTTTAAAATCACTTAAACAGTATTAAATAGATACATCTTGAAATAATTTGTTGTAATAATATAATTTTATAGATTTTATATGGACAACAACATGGTCATTGGTGATTTATCAACTCATATTAAAGATTGCAGTTTAGATTTGTTATCATTACAAATACGATTTTTTGGTGGAACAATTTCAGATGATTTAGACAGTGGAGTGTCCCATGTCATTGTCGACAAAAGGTTTGTTTAAAAACATATAAATTATGGTAAATTGAGTTAAAAATAAAGTATTTATAGACTAAATTCACAAGTGGACTGCTCTGATTTCTTACAGGCCTTCTTTTGAATTAATTACTTGTCCTGAAGGCCTTTTTGTAAAAGTTTTAAATTTGTAAGATGTAAGGTTACTTTCAGAGTGGAATGAAATAATGTAGTTATGTTTAAAAATGAGACAAAATTGGTCTAAAATCAGTTCAGCTTTTGTCTCGAATAAAAAAACATTCCATTTACTTTAGTCATCATGAACACTAACACACTTTTATGTCTGCTAGCTGTGTGTAGTTCCATTTCAAAAAACCAAAGATTTCCAACACAACTTCATTTCGCTTCAGACTTAAAATGTTAGTGGAACTGTAGAAAAATTACTTACCTTGATCAATAGGTGAATGATGTCTTCCAAAATATTTCAAGTTTTGTGAAGTCATGTAGTCTTGTTTAAAAAATGGAAGATGAGATCAGCAAATATTAACACTGAAGAAATTTATCTAAATTCTTAAACCAGCAATAATGACATCTTGAAATATAGAAATATTTTGAAAGATAAATCATTCTCCTATTGGTCAAGTTAGTAACATTTCTAAAGTTCTTCTTATGATTTCAGTCTTAAGCAAATTGAGGCAACACCCCTTCCCACACCCGTTGGTATTGGAAATTCCAGTATATTTTAAAAGATAGAAATTGTTCTGACCCTTCTTACAGCTGACAAGCATTAAAGTGTGTTAGGTTCAGTGAAAATTTGGACTACCTTTACTTGCTTGCTGAGGGATGTCTAAGAAATCTAGAGTAAGTTTGAGTACGTGTAAAACAACGAGAGACTTTCATATTCATTAATTTATTTCTAAATGAGCAGTGTGAACCATTGGAAGTAAAGAATCTTCATTTGAATTTTGAAAATTTCCTTCTTGAATATGATAACAAATTTAACATGAAGGACATAAACATTCTCGTTTTTAGAGATTGATCTACAAGTTAGATAGTAATGTACTTTTTAAAGTTTAAATCGTAAGATTTCTTGTCTTTTTTCTCTCAGTGATTTAAATAGGTTACAAACACTTAAAGATGAAAGAAGAAAAAGGAAGAAAAAATTCCACATAGTAACAGAAGACTGGATAAGGGAATGTATAGAAGAAGGAACTTTAACGTCAGAACGGTCACATGAACCTGTATGAGTTTTTATAGGATGGTCTTTTTGGAGTTATTTTAGCATTGGATCTGATTTTAATTGACTCATTTAGAAATATTCTGGATGGAAGTTGTGCAATCAATGTAATTCCCAAAGCAAGCACAAAAATGTGAATAGCATGCAGTTAGGTTATTTCTCAGTGACCCAAAGAAAATCAGATTCAGTGCTTATAATTATGTGTTAAAGACAACTAAATTAAAGAAAGAATAACTTTATTCAATTTTTTGTTTAACATAACTTCTTAACAATCAGAAAAAACAAGATGAAATGATACACAATAATTCAACAGTATCTGATATGCCACAGGAGGTTCATCACAAAACAATTCAGCATGTGAGTGGGTGTGGCTTAATAACAATCCTTTCATTGACAATGTATTCTTGACTTTTAACTAATGAAATTGTTAGAAATTTATCAAATTTAGAAAACCCAAGTACTTCAGCAAGTGAACTGACAAACATTCTTACACTTCTACAACTAACTCAGTTGGTAGAGTGCTTGTTTTTTAAGTGGGAGGTCAGGGTTCAAGTCCAAGTTGGGTCTGACCAAGACTTGAAAATTGATAGTGACTGTTCTTTTGTCAAGCACTGCATTTAGAAATAAAAGTCCTTCAGACAAGATCTTAAAAACTGATGTCATATGTCACAGCAGGCATGGCATGCAAAAGAACACACTCTGCACATTGCTTTAAGTGCACTGCAAAGGTAAAAATTTCTGCCTCTTCACTTATAGCTGGTGCCTAAGTGCACTGCAAAGGTAAAAATTTCTGCCACTTCACTTATAGCTGGTGATGTCTCAATATAAATGAAAAATTCTTGACTGGGACATAAAACACCATTAATTAAAATCAATTAGTTTTCACACTACTAGGGTCTGCCCAAGTAGGATTCAATCCTAGGTGGTGAGAGGTGCTGAGATCTTCAGACCACTCGGAAGGTCCGAAACAAAAAAAGGTAACCTATTACATTTACAAATTGGAAAAAAGGTAGAAATATAAATCTATTTATTAATTTATTTAGAAATTTTTTGTGCAGTTTTACAACGGCTGTTTTATCATTTTTGGGACCTAGTGAGCTATGTGGCTCTCTAAAAACTTTTGTTTTAATATCGGTATATAAATATATTTATAACTGAATAAAACATAAAGATTTGAAAGACTAGTGCAATATTTGAATTATACCTTTGAGGCAGCAATATTCCCAATTTATGTTGTGCCAGCACAATACAGGTTCTTCTGATTACAGTATTTATCTCAAGCAGTTCAGAGTATGAACAAGCATGAACATTTTACTTTTGTTGTTAACTATCTCACAAGATATATTTAAAAGTAGCATTTATATGATGGAGTTTCCTTAGCATATTATGTGATGTATATTATATGTGTTGTATATTTTGGAAAAAGTTTATGTCACTTATCCCTGAAAAAACGCTATTTTTAAGGGAAAGTGTCAACTTATCGGATTCTATATCCATTGAGCACTATGGGATATTCCACAAGCATTATGGGATATTCCACAAGCATTATGGGATATCATGTACATGTAGTATGTTAGGTGAACTCATTAGGCACATATGATAAATGTCGAATACTGAATGGAAATCTACATTGATTTTACCTCACCAGAACAAAGGCTTTTAAAGTTTTCTTAATCAACTGTTATAGTGTTCTTCTTTAGTGTTACTGACTTTGACCAGGTTTAAATTTTTATATGATGGTAAATATACATGTACATTGTAGATATTTAACATAAATCTTAAATTTTATGATAGATTTATTCTTTGCATTTGATTCATGGCAAATGTCTAAGTTATGAACATCAGTGAATTTTTCAACTAATATCATATAGTTTTTAGATTTACCATCATTTTATTTATTGTTACTGCTGTTAATGGTATTGCCATTTATGTTAGAGCATATAATAGACTTGTACATGTATGTATGGTAGTGTTTTGATAGTTTTTTTTAGTAATTTTTAATTTTTTGTACAGTAAGATAAAAAAAATATAAAGATAAGAATTTAGGATAATTTTTTTTTACAGTTTCATAAATATTTGTTAGTTATATATTGTCATGGATAAATAAATTCATTATACTCAATGTTTTTGTGCATTTTAATTTTTTACATGTATGTTGATTGGATGCTTTATGTTAAAGTAGTACTTGTCTACTGAAGCCATTATTTTCTGAGTGGTCTAAATCATACACTTTTGGGTCATAACTGCCTATGTTTGAATCCCATGGTCTAAAGCACACAACTTTGGTCACAGGGCCCCTTACTACCTAAGTTTGAATCCCATGGTCTAAAGCACCAACTATAGTCACAGGACCCCTTACTACCTAAGTTTGAATCCCATGGTCTAAAGCACCAACTATAGTCACAGGACCCCTTACTACCTAAGTTTGAATCCCATGGTCTAAAGCACCAACTATAGTCACAGGGCCCCTTACTACCTAAGTTTGAATCCCATGGTCTAAAGCACCAACTATAGTCACAGGGCCCCTTACTACCTAAGTTTGAATCCCATGGTCTAAAGCACCAACTATAGTCACAGGACCCCTTACTACCTAAGTTTGAATCCCATGGTCTAAAGCACCAACTATAGTCACAGGGCCCCTTACTACCTAAGTTTGAATCCCATGGTCTTAAGCACACACTTATGGTCACAGGGCCCCTTACTACCTAATTTTGAATCCCATGGTCTAAAGCACACACCGATGGTCACAGGGCCCCTTACTACCTAAGTTTGAATCCCATGGTCTAAAGCACACACTTATGGTCACAGGGCCCCTTACTACCTAAGTTTGAATCCCATGGTCTAAAGCACCAACTATAGTCACAGGGCCCCTTACTACCTAAGTTTGAATCCCATGGTCTAAAGCACACACTTATGGTCACAGGGCCCCTTACTACCTAAGTTTGAATCCCATGGTCTAAAGCACCAACTATAGTCACAGGGCCCCTTACTGCCTAAGTTTGAATCCCATGGTCTAAAGCACACACTTATGGTCACAGGGCCCCTTACTGCCTAAGTTTGAATCTCATGGTCTAAAGCACACACTTATGGTCACAGGGCCCCTTACTACCTAAGTTTGAATCCCATGGTCTAAAGCACACACTTATGGTCACAGGGCCCCTTACTACCTAAGTTTGAATCCCATGGTCTAAAGCACACACCTATGGTCACAGGGCCCCTTACTACCTAAGTTTGAATCCCATGGTCTAAAGCACACACCTATGGTCACAGGGCCCCTTACTACCTAAGTTTGAATCCCATGGTCTAAAGCACACACCTATGGTCACAGGGCCCCTTACTACCTAAGTTTGAATGCCATGGTCTAAAGCACACACTTATGGTCACAGGGCCCCTTACTACCTAAGTTTGAATCCCATGGTCCAAAGCACACACCTATGGTCACAGGGCCCCTTACTACCTAAGTTTGAATCCCATGGTCTAAAGCACACACTTATGGTCACAGGGCCCCTTACTACCTAAGTTTGAATCCCATGGTCTAAAGCACACACTTATGGTCACAGGGCCCGTTACTACCTAAGTTTGAATCCCCTTGTCTAAAGCACACACCTATTGGTCATGGGGCCCCTTACTACCTAAGTTTGAATCCCATGGTCTAAAGCACACACCTATTGGTCATCGGGCCCCTTACTACCTAAGTTTGAATCCCATGGTCTAAAGCACACACCTATGGTCACAGGGCCCCTTACTACCTAAGTTTGAATCCCATGGTCTAAAGCACACACCTATGGTCACAGGGCCCCTTACTACCTAAGTTTGAATCCCATGGTCTAAGGCACACACCTATGGTCACAGGGCCCTCTTGTTTGAATCGAAAAGTCTAAAGCAAGCACTTGCTGATCATTGGGCCTCTAATTGTCTATGTATAATTCCGTGTGGGCAGATCTTAGTGAAAGAAAGTTTGTTCACTTGCAAAAAAAGGTTGGTGGTTTTCTTCTGGCACTGGTTTCCTCCACCATTCCTGAAATGATTGCTTCAATATATATGAAGGATTTTGACTGGACCACAAAACACCATTTAAATTAATCCATTTTGCTGAGCACAGAGTTTATGTTGCACCCCTTTCTTGTATGTGATTGTAAACATTTTATGTTTTAAAAGTTTTTTGATAAAAAGCAAGCTATGATGTTTCTGTGGTATCTTTTACTCTGTTTATAATCAACTACTGCCTTTAAGTTAGTACTATTTTGAAGCTTCTAAGTATACATGCATTGTTTGTAATCAACTCAGAAAAACCTGTTGTAAATAACTGGGGAGAAAATATTTTTTGAAAGCTTTCTTGTAGTTTATAGTTTTATCATAGTTTTGTTGCACACATTCCATGACAAAAATATGGAGTGGATTAATGGTGTCCTATGTCCAAGCACTATATTTTTCTCATAAAAATCAAGCAAGACATTTTTTTGTATGATAGAGGTATTGGAGTACCAAGTATCACCTATGGCAAATGAACTGACAAACATTGTCACACTGCTGTCAAAATCACAGTATAATGTTTCATATTTTTCACTCAGTGGTACTAGGATCTATTCATAATAGTTTATCAACAAACAAAGAAAGAAAAATCCTTAGCATCTGAAATAGACTATTTTGGCCCTGTATACAGTGTTGCTTTAGTGATTTTATATGTTTCATAAAACAGGCAAATCGGAATTCTATTTGTAGATATGATGTAACGTATTACCAAGAACATCACTTACTGTGTCAACTTCACCAATTTAACATGCAAACTCCCTTAGCAATAATGTTTTTTATTTCTACAAAAATATTTTATGTTAATAGTAACCAAGCAAAGCTATTTCCTGTTACGACTATAAGCTCCAGTAAGTGAACAATATCTAATATGTTAAACTTATTTGGAATTTTTATAAGAATCGCAAAAAAAAAAAAAAAAAAAAAAAAAAAAAAAAAAAAAAAAATCACTCTATAACAAGGGTTTAAAATTTGATCTCTCCTGATAGACCCTTTAATTTGACTTTCATTTCTAAGCACCAGGGTCCAGTTGTTTAAAGCCCTTAGACTGTTCGCTTAACCATTTGGTTAGCAAAAATTTGTATCTCATGTATTAAAATTTTTTTTTGAAATTTGTGTTTAAAAGTTAATGCATACATTTATTATTATCTTACAAAAACAATGGAGTCAAATTCATATGTTTATAGTAACTGTATTTAATTTTGAAATATTTTAGATTTTTTACTAACCGTTTGGTTAAACTGTTGTTAGAATAGTCACTATCAATTATTAAGTGTGAGGTTCAATGTATAACTTGACCAGGAATCAAGTCATTGTCCTTGAACTTTCAGGTTAAAACTTTTAGATCACAAAAAATAATAAATGAATAAATCAACCAAACAAATTATAAATAAATATGTATACATGTATATATACAAGTATATAATGTACTGTAAAATCACCAATATTCGTGTAAGATTTCATTATTTTTCATTATTTTCGTGGGTTACTGAAAACCACGAAATTAAATGTCATCGAAAATTTTTAATTAATATTGCCCTCAATGGGATTTATTTTCAAAAAACTCAATTCCACAAAAATTTCTACCAACAGAATTTTTTAAAATGGCAAAAGCACGAACTTTTAACCCAAAGAATAGTATTTATGATTTTACAGTATATATATATATATATATATATATATATATATATATATATATATATATATATATACACACACACACACCATGTATATATAGATATTTATATATAAACAAAATAAAATAATAAAAACAAACCCTTAGACTTATTTTTAATAAAATAATTTCTTTATTAATATTTCACAGACAGGGTTTTAATTTTTTAACACAAAGTTCAGATGTTAAAATATATCAATAAATATTTTTAAAAATATGATAATTTGGTAATATCTCTATTAAACTGCATATTTAATCAAGATTATATTTTCAATGCCCCTTTTTAGAAAGGTCATCTTCTTGAAAAATTCTAATTATGATTTAGCTCATGATATAACATGTTTGTTTTACCTAGAATCTCACACACACACACACCACACACACACACACACACACACACACACACACACACACACACACATTGCCCCATAACATCAACTTATCACATGTTGAAACTTACAAACTCCTATTCATTTAAAACTTTAAATTTAAATAAATTTTGTAATGTTGTACCATGATAATTTAACTTCAATGAGTTGACAAAAATAGACTAATACCCCCTGGTATATCAAGTACACAAGACAAAACTGTCATTAGAGAATCTGAAATACAGCAGTTCCCATGGCAAAACTCCATGCAGTAGAATAAAGCAAGTAAAGTGATGTCACCATTGATAGTCTAAACAGTCAATTCTGAAGGAAGTAATCATAATTGTTACATTTTATTAAAGTGTTAAATTTTAGTTATCATCTGCAGTGATTTTTAAAAAGTTAAAAAGGGTTGTAAATTTAAAATGCTATTCACTTTGACTAAACTGCATGCAGTTATGCAGTAGAATGGACTCTAAAATAATGCCTCTGGCTTTCATGTAATTTGAGACAATCTATTCTACTACAGAACTGCATGCAGTACAGTCAAAGTGAATGTCAATCATTAAAAATCTTGTTAAAACTTCTTGTTATAACAGTATTTTAATAAAAGTTGTCAAAAGTTGTCAGATTTAAGTTACAGAAAATCTTAGGTAAGGAATGATTGTAAAACCGAAGGCCTGAACTCTATATACAAGAATCCTAAAGACATAATGGCAAGTTAGACTGTTTCCAACTAAGCTTTGGTCTAAGCCCAAGTACATTGTATAATGTAATTTTGAACACCACTATTTCTAGTTTTAAAAACCTGAGATCCAACATATATATATATATATATATATATATATATATAGATGTATATATATTTTCATTTCATCAAATATGGTACTGAAGTAGTCACGTGAGATGAAGTCAGCATGTTTCCTATCAGTGCGTTACATGTTTTCCTATTGAACAGACATGTTTCATATATTGACTAAATATTAGATTATTTTATTTTCGTTTTTGGATTTTATTACCTAGAATTTGTTGAGGATCTCATTTTGGAATTAAACAAAATATTGGAGCAAGACTCTTTGCATATGACATTTTTATATGAACACAAAACGATAATTATTTTGTGCAACTTCATCCATTATGAGCTCTGAGAGCCAGGTTGCCGGACAACAAGTCCAGGGTAATGACGTAATTGGTAACATTTTTGAGAAAATGTCAGTGCCATTTTTGAACCAAAGAACGTCAGAAAATAAACAAAGTATTGATGCAGTCAATGCCGACATCAATATAGATGATTCGTGCGCCGACACACAATACTATGAACAATTATGTTCAGAATGCAGGACAAACTGCAGAAAATGAAGGGGCAAGTACACCCAATTTAGCAGAATTGAAAAATATCATGCAACAACAGATTGATTTTTGTGCACAAATATGCAAAATGATGCAATCATCTGCAAATGAAAAAGAGTGCATGCCGGCTGCAAGCTTCCAGACAGGTAGGAAGGGCGAAAAAACGTCCGGCAGAAACAGATGACATTAATGATGAATGTGACAAGTTATTGACAGATTCGGAGGACGAAGGCGAAATTGAGGCCCCGGATGGGGATTCAGATATTGATATTGAAGATATCAATGAACTCTTTGCGGAGGAGGATAATGTTAAGCCTAAAGTGTTTGACAAACTAGCGAATAATGTCCATGTTTGCTTTAGGAAAAGAATAAAAAAGGAAAATAGAAAAGAGTTGACAAATAAATATGGCAGACCTGAAAATACTAAAAATCTGAAAGTTCCCAAAGTGAACGATATTTTATGGGACAACACAAAACATTTCTCAAAGAAGAGAGATGTTCAGTTATCAAAGTTGCAGTCTGTAAAATGTAAGGCTGCGATACCAATCATAGAAAATGCACAAGCGATTCACGAAAACAAGAGCAAGCAGCTCAGTTGAAATGACACGAAACAATTGTTTAAGGATTCGCTAAATAGATGCATAGGATGCACTTTTGCTGGTCGGAGACGCATTTACAGACATCAATCAGATGCGCAGGGACATTTGACGTAAAGGTTTGCCGAAATCATACAAGACGATGTGTCATCCATCGAAGGAGGTTAGTACAAATTGGTTATTTGGAGATGACGTTTCTAAACAACTAAAAGATATAAGTGTAGCAAGAACATTGGCAAAAAGCCTAAAAACGGCTGAGGATGAAGATCAAAACATACCAAAATACAACAAATACCCCACAGCACATTATGGAAAACAACTACAAGAGTGGGAAAGGAGGTTACAAAATTAACGGACAAGGAAAGTCTTTTTTATCAAAGACCCAGCCTCCCATGAAACAGAAAAAACACTGGTAACCGACACAACTTCGAAACCTAATAAAAAGGTGAGCACATATTCTCTGTATTCTTTTCGCAATATGCCGGAAAATTTTTTGGCGGGAAAAATTGTGAACAGTTTTCATAAGTGGAAAACTATAACTTCCGATAACTGGGTCCTAAGCAATATAAAAGGGTTGATTATAACGTTCCTGGAGCTCCCTCATCAATTTACTATACCAAAACAAATACATTTCTCTAAGCAAGAAAAGGAACTGATTCAAGTTGAAATAGGGAAAATGTTAGAAAAAAAAGTAATTTCAAAAGTTGGAAGTCATTCGCCCAGTTACATCTCCAATATATTTACAAGAACTAAGAAAGATGGTTCAATTTGTGTTATTCTGAACCTAAAACGTTTAAATGAATTTGTCAAGAAAAGCCATTTTAAAATGGATACCTTAAAGTCTGCGCTGTCACTTGTTACTCCAAACTGTTATTTTGCAAGTTGTGACTTAAAAGATGCTTATTACAGTATTCCTATAAGGCAGTTAGACAGGAAATATCTAAGGTTTATGTGGAATGATGAAGTTTATGAGTTTTGTGCTTTACCAAATGGACTCGCTTGTGGCCCTAGGATATTTACAAAAATAATGAAATGTGCTTTTTCTGAACTCAGAAAACGGGGTTTTATAAACACGGGTTATATTGACGATACATTGCTTCAAGGAAACACATACGATGAATGCGTGGAAAACATCTATCAAACTTCAAAGTTGTTTGATGAACTTGGTTTTACTATACATTGGGAAAAATCAGTTTTCCAACCATGTCAAGAAGTAGCGGCATCCCCCGCGGTACCTCTTGCTACTATCTTTTACAAGAGACTTGAACTTCTCAAAAGTTCATCCTTAAAGAAATTAAAAGGGGATTACGAGGCCATTATCACCTTGACCGATGAATGTGTACATGACCTGGAATAGTGGTTAGAAAACATAGACACATCCCATAAATCAATTAATGAAGTACCGCCTGATACTGAGATTTACTCAGACTCCTAGTCAATTTGGCTGGGGCGGTGTTTTTAATGGAATTTCAATGGGGGGCCTATGGAATATTTCTGAATTTTGGAAAACACTATCTGGTGAAAAGATTCATGAGAGGTGTGTTTATTTTAAGACCAGCCCTTCCTAAATACAATGTAACATGGAATGTAAATAAAGTGTTGGATTATTTAACAAGAGGCCCATGGGCCTTAACGCTCACCTGAGGACATGGCCAACCTGAGGATATATCCAAAATCATTTGCAAAAATACATAAAATATTCTTATATACATGACATACAAAAAGTTAATAGTTTCCAAGATAATTAACAATTTGAGTCTTTTTATGCATCTATGACCTTGACCTTTAAACATAGAACCTTGAGCCACATATCAAAATGATTGTCATATCAATACCTACAAAATTCTAGTATATATACCTTTGCAAAAAGTTAATAGTTTTCAAGATAATTAACAATTTGGGTCTTTTTATGCATCTATGACCTTGACATTCAAATGTAAAACCTTGAATCTTATATCAGAATGATCACTATATCAATTCCTACAATAATCTAATATACATGCCAATACAAAAAGTTAATAGTTTCCATGATAATTAACAATTTCAGTCTTTTTATGCACCTATGACCTTGACCTTTGAATGTATGACCTTGAGCCATATATCTAAATGTTCGTCGTGTCAATACCTACAATACTCTATAATACATGCCTATACAAAAAAGTTTATAGTTTTCAAGCTAACGCACAATTTTAGTCTTTTTTAGCAAAAAAATAACATTTCAGGGGCAACAACTCCTACATGCATTATCATACAGTTACGAAACTTTGTACCTTTTTACATTTTGTCCTGCTTAACATTTTAACAATGTTTTAATATTATATATCTCTTATAATTTGGAAGAAAAAAGCCTAAAACTGCACAAATTACAAACTAGGTCATGACCTTGAACTTTGACCTTGACCCCATTTTGAAGGTTATTTCAAGAAAAAGTCAAAACTGAAAACCCCATGTCAATATCTATTCATATAGTCAAGTTATAATAATTTGAAGCCATTTTACGAAATTTTCAAAATTAAACGCAAAAACGCGTAACCTAATTTGTTACCAAATTTCACGAAATGAACAATTTATAAGCTTAAGACCCTAGAGAAGCCAAATTTCACATCAGATTTTTTCTCCCGTCATCGTTTTCAGAGAAGAAGATTTTTTAAGTTTTTTGGAACCATGGGTCACCTTGACCTAGTTTTGGGAGCCATGACAACGTCACGAACAAATCTGAATTGCACTGGCCCATATATGCATCTGACCAAGTTTCATTGAAATCTACCTCATAGTTTTAGAAAAGAAGTTGAAAATGTAAAAGTTTACGCCGTGGACGACGACAACGCCGTCGACGACGATGACAGACAAATTTTGATCAGAAAAGGTGAGCTAAAAACCATAAAATCAGATGATGATACAGATCTTAAAAGTTTGACACAGAAGGTCGTAATGTTAATGGCTTTATTGACCGGTCAGCGTGTCCAATCGCTGCACGTGTTAGATTTGAGAAACATAAATTTTGATGACAAGTATTTGAAAATAAGAATCGGGGATGCATTAAAACAAACAAGACCTGGTTTTCACATAGCTGAATTCAATTTCGAACAATATACAGACGATCCAAATTTGTGCATAGTAAAATTGTTGCAGTTGTATATAGAAAAAACAAAATTACTTCGGATTGATGAAACCAAGTTGTTTATTAGTTTTTGTAAACCACATAAAAGCGTTACAAAAGATACAATCTCTCGCTGGATTAAAACTGTATTAAGTAAGGCTGGAATTAATTTGAATATATTTAAGCCTCACAGTGTGCGAAGTGCTTCAGTGTCAAAAGTTCAATCAAAACTTAATGTTCCGTTAGCGACCATTATGAGAACAGCTGGTTGGACAAAGGAATCCACATTTCGCATATTTTATAATAAACCTGTTACAATGGACACCTCGTTTGCAAATAGTATTTTAAATAGAAACTGAAAAAAAAAAAAAAAAAATAATAATAATAATAATAATAATAATAATGATAATAAATGTGAATATTGTAAATACAATTTTTTTTTTCGTAGTTTAATTTATAAAAAAAAAAAAAAAAAAAAAAAAAAAAAAATCTATAAAACTCTCACGTGACTACTTCAGTACCATATTTGATGAAATGAAATTATAAAATTATACGAAATTTTATATTGAAGTATGATTTCGATTTCATGAAATCATATATGGTACTGAGGTAGTTACGTGCCCAACCCACCCATCCCGTGGGTAATGAATCCAGGCATTTCCACTCTAAAGTCTGATAGGAAACATGCTGACGTCATCTCACGTAACTACCTCAGTACCATATATGATTTCATGAAATCGAAATCATACTTCAAATAAAATTTCGTATAATTTTATAAATTTACTGGTATTTACTAAGAGGCATGTGTGATGCAAGCAAGACATATCAAACCAAAAATAAATGATTCCAACTAAATACAAAGGTATCAATTCTATCTCATAACATTACAATATTTTCCATGGAAACAACATCTAAAAGATCTAGCTGACCAATTTTTACATGCATTTTTGGTTTAAAAAAGCTTGGTTATCTATCCATTATTAGACCTACACCTATAAGTAGGAAATTCCAATTTTATTTTGAAGATTTTATCTTTATTTTGTTTAGTTTCTATTCATGTCCAACTGAAAAACTTGAGATCAATTATTGTGAAAATAGTGACAGACATTTAGTACATGTATCTTTGCAAAATGAAAAAAAACTGCTATATCAAAATCAATGGGATATTGAAATATTTTGTCCATTTTTTAAAAATGCTAGTTATGTGTACAAAAAGTATATAGAATTAGATCTACGTTACAGTATTTTAAATACCTTCAGTTGACAGGTAAAAAAGGGACTTCAAAATCTTGTTCATACGTAGATAAAATGATGGGTATGAACTTATCTTTACATACAAGTAAATACATGTATTTTGAATTTCTTAACTACCATAACTTTGGTTCTACAAGACATTCTCTTTTTTCAACACTGCAGTAGCACAAACTATTCTACGCTATTCAAATCATAGAAAATGTTAAAAATTAAAACAACTAAGATTGAACTATTATAAAATTCAGCATATCAATAAATCAACTTGAGGCGCACTCTGATACAGCTCAGTTCATCATTAAAACAACTTAAGAGTGAACTCTGATACAGCTAAATTCATCATTAAAACACTTTGGAGTGAACTCAAACACAGCTCAATTCATCATTAAAACAACTTGAAGAAAACTCGGATTCAGCACAATTTATCATTAAAACAACTTGGAGTGAACTCAAACACAGCTCAATTCATCATTAAAGCAACTCAGAGTGAACTCAGATACAGCTCAATTCATCATTAAAACAACTTGGAGTGAAATCAAACAACTCAATTCATCAATGAAACAAATTGGAGTGAACTCAAATGCAGCTCAATTCATCATTAAAATATCTTTGATTGAACTCAGATACAGCTCAGTCCTCAATAAAACAACTTGGAGTGAACTCAAACACAGCTCAATTCATCAATGAAACAAATTGGAGTGAACTCGGATGCAGCTCAATTCATCATTAAAACATCTTGGATTGAACTCAGATACAGCTCGGTCCATCAATAAAACAACTTGGTGTAAACTCAAACACAGCTCAATTCATCATTAAAACAACTTAGAGTGAGTATCATTTAAACAAACTTTTCAACACTAGGATCGATCTGCCCAGTAGAATTCCAACATTGGAGGTGAGAGGCACTGTGATCTGTAAGCACTCACCTAAGTGATGAGGATAATTTTTTGTGTGTATGTAAGTAAATTAGTATAATCTTTAATATGGTATAATCCTTGCATTACCTAAATAAATATATAAACACAGAATATCAACCCTGTCTACAAAGGTCACCTGTCAACAAAGGCCACTTTTAGCCAGTCCCTCATGTGGCCTTTGTAGGCTGGTTTTACTGTTTTACTGTTTATAATGCTAAATGACTTTCATTAAAAGAAAGTGTACCAGTATTTGCCATTCACATCAAGGAAACATTGATGTTACAGGGATGTATTGATATGACTGCCTAAGGGTGAAATAATGTACTACGTAAAATGTACTGGTATTTATCAAACTTTTGCCCTGTTTAAAAACACCTGCCCTCAAATTTGTCTTGAAATGCACCTCTTAACCAAATTTTATGTGGATGAAAAGTGCATGATGGTAATAGAAAACCAAAACTAAAGTGGCAGGGGAGCAAGTAATTGGCTTATATACCCCTTGGCTTCAAATAAGGAGTTAGTGCCCATAGAAAAAGGTTCTGTATGTTGCACTGAACAGACCCACATGTGAGTAAAACATGCCTTGACATTCATCAAGTTGAACACTGTTATAGTAAAACTAGCTGAATAGGGAAATATGATGGGTTTTTGAGGAAAAACAAATTTGTTATCATATTTGAAATTGCAATCTTACTTTTAAACCATTCAAAGTTTGGTGGAAAATATTTTATTGACAAATTTGTGAAAAACAAGTGGAACAAATATAATTTAACTTCAGTAAGTTATGTCCTGTACCTGACAATGGTATTAATAATCAAGTACATGTATCGTTAAACATAATGAAAGTTGCTATGGTAATGAAACTGTCAAAAATATGTTTCTACTAGCCTGTATTTTGACTCAATCAAAACATTTTGACTAAAAACTTTAACAATGTATGTTCGTCACTACTCATGCACCCGGACACTTTTACAAGAGAAAATATCTAGCTAAGCTTATTTTGATTTTGTGCAGGCATGATTTTTTAATGAATTTTTTTATATAAATATAAAACAATAGATGTATAAAAATATTGCAATGTACATGAGAAAGGCACACAAAATAGTATCAGAATTTTTGAAATACCCTGTATTACATTAAGTATCACAGAAAGCAGAATTTATTTCCTACATGATTTTTGGGGGTGGTCAAACTTTGGCTTTTGTCATTTTTTTAAGATTTTGTCTTGATTTAACTGCAGCAATATGATTATCACATTCTTCTTTCATCTGTGCCATTTTATCTCTTGGGTCTACTTTTGGTAATGGCGGACAATTACATTCTGCTCTCAATTTCAAATACTGGTAAAAAAGAAAAAAAAAGAATAATTATGTACAAGATTTAAAAAAAAAAACAGAATGAATTTATCAATGAAAATAATAATTAATTACATATGGAAGTTTTAAAATGTGTCATACGGCAGCAAAAAAATGACAGATGCATATTGTATTATATATTTCTTTCAATGTCTTTTAAGATTACTAACACATAGCTGTTTTATGAATAGTTTTACTTCAATGTCAGGTCAAAAATATAGGACCCAAAATTTTCCTAAACATATTGGTAGTCTTCCTTATAGGTGCCTAGTCTTTAAACTCTTCACAATTTTCAAATCTACCAGGCAAAAAATCATTTTCCTTAAATCAATCAGGCCTAAGTTTCACAATCATTCACTCAATTGAGTGTACACTTAACTCAATATATTTCCATTTTTCTCTCATCAATATTTTAAAAATTTAAAGTTTTTTTTTAGAAATTTTTTGTTTTGTTCAACAAACCTAAGCTTAATAATTTAAATATAACATTAGATACTCAATTTTAACTGTGTAATGTCTTAAAAGTTGATGTTGAAATATTCCCTTATTGAGTTGAGTGAGTGTACACTCAATTCAGTGATTGAAATACTGGGGCCTGGTGTATTGCAGATGTTTGTGTTTACAAAGAACATCAGTAACAAACAATATATATTAATGATCAAAGCATTGTTATGATCCAGTTAAAACAAAATGAAGGGGGACAACTCAAAAGTACTGTCATGTGGCTCTTATCCAATGAAATTCGTTGATGTAAAATGACTCAGAAAGCATTTAAATACACATGCAATACATCAATACATGAATTATTTGAGTTCCTTATCTAAAACACCTTTTAAAATCTTAACATATTTTGTTTTCAGCTTTACAGATTAAAGTTTGGGAATTTTTTCTAAAAAATATTAATTTACACTAACAGTCCATTTTGGTCAAGAGAGTGTATATAAAAATGTGCGTTGAAATGACACCGAAATCCTAACAGAAGTTGTCAGTTGTCAGCGTAACTCTGTACCTGCATTTATAACAAGCCTAAAGCAGAAACTTTAACATTGGATGTCCTCAATCCTTTTTATGCCAGGTACTCTGCACTTGTCAGTGCTGTTGAGTTAAAATTGGTGTTCATTCAATCACAGAAAAACATGACAAATAGCTGTAAAATTAATGCAAATAAAACAGATTGTATATCATAATGGATAGTTTTGAATACATATGTCACTTTGATGTCACTGGAGATTTCAAATGGGTAGAAAGCATAAGGTGGTAAACTTACCTTTGGCATAAGGTAATTTATATCCTCTGATCGTTTGTCTGATAAAGGGTGTGTTGATAAAAATTCAAAGTCTATTGAACCAGATAAATCATTTATCCTTTGCATCATGCTCCAAAATACTGTGCCTTCCCTTACATCATAGCAAGCCTAAAACAGACAATGACCAATTCATTAGAAGGATTAGAGTTGAGTAATTGAGTATTATTTCACTGTCAGGATTAATTATCTTTATTTCAAAGCCTTTTTTTAGTGATCTTATAGAGAGAAAACCAGAGTGCAAAAAAAAACAAAAAAAAAAAAAAAAACAAAAAACACCAACAATATTTTTCAATAAGGAAACTGACAACTTAACTTATATTGAGGTCATCTTTTTAGAGATGGTAAACCAGAGTGCCCCCCCCCCCCCCCAAAAAAAAAAAAAAAAAAAAAAACCTTGGGCAAACAAACTGACTAACTTCCTCACACTGGGATCTGCCAGATGCCAGAGTGGGATTCAAAAGGTTGGAAGAAAAATTGCAAAGAAAATTCAACATCAATTAATACAATGTACATCTAAAAGGGCAAAATAATCAAAATTTGTATTTTTTGCTTTGGGGTTTTAAAAAAGTTGTATCATATGATTATGAATTTTTTGCTCTTCTAGAACTGTGACTAATACATTTCAAAGAATACCTCAAGAATAGTAGACCAACTCATGCAGTTCCATCTTCTAAAAAACGAACAATGATTATGTGATATGGTCTATCAAATACAATGGTAGTTTTTTGCTAAGTCCAAAATATCTGGTTTTATCAAAAACACATAAACCTAAAATAAGGTTACACTAATTCAAAGATGCAAAATATATACTCCAGGAAACTGGTTACGGTAATACATGTATTAGAGTTTTACTCTTGTTCCAGGATCCTGATTTGTAAAACCTGTATCTAAATGTATTTCAATAATTTTGATTTTTCTATTAAATATTGCTTAAACTAAAATATATACTTGAATATACAGAAGATCTAGATTAAGAAATATCTGATAACCATATCGCAGCAAAAATATCAAAATTTTGGTGTAACAAATTTTTTTATGATGCACGTAAAATGACAAGCAGTTGTTGGTTAACATCATAAAATACACGGTTCATTCCCACTTAGCCAACATTTTGAAATTTTGTACATATAGGTAAGGTTTTAAATGTTGGCTAAGTGGGAATTGCTGTCAGTTGTAGGATTAAGCAAAACAATAGGTTTTAATTACAGGTGAGTGTATAGTCCGTTTCTGGAAAATATGAAAATATTGATGTTAAATATTCTTAATAGGTACATGTATCACATTATAATTCATGTTAAACATCAGGGTTAAATTTGCCTTAAAATGAAAATTAGACTTTGTGCACATCAAGATGATATTTACAAGAAAAATATTTTACAATGCAATCTCAGAATTGACCCTATATATATAGAATATAAATAAAAGAATCTTGACAGTGTTATAAAACACAATTACTCCACTCTCATTTGAATTTCGTGTTTTATCAAGGAAGTTTGTATGTTAAAATCTCTTTGAGCTCTAAATTTTTAACACTGGTTAAAGTTAATTGGCCATTTGGATTTATCTACGGATTAAATAGATGAGCTATTTGAGTTGATTTTCTACTGCTTTACAAATTTATGAAGATTTACTTAGCATGTTAAAAGTTAAAATGTGGTCTTAAAACTTACTGTTTACAAAATCAAATGGTATGGATATCCAAAACTTCTGATGGTAATGGACATTTACTGGATTTGAAAATAAATGCCAATATTTATTAAATAGTCTGGTTATCTTTTGTTTGATTTGGAGGAAAACATTTGCGCAACGAATATAATGCAAGGAACGGTTCAAACTATTGCTATTACCTGTCTAAAAATTAGGAATTTGTTAGTGGTGTGTTCTCGTATCATACCTGTACATGTGTTATTTGTTACTCAGTTTTGAAATAACTATTCATATAAAGATTACAAAGGGTTTAATTTATGTGAAAAATGGATGGTTTTTTTTCTAAATGACAAATAGCATTGTATATGGAGTAAAATTTTACAATGCATTATTGTTTTACAATACAGTATCTAAATAATTAATAAAAAAAAAAAACAAGAATGTTTAGTCTGATTTTGCCTATTTTACCTTGAAGAATAAAAATTAATTTGAATAAAATTTATACAGTTGAATCTCGTTATCTCGAACACGGATATCTCGAACTTTCGGATAAGTCGAACTTTTAGAAAAAGTCCGGACAGAATTGTTCTTTATTTAACTAAAATAAATCCGGTTATCTCGAACTCGGATATCTCGAATTTCCGGATATGTCGAACAAATTTTTCGTCCCCATGAATGAAAATCCTAGAAAAATAACATTCGTTAACTCGAACAAAAATTTTAAGAAAATATTTTTTGGTAGATTTAATTAATTTTAAAAATCTAGTGACTGTCGGCACTGTTGATTTAAAACCAATACATTCATTATTATTAAACTGCACTGACCTTCTGATTTCTTTAATCCGTTAATTATTATCGTTGCATAAAAAAAATAAACATCAAGAAAATTAACGGGTGTTTTAATTACTGCCAAGCTTAACATCGTGGTTGTGTGATGTGAACATCAATCAAAACAACTGGAAGCTTGGGGTGATTAAAGTACACAAAGCGAAACCGGAATGCGGAACAAAACGGACTCGCTGTTTGTCGGTAAAATACAATAGTGTAATCAGTTATTGACAGATTTTGAGTAAAAAAGAAAATCTTATATAACAAAATGCATAAATCTATCATTTACCAATGCGTTTAAACATGTCATTAAGTGAACCTGCTACAAATAAACTGGATGAAGGACCCGGTCCTAGTACTGGGGGATAGTCAAGTTTAAAATTTTTAAAATTAGTGCTCTTGTTATTAACCTTATTGAAAGTATAGTGCTATGCGTGAAAAGTTTACATGATGTTTACGAAATGAACATTGACATTCTTTTATTCTTTTCATGATTATTTATGGATTAAAGTGATGATTGTATGGTTGAATTGTTTTGATATTAATTTATTGATATTTTGTGTAATAAACAATATTTACTTTATTTTTTTTAATTTTCATTCCTACAGCTGGAACATTGTAGCTGAAAACAAATGTACTTAACACACGTATTTCACTTTTATTAAAAAAACAGTAAACAATATTTTGTACCTGGAAAGCAACATAGTCCATGTACTTGTCAGCGGTATACAGATATACTTATGAATAAAATTGTACTTGAATACTATCTCACAATACTTGAAAATGACACTATTTTGTAACCGACTTGCTTATCACGTATTAAAAGAGATACAGAGGCATCGGTAAATACTGTGAATTTTGTCGACATAAGCATTACATAATACCGGAAGTGACTTCCGATAGATCTGTACGAGTTACTTCCCTTTTTTGCCGTTTTTTTTCACATCGTTTATCTCGAACTTCGGATAAGTCGAACTTTTTGCATTTCCCCGCGGAGTTCGAGATAACGAGATTCAACTGTAATTAATATTACATTCTTTAAAATAATTTCACCATATTATCAAAGAAGTATCCTGGAAAAGACTATAGCAAAAACTTTGCAGGTGAGATCTTAATTGTTTATTTAACAATGTTGGCTAAGTGGGAATGAGAAATTTTTAAATGTTGGCTAAGTGGGAAGACACCAAAATACACACATCTCACCAGTACATTTAGCTCTGACAGGTAAGCTAAAAAACAATTTTGTTTCTATATGGTTTAAG